>BFEA01000106.1:1814224-1834199 GCA_003427395.1 Chara braunii | reverse complement strand
TCTCTCTCTCTCTCTCTCTCTCTCTCTCTCTCTCTCTCTCTCTCTCTCTCTCTGTGTGTGTGTGTGTGTGTGTGTGTGTGTGTGTGTGTGTGTGTGTGTGTCAAATGACTAAAACAATCATTTGGCTTCTGGTGGAAATTCAGGAAATAGACTTCATGAGTGGTCATGTGTGTGTGTACTTCTTGTGTGTTTGTGTTTGCATGTGCATGTGTGTGTGTGTATGTGTGTGAGAGTGAGAGGGAGAGGTGAGCGGAAAGGGAGAGACGGAGTCAGAGAGGTGTGAGGAAGGTGCAGCGAGTGACTTTTGCAATTCCAGCACGAGGAAGTTAAGTTGTTCCAATCACAGGTTATCCCAGGGGCTGCATAATTTCTATTTTGTCTTCACTCGAATCTAATAACGGGATTGAGAACCTTACCATAGCAAAAGGGAAAAAAGAAGTGTACAGCAACAGGTAGTTGGTTGTGAAATGCAGATGGTCAATTGTTCAGAGCAACGAGGGTTTAGGATAGGTAGGGGTTGATGGGATGATGGTGGGAGGGAAGTATGTGAAAGTGGCTTCCATCAGCCTGCCGGTGAGGGGAAGGACGGGGGGTGGAGAAGGACATCATCTTGAGAGTATCAGCCCCACTACACAGAAGCGAGGCGTAATTGGTGTGCTGTTCCCACGTGGCATAGACTTCAGGGAGCGAGTAAAAAAGAGGGAAAATTTTATCATAGGGTTTGATGAATGAGGGAAAAAAAGATGAGGAGTATGAGAGGTTGGGGGTGATAAGGAGAGGGAGAGGAGGAAACGAAGCACCACCGAGAAAGTGGTGATAGAGAAAGGGGAGTGGCAAGAGGTGGATGTATGGAGTGAAAGAAACGGGTGACAAACAGCGGAAAGAGGAGTTAAAACTGCGGGAAAAGGCGGGAAAAAGTGGAGAGAGATGGAAAAATAGCGGAGAAAGGCAGGAAAGCGGGGGAGAAAGGCTTGAAAACGGCGAAGAAAGATGGGTAGAATAGGGAGAGAAAACAACCGTTACCCAAAGCGGAACAAAGGAGCCAGGCAAGGAGGGGAAGCGGAGCAAAGGCGCCAGGTGGAAGCTGAACTTACATGCGGGCTACTCGACGGCTTTTCGAACGGAAAGGCGGGGGTACGCACGTGGGATCACGTTTTCGAATTAGATCCCGCCGTTGCTCGCCACAGAGTTCAGAATCCGATGTGGAAGGCCGCAGTCTGGTCGTTCTTTCCTTGAACTCGTCCTCGCCACGTGTCCGATAGTGGAATCCCTTTCTCTGGTAGCGCTCTAGGCAGCGACAATTGCCGTAGAGAGTGCTGGGCCAATGAGGTGCCACTGCCGTCCACGGGATGGCAATCAACTAGTTGAAGGGTAATATCAAGGAATAAAATGAAAAATGAGTATCGACAATCACAAACCCAGCACCCATCAACCCATAACACGTCGTCTATGGAGGGAAATAATAACGTCCTCCAATCTTTGCGACGACTTTTAGTACGTCCCACTCACATACACGTGGGCTTTCCTCGTTGTATGGGAAGTGGTGCTATGGGGGTACAAGAAGTCAACGCCCAGTCATGACATAAGCTCGTTAGTTTTTGTTTGTCTACTCAATCCGTCATTCTGTCAGCGTTCACTCGAGGGAAGAAAGGAGGCAAGGACAGAGCTGAGTTATTCTTGCCTAAAAAGAAAAAATAAAACCGAAATCACATTTGATTCAAGACAACAGATAAATCATTAAGAAAAAATGTATATCCTTCACCTCTTTGTACTCCACTGAGTTCGCCCAAGGAAACTTCGATCGTTAAGAGGAAAGGGGTAGAAGCAGGAGATCGTCAACATGTCAATCCTTACATCATACAAAAAGGGATAGAGAGAGAAAAGCAAGGTCGCATGACCTCGTTAGCCTCTCAAGTTCGACGATGCTCGTCCCCGCGAGATCTTTTTTTTTTTTTTTTTTTTTTTTTTTTTTTAACTCGTCCCCTCAGGTGATTATGGTGCTGGTAAGAGCAGTCACCACTACCACCTGGGGCGAGGCTCCGTCTATTGGTGGGGAGCGTCACCTGCTGGAAAACGGGTCCAACATCCCGTGTACAAACTGCAATCAGAATAACATCAGAGCTCAATAGAGAGAGTTTCTGCCAGCATTGGTTACCCTGGGTTACAGGGGATTGACTGAGCAGGGTGTCATCCACAATCTGCCATCCGTAATCTAACAAAAGGATCAAAGCCACCTCTTCAGTCCTGATTGGACCGCCATATCAAACATTCATCCCTGGTAGTTCTAATCCTCATATCAGACATGCACCCCTAGCAGTTCTAATCCTCTTGAAGATGATAAATCAAATTATATTATCCTCCACCCCCCCCCCAAACCATTGAGTTTCTACTAGAGCTAACTGTGATGGAGGGAACAACTCGAAAAAATCTGCAGCATCTCTGAGAAACTCCCCTGGCTGAATATCGTACCAGTCATTGAGCTGTAGTGAGTAACTCTTTTTAGGAATCCTCCCAGATCCATTCTCATGAGACCACACCACCTGTCCAATTCCTTGTATCTGAGATCCCCCTAACCAGTCCATTGTGAATTGGAGAATAGATTTCTTGATATCTTTTTTTTGTGTTAAAGATTTTAATTTAATCTTAAGTTTAGTCCATTGCGCCCGAATTTCTGTTTCCACAAATTGTTTGATATTAAGAGAAACTTCCTTCCCTTCCATACTCACATCCTCCATTACATTTACACACCTTTTTTGCCAAATGGCCCAAATGACAGCTTTCCTTCCTAGGCCAAATAAATTGGACTGAAAGGATGAGAGAGACAATTCAACCGGGTCCCATTGCCCTAGTAAAAGAGCTTTCCATTCCCACGGGCAATCCAGGCTCGTTAGTCTTCGCCAAATACAATCCCATCGACGCCACATAAGAATGGACCCTGGACATTGAGTAAAAATATGCTCAATCGTTTCTCTATATTTCCGTGAGGGAAAGGCCTTTAGACAAGAACAGCACCATGGTAACGCCAAACCTCTCTGTTCCAAGTTTGAATGATCAATCAACCAATCATTAGTGGGTAGACATCTATGCATGATTTGCCATTGAAGTGAATCGTATTTGGTTGGTCTTTCCTTGGTAAATCGCAACCATCTCACTACCCGAAGCTGGTCTATGTGAATGTTGAGATGTCTTGCCCATCTATCTTGCACAATTGCTGGAACGTCAACTTTGGGTCTCAACATCCTATAGGTTGCTTTGACAGTCAAGGATTGAAGCGTTCTAGGCTTACCTCTCTTTGAGACCTTCCATATCCATTCCTCAGGGTCCAATGGAAGTTCCGGTATTGGAATTTCGGGATAGTAAGCCCGCCATCCCTCAAGATTGGTACCCCCCTGAATTGTATGATGTAAAACCTTGATCCTGTACAACATCTTATTGGGAACCCACTCTACCCTGTCTGGATCATACCTAGCCAAGAAGGAGTTTTGTTGTAAACGAAACATATTTATTATTACTCTATCCTGCTGCTGAGATATAACCTGGCCTATTATCCATACATTATTTGAATCGTACCCCGCCACCCAATCAGATTCCTGCAGTCGAATTCATTTTCTTAACGTTTTAACCCAAGCCAAAGGGATGGAAAAAATTATTTGGTTCCAACTGCTCTACAGTCTTCCAGTCTTTTACCGATGGGTCCCATATTATCCTTAATTCTCAAAATTCACATTTTAACCCATGTTGACCACGGATAGGAAGAGCTGTTAAAAATAAACCCATTATTGTTTGCGATCCATCAATTACCAAAAAAAGACTGTCATAATATTTCTTCATATCTCGATGGAAAAGGTCTATCAGGAAGAGGGAGCTGCCTCCAGGTCTTAATAAGAGCTCCCCAAAAATTATCCTGGCAGGTTTCCAAGTTTTTTTCCCCCTCCCTCACTTCTTCACTTGGAATTGACCAATAGCGATTTTCTATCAAAGTGAGTGGATGTATCCCCTCAATAGTAGATAGCGCTAAACGTCTGATTTGCTCTAGGGCCATAGGTCGCCAGGGTACTTCTGAAGATAATATCAGTGATTTCATCCATTGCAGGGATAATGCCTGGCATTGTAATGATGGATCCAGTATACCTAGACCTCCCCTTGATTTGGGCTGGATAATCGTAAGTCATGCTACTTTTGGAATTACTTTCAAGAGTTCACGATTACCTCTCCAGAGGAAGGAGACGAGTAATTTTTTCAACGCCTTGGTTGCTATTTTACAGAGTGACCAAATTGCAGACTTGTACCAAATAGATGCTAATATTACATTATTGATAATTAATGCCCTTCCGAACAGCGATGTATGTTGATTCTTCCATTGTGACATTTTTTCTAATGCAGGTTTTGATATTCATTCATCATTGGTAGATGACCTCCCAATAGCTGTAAGAGATACTCCCAATACTCGAATAGGAGTTTCCAAGGATAGCCACTTCACTCTTGGTTGTTCTGGTGGTCTGACTCCACTGGAATGTATCCACCAGCCTTGTGTCTTACTACCCCAATTAACGACCATATCAGATACTAGGGTAAATTTATCCATTAATGCTTTAATTTCCATCATATTACTTATTGAGGCCTCCGTTATTAGAGTGAGATCATCAGCAAACATAGAACTAACAGGCATAGCCTCTTCTGGGATACCTGTTATTTGTAACCTTTTAAGATTTCGATGGCTTCTAAGGTTTGCCCCTAATGCTTCCATAATTATAAGAAAGAGAAATGGCTCCAAAGGATCCCCTTGATACATCGATCTCTGCAGTTTGATCTGTGGAGAGAGAATACCATTTACTTGTACCCTGGTAGTAGCATTATGATGTAATATACTAATCCATTGTCGAAACACAGGACCAAAGTTCATTTTTGACAAACAAGCATCCAAGAATCTCCAGTCTACATGGTCATAGGTTTTCTCAAACTCTATAAAGACAATTGCAGCATTATGTCGGGACTGACACGCCAATTTAATCATTTCATTAATAAGCAAAATATTATCCTGTATATGACGACCTTCTATAAACCCTGTTTGAGAAGGATGAATGATTTCTGGCATAATTCGAATCATTTTATTTGCTATAGCCTTAGCAAATATTTTATAGACTATAGTTAACAATGTGATAGGTCTATAATTCCTAATATTCGACTTGTCCCCTTCTTGTACAGGAGGGTGAGAATTCCTTGTCCAACAAATTCTCCCATATATCCTGAATTTTGAACTGAATTATAAAATTTCATTAGATCATCCGAGAAAATTGGCCACATAGATTCCCAAAATTCCTTAGGAAACCCATCTATACCGGGGGGTTTATCCTCTTTCATTTGGAGCAATGCTGTCCATATTTCATTTTTTGAAATTGGTCTTTCAAGTGCATTTTTTTGTTCTTGAGTAAGGGGTTTTGTCATGGGAACTAGAAATCCCGATATCTCCTTACTATCTTCCTTTATATCTCTAGAATTTTTTGCTGATGTGAATAAATCTTTAAAGAAATCATAGGTTGTTTTAAAGACTACCTGCTGAGGAAATGAGATTATCATTATGAGAGGGAATGGAAGGGTTTATCAACCCTTCTATAACTATTCTTTTGGCTCGAGATTTTGCCATAGCAAAGAAGGTAATATTCATTTGTCCTTCAGTTTGATGCTTGGTTAGTTTTCCCCTAATAAGATGTCATTGCCAACGATGTTGTGCAAAAGAAAGAATTTGATTCCTTAGATTACTGATATCTGTTCGTTGTTGTTGATTGGATTCTGGATCCTGTGACTCATACTGCAAAATCTGCTCTTGAATTTGTATTTCCTAATGATAACTATCTTTTGCTAATAATTTCGAATATTCTTGACATTTTCGAGCCACAAAGGCCAATCCATTATTAAACCATTCAATATACGAGTCATGCTGAGACTTGGTTGATTGTCAGTATATCCATACATCATGTACCAACTGTCTAAAATTGGGGATATTTAGAAGGGACGTATTAAACTTATAAAATCCTCTTCCCTGATCTGACTTCTTACGGAATGACAATAGTATTGCACACATTTTGTGACCGCACCAGGCCAAGGACTCTAAGGAAATATAGTTGCCCCTTGAAGAACCCTTTCTAGGTCTTCTGACAGTAAAATCAAATTTATACGTGACCTAGAAATGATTGCAGAACCCCCATGTCTTATACATGTGAAAATTCGTTCTTTAGGATGAAAACGTCTAAAGGAGTCAAAAAAACCCTCCGACTCACATAATCTACTAACTATATTCTCATTTTCCTCAATATACCCTGGACATGGATAGGGGACCTTCCATCTGTCTAAACCTCGATCAGGGACTGCATTGAAATCCCCTGCCATAATTAGAGGTATCCCAGTCGGAACATGATTACGAATTGTTTGGAAAAAATTAACCCTTTCATGTACATCATTTGGACCGTAAATATTCATAACACAAACTATCTCTATTTCCAACATCACTAGAGCCACAATCCATCTCCCTTGCTCCTTATCTGCCTCCCAGTACACTATTTCTGCCCTAGATTGAGGAGGAACCCAAAAAGCTACCCCTCCTGATCCACTTCTTTGCACATGGGCACAAAAGTTTTGGAAAGGCCAAATTAGATTGTGAGCCCTATTGTGCGCAGAGGTATCCATAAGATGCGTTTCTTGGATACATATCAAATTTGGTCATGATTTTCCTTCCACCCCTTCGTCCCCACGAGAACAGACTGAACTAGAGAGACAAGCGGGATGATGACTTCACACACAGACAAAAACAAGAGAGCGAGAGTGTTGACGAAGTTGCGACTTTGCCGAAAAAGACAGACATCTATACACAGATATACAAGAAGATATGGAGGTCGGCGTCTTCCCGTGCCATGGCCCCAGGCTATGCAACCACTTGTCAACACACACACTTTCCTTACTCAGACATTGGTGATCCCGACCACCACGTACCAACCTCCGTTCCCCAGTGATCGTCACCCCGCCAACTTAGTCTCTACGCCGACTCGCCTAGATCTCGCAGTTTGTCGCGACCATCCAGTGTGCAGCCTCGCAAGACTACAGTCAGCTCGTTAGGACTTTCGAACTCGCCAATCATCACGTCGTCTAGTCACTACTTCCCTGCGACTGGCATGTGGGTTGAGAGAGATTTTTCCAGATGCGCTTGTGGATTTCATAGTTGCGGAGGGGGAAGTAGACGACAGGAGAGACGGAAGAAGAAGGGTTCGGATAAAGGGGAAGGGGAAGGGGAAGAAGAAGGGTTCGGATAAAGGGGAAGGGGAAGAGGGATTAGTCGCCAATCGATCTGCATGAGTCACTTCACAGACAATCAGATCGCAGTTTAAGGGGATACACGCTACCGTTTGGTATCTCGAAGGATTGGGAGGGGACTGGTAGATGTCGAAGAAACAGTTGTCTGAGTGGCGAGAGGCGATCAAGCAAAAATGCTTCTGGGTTAGATGCTTGGAAGTTCCTGTTTCTGCGTTAGGGCCTTTGAGAGGGGCAGTTGAAGATGCCTTTGGGCCGGTCCTCAAGGAACACTCAATGTGCAAGAATCTCGTGACCCCAGATTTACGGGATATTCGATTTGACTTGGCCCCCTCAGCCAAACTAAGGTACAAAAAACGTTTAATATTAAACCTACATCAACAGGGTATAATGGAGATTGGTGTCACATGTGCGACCACCCCATGGTGCTCGGCGTGTCGAAGCCACTTTCATAAGGATTCTGATGAATCTTGTCCAAAGAAAAGTAAGGAGGGAAAGGGGAGCGAGAAAGACAAGGGGGAAAGGAATGAAGGACAGGGTGGAAGGAAGAAGGGAGAGAAGGAAGGAAAAGAGGATGGGAAAGTGGAGACTGAGAAAGAGAGGAAGGGCAAGAAAAAAAAGACGAAGATGGGAAGAATCCGTAAGCAGAGAAACATCTGGACAACAAGGCTCCATCAAATAGAGAAGAGGAGCAGCAAAAGTCTAACTCGTAGAAAGCGTCCCAGAAGGAAGTTGAGAAGAGGAGGGATAAAGACGAGTTGGAAAAAGGACGAAGTGTGCCAAAAGAGTTGAAGGAGGGAGACAAGGAGCTGAAAGTGGATGAAGAGAAGGGAGGGCTCTTAGGCTCACAACTGAAGGAAGGGGACGAAGAGCAGAAGGAAGAGGAAGGCAAGAACGAGCGGAGGAAAGATAAGGAGAAAGGGAAAAGAGGTCTGAAAATCAAGGGAAAGGGGAGAAAAAAAAAAGGAAAAGAAGTCTCCAATTTTTTTCCTAACAATCCTTCACCGCTTTTTTCACATAGCCCATCTATCTCAGTTATTGACAAGGCGGCCCCGTCTGATGCTTCCTTTATCTTTGGAGGTGAGAAACCGAAAAAGATTAAAGATAAATGCAGAAAGGAGGATACACCCCCAAAAAACGCATCAGCTGAACGAGCCGACCTGGTCTCCAACGAGGTAGCTTTGGACAAAGACATGATCGAAAGAATGGAGATTTTGTCTAATGAGGACGAAAAAGAAAACGAAGATCCACTTTCTCAACATCATCAGGAAGACCCTGAACAAGAGGATACGGGAAAAATTCAAAAAGACTATTTGGACTTTGTCGTTCCTAGTTTGTTTGAGGAGGGTTAAATAATGTTCGAAGAATTAGTAAATCCTAATCCGAGTAAGAACGCTCGTACGAACGATGGGTTTGTTATCCCTATGTCCGATCACTCAATTCAAGGAGAGCCCGGAGCTCAGGACGCACAACTTCAAAACCCGGATTGTACCAGAAGATGGACACATCAGGGGCGTTCGGCTAAGAAATCGCTGATACAAGCTGGCCCCATGGTCACTCTTAGAAAAGTGGATCGAGAAAAGGGACAGATATACGAACATGTAGTACCGTTGATTGTTACAGATTCCCCTCAGGGCCTTATGGTGCTGACAGAACGTACCAGTCAGGAATGTCTGATCATCCCTTCTATAGGGGTAACATTAGCAGTATCGGATGAACAAGCCATTGATATGGCAAATACCCATGTTCTTCATCAACAGGGCGCATGTACCTTGTTTGCAGAGCCTCAAAGAGGAAGACACATTGCTACTAGACCAAACTGGAAAAAGACTCTCCTTTATATCTACTTTCTGAGCCTGCAGTCGATCTCTGAGGCCTTTGCCAAACAATGCACAGAGCGAATGTTGTGGTTCCCTCTGCAGGAATTTCTTCTGCAGAAATGAGAATCATTGGCTAATATTCAATTGACCTAGGACCTGACAGCGAAGGAGATAGCTAATTGGATAGCTAAAACCGACACAGGGTCCATCCAGGCTAACCCCAGCTTTCGGGCGACGGTGAATGCCACGAGCTTGGTAATTAACGAACCCTCTGAAACTGATAACCGCATCCAAGCGACCAGCGGCAGTGTCCAGCCCAATGGTTCTACCCAATAGGGTACGGCTTGCAAGCTGGAATGTCAAAGGCTTGGCGATACGTCAAACTTATTTAAGAAAGCGAGATTATCATAGTGGTTTTACTCAGAGAATGTTCAAATCTTATGTCTACAAGAAAGAAAACTGAATGATACTAAAATCCAAGAAGCTCGCAACTGGTGGGCTCACCCCCAATTTTGGGCCCCATCTGATGGGACCAGGGGGGCGGGTGGGGTGCAATTTTAATACATAAAGATCTAGATTGTCTTATCCTAGACCACTACGACGATCCAGGAGGAAAGTGGGTATGGGTAATTTTAGATATCGACAATGAGGTGTGGGGCATTATGACTATATATGCCCCCGCAAAATACATTGAAAGAACTCATTTTTTCGCCAACCTCCCTGCTGTTGTCCCTGACACGGAAAATTTGGCAATCTTGGGGGACTGGAACACCACCCTTAATCCGGGTTTGGATTCTCCAGTAGCAACCCCTCTTAGACATGATAGTTTGTTGTTACTATCCTTCATAGATTCACAATGTTTAATTGATACCTATAGACATATGAACCCCGAGGAACACGGGTATACATGGTATGGCCCAAAGCCGGATAACAAGACCCCTCGGCCTAAGCGACGTTTAGACTTCGTGGCAGCAAGAGGGGCCTCGTGTGACCGGTGCATTACAGGAGACTATGCAATAGCTTCGCTGTCAGATCACTATCCGGTACTGATTGATGTGATCTCCAAAGACTTTGTGCAATTTGCCAAACCTCCCTTTCGGTTAAACATCAATAATTTAAAAGACAAGGGAATTCCCAAGTGGATCATCTCAAATGACGGAATGGCAAAATGTCAAAGACCTTTTTGATTCTCATGACGCATGGGTAGAAGTGGGGGTCGGTATCATTAGAGAGGCCCTCATTGTTTTCTCACGTGTGAAAGCAGCGTCTCGAAATTGGAAAGAACAATGTCATAAACAAATCGAAGAGGCTGAGGTTAATATAGGTAAAGACCCCTTCTCATACCATTATTGGTCAGAGAAGAGGACAGACGTCCTTGCGGCACTAGAGACCTTGGAAATTCTGAAACAGACCGAGTGGTTGGAGTGGCTCAAACTCCGGGGTATAGTTGGCTACGATAGAATGACTAAACTTACCTTCCGCTCATTGATTCTCAGACAGACTAAACTGGCGGTACGTGAGCTGGTACACCCGTTTGATATACATAGCCCAACAATGTCAGATCCGTTGGCACTTTGCTCCTATACACTCTCCTACTTTCGGGACATTGTCTCTACAAGGAGAATCTTTGATGAATTTGATACGGATTTGTCGCTCACTTCCTCGTT
This sequence comes from Chara braunii, assembly GCA_003427395.1. Lineage (NCBI taxonomy): Eukaryota > Viridiplantae > Streptophyta > Charophyceae > Charales > Characeae > Chara > Chara braunii. Next base: position 1,823,410 of record BFEA01000106.1, on the reverse strand, counting down.
TTGGAATAAACCTCAGATACGTATTAGTCAGATTGCTAGAGATATAATGGATGCTCCATTCACAGTTATTGAGCTAACAATGGCGGTGAAGCAAATGACAATGGGGAAATGTCCAGGACTGGACGGGCTTCCAGTTGAATTATTCCTTTGTACATGAGAGGGCTTTGCTCCCTTCCTTTGTCAGATGTATAATTCAACCTTGAATACGGGTACCCTCCCGAAGAACTTTGTCAAGGGGTTCATCTCCTTGTTATACAAAAAAGGGGACAAGCGGGAAGTTTTGAATTATCGTATAATCTCAGTATTAAATTTTGTCTACAAAATCATGGCCAGGGCCCTCGCAATTCACTTGGCAGTTGAACTCCCCCATCTTGTGGGATGGGAGCAAGGGGCGTTTGTAAAAGGTCAGTCAATCTTTGAAAACATCCTAACAACGATGCAAGCATTGGAAGTAATCGGAGTCGAAAAGAGAGAAGTAGCCATCCTAATGCTAGACATGGAAAAGGCATATGATAAAGTTGGATGGACTTTTGTCACCACTACTCTGAAGAATATGGGATTCGGTCCGGGCTTTGCCAAATGGGTACACGCAGCCTATGCCAACGCAACCTCGGTTGTTATGGTCAACGGCCAGCTGTCCGAGGAGTTTCACCTGACCCGTTCACTGAGGCAGGGATGCCCCCTCTCCCCATGGCTATTTGTTATTCAATTAGAAGTATTAATGGATAACATAAGATATAATGATAATATTACAGGATTGATTGTTAGCCCTTCCCTTCATTGGAAAGCAAGAGCAATCGCAGACGACCTTACGGTGGCTTGCGACAACTCCCGCTCCTCCCTAGGAGAGTTGAGAAGGGTTTTGGATGAATAGTATATTATCGGAGGTATCAATAAATTGGTCCAAATCGGTCTACTTCCTACCAGATATCTTTGGGTTGAAAGTAGACTGGGGCCTTAGAAGAGTCCCGACAGAAAATTCAAAAAGATTTCTTGGTGTTCAAGTAGCCCTCAAGGACTGTTCAAAAACACAAGGTCAACTACTGTCTAACAGGATTATCGCAATAATCTAGGGATGACTCGGAAATTATAAGCTCTCCTTATTTGGGAGAGCCTTGGTTTTATCAACAGCGGCATTTTCTGTGCTTTGGTTTCCTCTATCGGTCTGCATGCTGGGAGACGAGGCATATTCTGAAATTCGCAAACCCTCTGCTGAGGAGGATCAGGGGTATATCCCCAAGGTGGTCTGGGAAGCAGTTACCCTTCCTCGCTCCCAGGGAGGACTGGGGATTCTTGACCCCCATAATCAAAACCTGGCCCTTTTGGCCAAATGGGTAATTAAGGCTCAATTTGAAGACCCCTCTAAGCTGTGAGTCAAATTTGCACAGTATATCTTGGGTCAGGAATGGTCTTTGAGTGAAGACACAAGTGTTTGGCAGTGTTGCCTCATCCCTTCCTTTCTGAACCGAAGAATAAAATCTAGAACCTGGCGAAGTATTCTGAGAGCATGGAAGAAAGTACGCCCTTCAATAAGTCAAAAGCCTAATACAAGACAGGAAGTGGCCAATCAGTTTTTATTTGAGAACCCATCATTGATCAACGAGAGAGGGGACATGTTCTTGGCAAAGGATTGAGGGGGGCATTTTGGGCGTACATGAATAGAAAGGGGTGTCTTTCAGATCAAGCATATATGGGATTTCAGTAAGAACGATTGGCTCACAAGTGAGGAACTAAGGCAAAAGTTTCCCAGACTAAGACAAGTCTCGGCCAATTTGGAAAAGATTACCCAGACTATCCCTAGATATTGGGGAGCAATCTTAAAAAGTTCAACTGAACTAAGTGAAGGTTCATGAGTCCTCTCGGAAGAGGAGCACACTAAGTATTGGAAGGTTGTGGGGCCGGAGCTGACAGGGCGAATCAAAGTAGAGGAGTGAAACCAACAAAAAAATCGTCGCCGAAATTCAACAAAATTTCATTTTGATGTCTAACTTATTCACGCCAGAAGGGCTGTGACCAATTGTTGAAACTGGGTCTTTTGCTGTGTTCAACTACTCATCAACATTATCAACTTATTCCCAACGAGTCGAACATGGTTTCCAACAGGTCTCAAACTTCTTCTCAACAACTCCAACATGGTTTCATACAGGCCTCCAACATGAACCAACACGTATCCAACATGGTTCTTGACCCACAGTTCGGTACATGATAGGCGATAGAGTGCGTGTGTGTGTGTGTGGCGGTCGTGCACTACGGCCCGGTCTTGTAGAATTGCGTGTTTTGTGGTGTTATTTGCCCCCCGGGAGCCAATCTGTGCTCATGCCTCCAGCGAGGGAACATGCGGGAGCTGCACCCACCAGCAGGTGCGATACCCGCTATAGCAGGTGGGCGATACCAGCCAGGAGTCAGCCGGTAGCATCAGTGAGGAATGGAAAAAAACAACACGGTTGGGAAGTTGGTGTCACTTACGCCAGAATACGGCTACAACGTATTCGTATATGGCTCCCACTTCCCAACCAAATCGTCACAAGTGCAAGTTATGTGGTTGCGCTCTGAGGTTGCTACCTCAGGTTGTTTGTGCATCTCATGCTAGGCATTGTAACCACCTTATAAACTTGTTTTTATTTTATTTTCTAGAGTTTATTATTTTTTTTTAAGTACTTCTAAAAATATAAGAAATAACACCGTACCCTTAAGTATCAAGTTGCGATGGCCAACAGTGGCCTAGGTTTCCCTTATGGTAGTCCGCAGGCCTTATGAACTAATTAAGCTGAGCCAGTACTCTACTTAGGGCAGATTGGCTCCTAGTAAGTGATGATTGTTTAAGGAAAACCCAGGAAACAGTAATTCAGACCACGGTCGGCTTGGAGGAAGCCAGGGTGCTGCAAGGGGACAGGTCTTGCCACCGGTTAGGCATGGGGGCTGACTTCAAGACAAAACCAATGCAATACAAGTGGGTACTGGAATCTGAGTGTGTGGGGAAACAAAACATTTTTTTCCTATTTCAGTACCAACCAAAAGTAGGGGTGAGATCACTCCAGCAACGAGTTACTTTGACACCACTGGCTCTGGCAACTCGACGTCTTAGTAAGTTGAAAGGTCCAGATAGCTAGTTGCCTGACTGGCCTGCTATGTGGAAAGCCCTCGGGAAAATACCCTCTAAGAAGAATGCCAGTTTACAGTGGATGCAATCTTTGTTGGTGATCTCGACTGCTCACTGGCTGTCTGAGAAAGAATTGGTCGTACCTCCTACCTGCCCTCGCTGTCAATGGGGTTGGGGATCATATGCCCATTTGTGGACTTGCTGCCCTTTGGCGGATGAACTATGGATGTGGTGGTCAGAGCACTGGCAACATATGGTAGGTAACACCTTCGAATGGAATGGCGATTGGATCCTCTACGACCTTCTCCCTTATGCTGCCTTGAAATACAGTGAGGGTGTGGGCTATCTGGCATTGGTCTGCAGGGGCATATTGTGTTATGAAATTTGGAAAGCAAGAAATGCCAGTACTTTCAGGGGGGAGAGGGTGACTGTTTTTCAACAACAGCAACAAGTCAGGTCAAATCTTAGATTGTTGCTGGTCTCGGACTGGAGGAACTCCACCGGGCGGAGGGGTCGCTCCCGGCAGTGGTTCATTAAGATATGGATTCGAACTAACTACTTGGCTAAGATTTCAAAGGAGGGCAAAAAGATTGTATCTCCTTGGTTGAAACCGCTTTAAACCACGAGTACCTGGCCCAGCTATCAAGTCTGAGCCTCGGCCGACCGGTAGGCGGATCCGTGTCGAGGCTCAGACTACCGAGCGTTCAATTCCCGGAGCTGCCCTTTGAAAGAAACACAACGACATTAGTAAAAAGAAAAAAACAAGCAAAAAAAGAAAAAAAAAAAAAAAACTTTAAGAGAAACAAACTGTAAAAAACGAAAATAGGCGTGCGCGCGCGCGAGAGAGAGAGAGAGAGAGATGGGAATGCATCTTCTCGCGAAAGCGGGAGGATTCATTCCCGTTTTCAACTACAGAGTCTCAAAGAGAGAGAGAGAGAGAGAGAGAGAGAGAGAGAGAGAGAGAGAGAGAGAGAGAGAGAGAGAGAGTGGCATACTGCGTAGCCACACGGGCCCTGCAGGGCCCGTCCCTCACTTTCAACCTAAAAGCCTAGAAAATAAGGCTTACAGGCCCCGGTCGTTTCAGCCTAAAACTGAAAAACGAGGGTCTGCAACTCCTATTCCGTTTTCAGCCTATTTCTGGGCCTTTCAGGCCCAGAGGCTTTTCAGCCTGAAACGGAGGGCCATTTTCAGGCCCTCATCGTTTCGACCAACCCTAGGACTCAAGCACAAAAATAGGGGTTTCGGAACAGGCTATCTTTAGCCTGTTCCCCACAACAGCTCGAGAAGGAGCTGCAGCTGCAGCCCCTGCCTCCCTTCGGCATTGGCAAGAGCAGCCTCCTGGACTGCCTCGCCTACAGTCAGGAGGCACCCGGTAGTACATAGGAAGTTCCCATGCACTTCACGGGCAGGTAGTTGGACAGTGGGCACGAGTAGTCTTCAGGATTCAGTGCAGCACTCAGGAGGAGCGTTGCAGGGAGTAGCTTAGCGCTAGCAGTAGTCTTCAGCGCTGGGCGCTAGTAGCCATAGCAGTAGTCTTCAGCGCTGGGCGCTAGTAGGTGGTAGATAGTAGAGTTGGGAGAAATGGCTGGCGGAGGCCAGCGAGACTTACCTGTGGTGCCATAGCTCCAGCTCCATCTTCGAGGTACCTGCATCAAGGCGCCAACTTCACAGGTTAGAACTAGACACCCTTCAATCAGCTGTCACGTGGTATCCGCCGCAAGCATGCGAGCTTCCATCATCAGAGACGACATCGAGGAGATGGGGGTGTGTTTTTTCGACGCCCTCCCGCCCCATGATGCTTCACCGACGGACTCATCTTCGGATCCACGCATCACCGAGCTTCTCGACACCTAAAGTGACGTGTTCGAAGGCCCGCACGGAGTAGTACTGGATCGGACCATCCGCCACGAGATCATCCTCGAGGATGGGGCCGTACCTCCGCGCGGTTGCATCTACCGAATGAGCGAGGAAGAGTTAAGTGTGCTTCGGGCACAACTCGACGACCTTCTAGAGAAAGGCTGGATACGGCCTAACTCATCGCCAAACGGTGCTCATGTTCTCTTCGTCCGGAAGAAGAACAAGGATTTGCGGTTGTGCATCGATTATCGCAAGCTCAATGCGCAGAAGATCAGAAACGCCGGCCCTCTCCCACGCATCGACGACCTTCTCGAACGATTGGGCGGCGCTAAGTTCTTCTCCAAGCTGGACCTCAAGTCGAGATATCACCAACTCGAGATTCGGAAGGAGGATCGCTACAAGACCGCGTTTAAGACGCAATATGGGCATTTCGAATAGCTGGTTATGCCATTTGGCCTTACAAATGCCCCGACCACTTTCCAAGCGGCTATGACAACGAAATTCCGACACATGCTGGATCGATACGTACTTATCTACCTCGACAACATCCTGGTGTATAGTCGGAGTTTGGAGGAGCATGTGGAACACCTGCACACCGTTTTGGAGCGGCTATGACAAGCCAAGTACAAAGCCAACAGCGACAAGTGCGAATTCGCGCGCAGGAGATGGAGTACTTGGGACATTATGTAGCGCCGCAAGGCATCGGTCCGCTTGCAGACAAGATCGAGGCCCTACGAGTATGGCCCGAGCCCACCAACAGCACGGACGTTCGTTCATTCATGGGATTGGCAGGCTACTATCGGCGATTCATCACCGGATACTCGAGGATTGCTGCACCTATGACGAGATTGCAATCGCCAAACGTGCCATTCGTATTCGATGACGACGCACGCCGGTCATTCCAAGCACTTAAGACGGCTATGCTCATGGCACCCGTCCTTAGCATCTATGACCCCACCCTGCCTACGAGAGCGATGACTGACGCTTCCGGCTATGGCATTGGGGCAGTCTTGGAACAACACGACAGCGACGACTGGCACCCTGTGGAGTATTTCAGCCACAAAGTGTCTCCCATCAACTCGCTTGATGATGCAAGGAAGATGGAGTTGCTCGCATTCGTCATGGCTCTCAAGCGATGGCGACACTTCCTCCTTGGGCGTCGTAGGTTCACATGGGTTACAGACAACAATCCATTGACCTACTACAAGACGCAGGATACGGTGAGCAACACGATCAGACGATGGATGTACTTTATTGACCAATTTGACTTCACACCGAAAGATATTTCCGGCCTCTCCAATCGCGCAGCAGATGCACTCTCGCGAAGACCTGATCTTTGCGCTATGACACATCATGCCTTCGCATTCGATGAGGAGCTCCAGCGACACTTCATCAAGGGGTACGAGTCCGATCCAGACTTCGCCACACTATATGCGCAGCTATCTTTGGATCACCCGCCGGCCAGCCACTATCACATCGTCGATGGGTACTTGCTCCTGCACTCGCGGGGCAAGGACTTACTATGTGTCCCACACGACCGCCGTCTTCGGACTCGCCTCCTCGGCGAGTATCATGATTCGCGACTTGCCGGCCATTTCAAAGTCAACCGCACTATTGCACGGCCTCGACAGCGATTCCGATGGCCCGACCTCATCACCGATGTCACGAGGTATTCCGACTCTTGCGAAGTTTGGCGTCGAAGCAAACCCCGCAACCGCAACCCCTACGACGAGCTGCGCCCGATGCCGATCCTGCAGGAACCCGGTCTCTCCATTCCCCCGCGACCGCCTCGGACATGACGGCATCCTCACGGTCGTGGACCGATTGAGTAACTACTCGCGTTTTCTCCCTTGCAATACTACTCCACGGCTCCTGAGCTGGCACGCCTCCTGCACACCGGCTGGATTTGCGGCCATGGTGTACCAGAAGACATAGTCAGCGACCGCGACACTCGCTTCATGTCGGCATTTTGGACTGCACCCATGCAGGAGTCCGGCACGAAGATGAAGCCAAGTTCGGCTCGACATCCACAGACAGACGGGCAGACGGAGCGGGCACATCAAACTGCTCAAATGATGCTTCGTACGCTCATCCGTCCGGACCAGAAAGATTGGGCTGACCGCCTCCCCGACATCGAGTTCGCCTACAACACTTCGGTGCACCCGGCGATCGGCGTGACTCCATTCGAGTTGCACCACGGTGGACGGAAAGGCCGTATCTTCGCCGACCTTCTCCTCCCATGACCAGCCGACATCGATGCCGCTTGCTCTCCCGCTTCCGTCCGGAAGTACAGGGGAATTGTTGGCTCAAGCCCGCGCAAATATGCAAAAGGCTCAAGTCCGCATGCAGCAGCAAGCCAACAGGCATCGCGTGCCATGTCCCATCCGCGCCGGCGACCTGGTTTGGGTTTCCACGGAAGAGTTTGCACTGGAACAAGAGGTCTCACACAAACTGTTTCCCAAGTGGTTTGGACCATGGCCTGTAACATCAGCCGCGAGCGATGAGCTCGATGGCCCTTCATTTGTGATCAACATTCCCCCGCATCTGACGGCCCATCGACTGGATGCCTCAAAGCTGGCAACATACACGCCAGCTAAGAGCGACGACTTTCCGGGCCGACGATCGCAGGACCCTCCTTCTATGGATGGTCATCAGGAAGTTGACCGCGTCATCACCGACAGCACATTCAAAGCCTGCGATCGCGACGACACTCGGTGGATTTCAGGAGCAGATTTGAAAGCATTCGCACAGGTGATCTATGCGCATTATGAGAAGCAAAGGTTAGCTCAGGAAGCTTCACGACCGGCCCCTCCCACCCGGACTATGGTCCCTCCCTCAGCCAGTCAACTTCGCCCTCACAGGTAAGCTCGGTCTTTCAAGGAGGGGGGGGGGGTGGCATACTGCGTAGCCACACGGGCCCTGCATGGCCCGTCCCGCACTTTCAACCTAAAAGCCTAAAAAATAGGGCTTACAGGCCCCGGTCGTTTCAGCCTAAAACTGAAAAACGAGGGTATGCAGACCCTATTCCGTTTTCAGCCTATTTCTGGGCCTTTCAGGCCCAGAGGCTTTTCAGCCTGAAATGGAGGTCCATTTTCAGACCCTCATCGTTTCGACCGACCCTAGGACTCAGGCACAAAAACAGGGTTTTCGGAATAGGCTATCTTTAGCATGTTCCCCACGACAGCTCGAGCAGGAGCTGCAGCTGCAGCCCCTGCCTCCCTTCGGCATTGGCAAGAGCAGCCTCCTGGACTGCCTCGCCTGCAGTCAGGAGNCTTCGGCATTGGCAAGAGCAGCCTCCTGGACTGCCTCGCCTGCAGTCAGGAGTGCGAGGCAGTCCAGGAGGCACCCCCGGTAGTACATAGGAAGTTCCCATGCACTTCACGGGCAGGTAGTTGGACAGTAGGCACGAGTAGTCTTCAGGATTCAGCGCAGCACTCAGGAGGAGCGCTGCAGGGCGTAGCTTAGCGCTAGCAGTAGTCTTCAGCGCTAGGCGCTAGTATCCATAGCAGTAGTCTTCAGCGCTGGGCGCTAGTAGGTGGTAGATAGCAGAGTTGGGAGAGATGGCTGGCGGAGGCCAGCGAGACTTACCTGTGGCGCCATAGCTCCAGCTCCATCTTCGAGGTACCTGCATCAAGGCGCCAACTTCACAGGTTAGTACAGGACTGAGAGAGAGAGAGAGAGAGTTCTTCTTCCTCTTCTTCTAAGTCCACCATCTCTTCTTCCCCTCTCACCACCTGACTTTTTAGTATCAGCGGGCTAGTACAGAGAGAGGGAGTTGTGACTTGGGACTTGACGACATTGGATCCAGACTTGACATTTGGGATTCAGACATTTCGACGAGGGACTATTTGGGCCTGTGCCGAAGACTTGGTGTTGACGACATTCCCATCTTCCCCTCCTCTTCGTCTAACCCCCTTCTTCGTCTGTGTATGGTAGGGGTTGGCGCAGTCTTCCTGTGTGAAGCGCCAGACCCCATTCCCACCGTGTAACGATGATGATGATGTTTGTTCAGGGCTGCATTGTAATATTGATTGTTCGGATCATTGGTATCTAAGTCTTCCGCTGTGCTATCTTGTACTTTGTATTAAGAGGTCGGTTCTTGTTCTGGTCTGCACCGTTACAGTATGCAACAAAGAGAGAGAGGCGGCAACCTGCACGGAGGGTCGCGGCAAATTCACCGCCCCTCTCTCTCTCTCTCTCTCTCTCTCTCTCTCTCTCTCTCTCTCTCT
>BFEA01000106.1:1773879-1784594 GCA_003427395.1 Chara braunii | reverse complement strand
AGGTCAGTCCTTGTCAGGTCAGTCTTTGTATCTAAGTCTTCCCTGCGCTATTCAGCACTTTTGTATGTATGAGAATGCACATTGTCTGTCGAGATTCTACTCTCACCGCATTGTCCATTTCAGTCCTTTTTATCACACTGCAGTTCCTCGGTTATTACGAACATCACATATCTGTGCATGTAACACCACGTGTCACACTGGGACGAAAATGGTCGATACCCCCTCCATCACATTAGTCCACCTGTGAATCTGTGATGCATGGCCTTCATCTTGGTCTTGATGAGCTACGTGATGCCTTCCCTGAAGGCCTTGTTGCCAAATCATGCACTCCCATCTTAATTGTCGGCCACATTTTGAACACCATGCTCTCTTCACTCCATCAACCGTATCCTCGTCACCCTCATTCCGATGAAAGATAGGGCTTTCTGACGTCCTCACATGTCTCCAGACGGGACTCCGTCAAACAACCTTTTGACTTTCATGTTGCCCTGCTTGTGACGATGGCCCCGCCTCACAGGTGCCTTCCTGTTTACTTTCAGCAAGCTTTATTTTTTATGCATGCGTTCATCCATCTTGCGCCACCTGCCTGCTCAACGCTCCCACCTCCAGATGACAAGCTTCACGATGCCATGTGGCCGGTACCTGCTGGTGCCACGTGGCAACCCACCATCCGCCGGATCTCTGCTCCTGCCATACTACTAGTAGCAGAAGATGAGGCACCGAGGCAGCGCTCCATTCCACAGGCCCGCTGTGGCACCTTAGGCGCCTCGCCGTCGCTCTCTGTTCACTTCACGGTGGAGATTTTCTCAATCTCGGCGGCCCAGATTTGCTGTCAGGCTGAGAATGCCTGGACCCTGCAGGCCCTGGAACCTTTGGGAAAAAATGCAGACAGCCTTTGATTGTGTATCTGACCTATGGGCCTATGGCCGTGTGGTTTACTGCTGAGAAATCTCTAACTCTTAGTCCGCTTTTCCTCGCTCGGGCCTGACTCTTGATTTTCCAAAGGGTCAACCACCCCATGTTGGGGCACAGGCTGCATCGTTTGACCCTGGAGCCTCTCCCTGTTGACCCTAGGACTTTTCTCATACCCCTCTCAGACTAGAGAACAAGGAGGTGGAGGTGGAGGTGGAGGCAGACCCCTGAATCTAGACTTGGACCAAAAGTTACGACCCTGGCCTATGTGCCGATTTTTTTTTATTTTTTTTTAATGATTTGGACCATTTCTCGATTTGTGCGTGTCATCCTTGCACAGGGGCCATGCTAATCTTCTCTGTATCGTTCCAATTTTAACGGATGTCCCGAAGGACTATGTGCGGATTTTGAACCAAGTTCATTGCAATAATAATAATAATAATAATAATAATAATAATAATAATAATAATAAGAATAAGAATAATAATAATAATAATAAGAATAAGAATAAGAATAAGAATAATAAGAATAATAAAAATAATAATAATAAAAATAATAATAATAAGAATAGTGGAACAAGAAGAGAACAAGGAGGTGGAGGAGGAGGAGGCCACCCAACAATGGAGATGTTGGTCAACATAACATGGAGGTGAAGGGACAAGGCGGGCATAGTTGCCTGTGAACGCCTGGGGATGGAGGCTGGGCAAGTGTATAGCTCCAGTTGCAAGCGAATGGATCAAAGGAGGTCTGGTCCAGCTCAGTGCTTCCAACCGGACTACGGTGAACCAAGGTCTATCTGATGGAACAGGGCCAAAATGTGCTGCCTTTTGGCTGCAAAAAAAGGCGACGCTTTTCTGCCGGGTCAGAATGAAGTTACACTGAGAAAAATTGACGTTGTTTATTATTTTTAAAGATCTTCTGTAAGAAAAAGTGTGAGGGGGCTGGCGGCGAAGGGGCCCCGCAGCGCTAAGTCGCTGCGCTAAGTCCAGCGCTAGCGCTGGACTTTTCGAAGTCCCGAGTTACGGCGGCGAGGGCACTCCGCGACGGGGAAAAATCATCGTTGGCTGATTAGGGTTTACCGTAGGTCTCTCCCTCTAGCTACACACGCCATAGCCACCTAGGCTGACGATGCAAGTTGCCTCTGTCCAAGGCATGGTCGAGCATGGGTTTCCTACACAGGAGGGCACCTGAGATCCAATGTCGAGCTCGTTTCGGATCTTGCACGTAAGTCCCCGAAGAGGGAAATTTGCTAGATGCCGTACTGAGTAATCCCACTCGTACGTGGTATTACTGAAGACGAAGGTAGCGAAGGGGAGCGAAGGTGTCGAGGCTCCAGGACCGGGTTTCTGGATGCCATTCAGGCGATAGTACGAGAGGCCAGCAGACCAGACAAAGCGTCATCAAGAGCTTCTAGTTTCTCCACGAGTTCACCGTACAGCTCTTACCACGAACACGCAGTGACAACGATCCACGGTTAAGGCCAGCAGACCTTGGTATAAGCGCCAGTACGGCACCGTTCCATTCAAGCATACTTCGCCCACACGGAAAGGTAATCATAATCTTAATCTTAAACTTAATCTCAGTCGGAATCTTTCCGCCCTTCTCGTAATACTACCCAGGTAGTATCGTGGGGAATGGTGGAGTAGGGGGATACCAGTTCACTGTTCCGCCTGTTAAAATGGCAGACCACTCCCCAATCCCTCCCGTTCCTCTGTCCGAGCCAGAAAAACAACGCATTCGTGGCGTTATTGAGGAATGCTACTCGTTCGGAATTCTCCCGGAAGAGTATGCCCCTCGTATCGTGGACATGGGGGCGGACTACGTTCGGGTAGTCGCAAATAAGGACTTTGTCGAGATACGAGCTGACTGGCTGTACCGGCATGCAGTTGCGATCCAATTCGGAAACGACTCGACGTCGCTCCCCCCCTCTGTTAAAAACCGTCTCATTCGAATCTATGAAGAGGGTTGGGCTAGCTCCATGGAACTCAATGTATCCCCAAAGAGAGGGGTATTCCGTTGTGAAGGGAGGAATCTGGTCACGTATGTGGCCAGCGCCAGGGAAATAGCCACGCAGATGATTAGGAAGGGATCGGACAAGATAGAACTGGACGGCAAGATCTACTCAGCCCAGTTCAGACCTTGGATGACAGAGAACAAACTTTATGAATGGAACGAAGCTCAGAAGTTCCGGTACTTCTAGGTGAAGGCATTCCAAGTCACGATCTCCATGATGCCCCATCTCAGAGGGGCAATTAAAAAAGCTTTCGGTAACATACTGAAAGTCCACGACCCTTACGTCGACCCCATAGCTCCGGACCTTTGGAACATATGTTTCAATCTCGAGTCCTCGGCCAGAGTCTGGTACAAACAGCACCTCATAATTGACATGGGTGAATACGGTTGGGTTGATCTCAACATCGCCTGCGCTGATTCAGCCTGGTGCAAGAAATGTAGGCACTATTTTCACTCTGATGATGACGATTGCTGCCCTTTTCGTGAGAAAAACCGGCACAACAACAAACGAAAGAAGAGTTTCAAAAAAGCCCTCCTCCAGGAGGGGGAAAAGGACGGTGCAAAACCCCCCAAGGGTGATGGTGGTCCCCTCCCACCCCATACAGAGGTTGGAAAAGATCTCAGCGTGGGAGGAGGGGAAAATCAATTGCACCCAGGCCTAGGGGATGGCCAACAAGAGGTGGTGTATAAGACTGGAGTGACCTCCTTTTCCCAATCAGGAGAGAAAGATGCGAGCCTAACCGAACCTAACACGCATGATATGAGGGAGGCAATGATCAAAGCGAAACGCAGCAAAAAAGACTTGTTGTCTCTCACCAGTAAAACAGGGAGTTCTCTCCCCTCCTCAAAAAAAAAAAGCAGAAGGGAAAGAAAAAGCATCTCTCCTCGTGGCGAGAGAAAGAAGCCCGGGGCAATATTAACAAAGAGGACACAAGGTCAGACAAAACAAAAGACGCACGTAATGAGAAGAATGGCCAATCGAAGGTTGTCCAGAGGGTGTAAGTGGGAAAGGGAATGGGGAGGGAGCATGGCAGAAAGAGTCAGAAGAATAGACCAAGGAGTCTCTCCCTCTGTCCAACGGTAAAGAGTCTCCCCCTCCCGCTCCCCCCCCCCCCCCCCCCCCCCCCCCCCCCCCTGCTTTAAAACTTAAGGACAAGATCGATTTGGCCGACCTGGGTTTTGTGCTGGACACAGTCCACCAGTCTATTCGTCCCCTGCCCCTCCCCAACCAATCGCAGGGAGCTGCATCTTCCCCTCAAGGGGAAAACTCAGCCCCCCTCAAGCCTGCAGTGGAGGAGGAGTCCATGGAGGGGATAGTAGAAGGGATGCTGATCAGAGACTCCCCCTCCCCAGGCAAACAGCCTGTTGTGTGTTTTAATGCGAGCTCGGCCCAAGGTACCTGCAAAACAAGGGAAAAAAAACAGGGAGTAACCAACCTTTCTTTGCAGACAACCCCCCTGGGGGCCGAGTCTCCATCCCCTGATCAGGTCCACATGGCGTCTGCCAAAAAACTCAGAAACAACGACCAGAGGGCTATAGCCCGAGGTCATATCCCTCCCCAAGAGGAAGAGAGGACGTCATCTCCAGATCGCAAAGAACGCCCTTTTCAACCAAAACCAGCTAAGAAATCTCTGAGTTTTTCCCTGCCAGTCAGGACACTGTCTCGCAAAGACAGGGAGAAAAAGAAAATCACACAACTGTTTGTCCCACTGATCTGTTACAAGTCTCCTCTAGGAGCAAGTGTCTTAACGATCAGATCCAAGGACGACACACTGGAATTGCCATCCATGATCATCCAGGGCCCCCCATCTGAAACCCACGCAGCACAGCTCATTAACTCTACAGTTTTGAAGGGCTCGGGCACAGTATCGGTCCTCTTGTCACCGAACATGGGAAGGCACCTGGTTGAACTCAGCGAGAACGAGACGACGATCCTCCACATTGCTTTCTTGGACTTAGCCACAGTTGTGGGTTCCCAAGATCAATGGAACCAACTTCACGTCCAATGGTCCCCTCTTGCCCCTTTCCTGAACCCGGGTTCAAAATTCATCAGCAACATACTTATCCAAGCTAACCCCCCGACCCTCCAACCGATCATCCCAGTCAGATGTGTTGCAGATTGGCTGGCCTTGGTGGAGGCACATGTTATTATTGAGGCAGAGGGCTTCCTGGCCCAACACATCTGGCTGGCCTTGGTGGAGGCACAGGTTATTATTGAGGCAGAGGGCTTCCTCGCCCAACTGCACTCCAACGAACCCCCACAAGGCCCTTCCTCCCCCAAACTGCAGGACAAAACAGACCGCATCCAAACTCCAGGCGGCAGTGGCCAGCCAGATGGTCCTGCCGAATAAGGTAAGGATAGCAAATTGGAATGGTCCGCGGACTTGGTGATACATAAAAAAAAATTAAAAAATCTAGCCTTCACTCCTGGGTTCACTCCCAAGGTGTACACATCCTCTGTCTTCAAGAAACTAAACTGAGCAGCCAGAAACTCAGTAACATCCGAAAGAGCTGGAAAGGCCCTCAGTTCTGGGCGTCGGCCAACGGAACCAAAGGGGAAACAACAGTGTTGATTCACAAAGATTTAGATGTCGTCATCCTTGACTCCTACCACGATCCGGGGGGCAGATGGAACTGGGTCAAAATGGCCATTGGAGACGAAGACTGGGCTGTTGTGTCCATATACGCCCCTGTGGAATATTCAGAGCGAACTAATTTCTTTGCCTCTCTCCCAGCTGTCATCCCAGACGTAGAAAACATTATCCTAGCTGGTGATTGGAACACTGTACTCAACCCAGGGTTAGACTCCCCAAACCCATCCCCCCAAAGGGCCGACTCCATCATGCTCTCCTCCTTCATGGAAGCCTAAAGCCTAGTGGACGCATACAAAATCCTCAATCCCGAAAACCCAGGCTACACGTGGTTTGGCCCACAACCAGCTCCCTATGTGCAAGCACCCCGTAGAAGACTCGACTTTATATTGGTCAGGGGCTCCGTGTGGGACCGCTGCATGGGATGCGAGGTATTGGTCCACTATATCTCAGATCAGTATCCAATATGCATGGATGTCCTCTCCAAGGACATCGTTGACAAGGTGTGCCTGCCTTTCATACTAAATACCAACGTACTGAAGGACCCAGGGGCCAGGGATCCCGACATGGGTCAAAGATCAGATGACACATTGGATGAATGCCAAAGACCTGTTCCCTACTGAACACACCTGGGCGGAAACAGGACTGGGAATTATCTCAGCAACCTTGAACACTTTCTCACGTATGAAGGCAACAAAAAGAAATTGGGCCGAAGAAAGAACGCAGAAGGCGATCGCTGAAGCGGAACATAAGATGGGGAAAGACCCCTTCTCAGATCACTACTGGTTCCAGAAACGAAAGGAAAACCTGCTTCTTCTCGAGTCATTGGAAGTAAAAAAGCAAGAAGACTGGCTACAATTGTTGAGACTAAAAGGCTTGATTGGCTACGACCGCATGACAAAAACCACATTTCGCGCCCTGATCTTAAAATAGGCAAAACCAGTACTTCGCGAACTAGCCCAGCCCTTCAGTCTTCAGGCTCCTATCGCCACAACCACAAAAAGCATGTGCTCCTACGCAATGGACTACTTCATGGACATCGTGTCCACCAGACGTCCCTACGACTCCGCTGATTCTGATCTTTCAACCATCTCCAATTTTTGGGAGGGCATGAACACAATAATCCCACATGCATCAAGGGACCTCCTTGACCGCCCCCTATCCCCAGAGGAGCTCTACGCCGCCGCGAAACAAATGGCAAGCGACAATTGCCCAGCCCTTGATGGGTTACCAGTGAAACTCTTTCTATGTGCGTGGGATGCTTTTGCGACCTTTCTCTGTCAGATCTTTAACAACGCACAATCCACTGGCTCGCTCCCAAAAGGATGGCTAAAAGGGGCCATCTCCCTCCTTTACAAAAAAGGGGACAAGAAAGAAGTCAAAAATTACAGACCAATTTTTGTCCTCAACGTGGCGTACAAAATCCTGGGAAAAGCCTTGGCCATCAAACTAGCAGACCTCTTACCGACTCTAGTAGGCAAGGAACAAGGGGCGTTCGTGAAAGGCCGTTCCATTTTTGACAATATCCTCGCCACGATCGAAGCCCTCAAGATCCTAGCAGCGGAAAAGGAAAATGTGGCCATCCTCCTCCTCGACATGGAAAAGGCATACGATAAAGTGGGATGGGCTTTTGCTTTCACCACCCTATCACGCATGAGATTCGGCCCGGGTTTCTGCACATGGGTAAAAGCGATGCACATAGACGTCACCTCGGTGGTCCTAGTCAACGGGTGAATTTCACAGGAGTTTCCTCTAACTAGGTCGCTCAGACAGGGCTGCCCGCTGGCTCCCCTTCTCTTCGTCCTACAACTAGAGGTCCTACTCCACAACATCAGATCCAACGACCAAATTGTGGGACTCAATATCCCTCACGCGCTTCAATGGAAGGGCGGGGCGATAGCGGATGATCTCACAGTCGCCTGCACCAATACCCCGGACTCATTTCTAGCCCTTAGGGATGCCCTAGACATATATTGTACATTGTCTGAAGCATCCATTAATTGGGACAAATCCGCTTTCCTACTACCCGGCCCCCATACTATCTGTGTAGACTGGGGCCTCAAACAAGTACCAACAGACAGTTCGGAACGTTTCCTAGGGGTCCAGGTCTCCCTGTCGGACTGCTCGACAGCGCAGGACGCCCTACTTGTTGAAAAAGTAACAGCCAGAATAATGGGCTGGGCACGCAATTTCAAACTATCCCTGTTTGGGAGAGCCCTGGTGATTTCCTCGGCAGCCTTTTCAATCCTACGGTTCCCTCTGTCTGTTCACTTCCTCGACGACCTTTTCAATCCTATGGTTCCCTCTCTGTCCACTTCCTCGGGGACCTTTTCAATTCTATGGTTCCCTCTGTCTGTCCACTTCCTCGGCGACGAGGCCCACAAAAGAATCAAGGACATAGCGGGAAGGTTTTTATGAAAACCCGCTGCGTCAGAACTTCAAGGATATATGGTTAAAGTGGCCTGGGAAACAATCAGTTTCCCAAGAGACCAGGGAGGATTAGGCATATTAGATCCTAGCCAGCAAAATATCAGTCTGCTAGCTAAGTGGCCAGCTCAGGCACTAGGTAACAATGAGAGTAAAATATGGAAGGAAATAGCAGAACACATCCTCATGAGAGAATGGGAGCTGTCCCTCCCTTTGCATGTCTGGCTATGCTTCCTAATCAAGTCATGCTGCAATAGGCAGCCCAAATCCAGAATATGGAGGAACATCCTGGCGGCATGGAACAAACTGAGGCCTGACCTATTGACTGAACCAACAACCAAAACCCAGATCCTAAACCAGATCCTGTTCGAAAACAAATATATTAAGCCAGTGGACGACACAGTCCTCATGGCAGATGGCGGGCTGGGCACTTTCGGTCGGGCATGGGTCGAAAAAGGAGTTATCCAAATCAGGGATATCTGGGACTCACTTGAAGGGGATTGGCTCTCTCTAGATCAGATAAGGAGGAAACTACCAAGGTTACACAATGTAGCCAGTAATTTCCTCAAGGTGAAATCAGCCATCCCCCCACACTGGCTCGCTGCACTAAGACCAGACAGAGAACACCCCTTGGGGTCTTGGCTAGTGGATCAGCTACAGGCGGATGTCTGCTGGAAGGTCCTGGGCCCGGATCTCTGCCCTGGGGTTAAGGTCCAGAAGTGGCGAGTGTTGAACCCTCGAAAGAATATCAATCCCCTGCAATACATAGGGGATGAACTAGTCCCAACCACCCTGGAGTGGGAAGAGGTCAGAGTCCACGAGAGTCAGGCCCATAAAAAGCTAACCTGCTACCTCCTCCCTCTCTCCCTGGAGAAGCTGAGAATAGAACCCCTCCTGTATGGGTGGGACAATGACAAAACACAGGTCAACCCTACCCCCCTGCTACGCTACAAACCTAAGTGTGGGGTGAACGCACTTCGAGCTCGCATCAAGAAGAAACCTGCAGTCACTGCCAGGAAGCGCTTCGCAGATATTCAATGCACGGAATTGGGCCCATCGGACCTTCCAAATTTGTGGAAAGTGCTCAAGAAGATGCCATCTCAGAAGACGGCTGCCATTCTGTGGCTCCAATCCCTCCAAGTTACAGCAACAGCCGTATGGCTGAAGTCCAAAGGCATGGACATCAAGGATACTTGTGCTAGGTGCAACTGGGCAGGGGAGACCTCCCCCCACCTGTGGCGATATTGCCCAGAATCCCAGAATGTCTGGGAATGGTGGAAGGAGAGGTGGAGGGACATAGACCCCAGCTCAGACCTCTGGACATCATGATACCTTCATTTTACATGGCAAATTTGCCAAGCTGGGTCCCCTTACTTCAGGAAAAAACTACATTGTGCTAATCTGCAGAGGGATCATCATGGAAGCCATCTGGTGGAGAAGGAATGATCTCCTGTTCAAGGGGGAGAGACATCACCGACAGCAGATGTTTAACAGAGTCCTCTCTGAGCTCCGCATCACTATCCTCTCAGACTGGCGCTCCAAGGGCCTCTTCTGGTTCACCAAGACTTGGGCGCAAGAAGGGAAATTCGCAACAATCTCAGCAGAAGGCAAGCTGACCTTGGCTGAATGGCTTTCGCCGACTGTGTCACCCTGCTGAAATACAGGAGACCAGGTGGCTCCGGGCAAGACGTGTAATAGACACCCTACGGATGGCCGTCTCTTCTGTGACAGGCCAGGGCCTGTTTTTTTCTTTTCTTCTTATTCATCTGTTTCCTTTTTCCTGTTTGAATCATTCTTTGTCCAGTTTAACCTTTCTTAGAAGGTTAGCATCTTGGGACGCTGGACCCGGTTTCCAGCCTAGCCTAAGCTGGGTAATGGCCCCAGTTTTTCCTCCGGGTTGAAATGTTGAGGTTTTCCCAGCCTCAAACTGGTTTTGAGTTTAATATTATGCAATCCTGTTAAACAAAAAAGAAAAAGATAAAAAAGATCTTCTGTAGTACTCTGCAAAAGTCCCTTCTTAGGCTTCTTTTATTTTTCGTTTAGGACCCACTCGCCAAGTAGGACCCACTACCGGTAACCAAGTAGGAGATACTAGCCAAGTAGTGCTTAGTCGCAACCACTATTCATGTTCGGATCTATCATGGCCGTGGACCTCACGGGCAGCCCATGACCAACATGATGTCCAGTGAAGCAAGGTACGTGGCATGCCTGCCCTCCAATGTCTGGTTTAGAAATGATTTTTCCCACATATGCGTTGCTCGTTTCGGACGGGCGGGAAGTTGTACTCTTACGGTTTTTAAAGGGGCGGGGGTATTTTCGCACTTGGGATTTTTGCTTCCAAAAATTCGAGTTCGAAATGATAAAGGAAAACGTATAGAGTGCCTCTGACAGGCAGACCTCCACCCCTGACGGTCAGGCTGCTGGTGGCATGAGAAGAGTGGCCAATGTGAAATCTCCTCGGGATTCTACTGAATATTCAGTATGGAGCGATGTACGTGGACGACTTGGAGTACTGCGGTAAGTGCGCATGGGCTTCACGCCCTTCCATGAGGGTGATAAAGTCCTTTCCAAAACAGGAAAGTCCTAGCCTCAGATCCAAAACAGCCAGCAGCACGGTATGCGTTTCAACTTTCAATTCATTTTTTAAGAGCAAGGAACAGTTTCTTGGCATTAGAATATATATATATATATATATATATATATATATATATATATATATATATATATATATATCGTCACAAATAGAACTGCCCGGTAAACCGTAGGCAGAGA
>BFEA01000106.1:1734931-1759070 GCA_003427395.1 Chara braunii | reverse complement strand
AAGAAAAACACCAAAAAAAAGGAAAGGACAAACCTGCGACCAGATATATGGCCGCCAAGGTGTGACCAGATATATGGCTGCCAAGGTCTGATCACATGGACTGCTGGAAAAAAGGGCCAAAAGAGATGTCCCCTGTACACGAGTCAATTGTCAACAGCCGCAGCAACAACCAAGTTTCCAATTTCAATTGCAACAGGTGTTTGCAGGTGCGTAGCAGGATGAGTTTCAAATGCAGTCTAGTCACTTACATTTTGGAAGAATGCAATGCCAGGTGTGGCTGAGACATCTTGGCCCCGGCCCAGGCACGAGGGGGCAGGACAGGGCTGAATCTGGCCAAAATCATGGCCAGGTTCAAGGGCACCCGTGGCCCTCTTCACGTGCCGTGGAGAAAACTTCAGCCGTCAATCTATCTATCAGATCGAGCGGACAATTTTTTTCACGCGGCAAGTAAAGAGGGTCAGAGCTTGCACACAAAGGTCTTGGCCCGTTTACTTGTGGCACGAAAAATTTGATCCGTCGGATCTGATAGATCAACGGCTGAAATTTTCTCTGTAGCAAGTGAAGACCCAGGGCCTACAAGGCCCTGGACGATGTGGCCACTGACAAAATTATACAGAAATGTATGGGACTAGACTGCAACTAAAACCCAACCACCTACTAGACTGCAAAACCCTGTTTCGTTTGCAACGGTTCGGAAAAGGCTGTCTATTTTTTTTTTTTTTTTTTGGGGCGACCGACTGTGAGGCAAAGGTGAACAAAAATCTTCACTAAATGTCGTTCTACAAGCTCCTTGATAGGGGCTCGGCAGAGAATGAGTCTCGGGTGTAACCTTCTTCGGTAAGCTTTTCCGTGTGCTTCACGCCTAACCCAAGAGACTTGATTTTGTGCCTTCCATTTCACGGCATGAATTTGGGTACTTTTCAATATTCAACAGTCAATTGTTTGACCGAATAAAGTAGGCAATGTGGTAAAAAAGAAGAAACTAGTTTCTCAAGAGTCTGTAGATCTCAAGCCAAGAGTTGAACAAGAATGAATACCACATATAAGAGGAAAAACTAGACTTCTTTAGTCAAACAATTGACTGTGCAGCAACCGGTGTTCAGCCACGAAATTGCATTGGCTATTCCGAGTCTGATATTTCCAACTATTAGCGTAGTATTACTGTTTTTACCTGCAGACACCCGAAAGTATGCTGTTTTGAAGTGTTTTCTTGCAAAGGACCATCTTGCTCTCCAACGGTTTCGTTTTTTCCACCCCCTTTTCTAGTACTGTCAGCCTAGTGTATTTAAATTTTAAACAGATTCATTGCACAGGTATTCCATTTTGCCAGCTGATCTGCAGCCCGAGAAGTAAGGAGCGATCCCCCCCAGGAGTAGGAACACCAACGGGTGTGGCTCGGCTGGCACACCTACAAACTGTTGAAATACAGTTTCTTTTGCCTTTTTTCTGAATTATTTGATTGTTTTGACATTCAGCTTACTACGAATTTGACAGGACATACCTATGATAGTAACCACATCTGCGAGCATGTGATGTTTCAAGATAAAATCAAGCCCTTGTAATTGAGCAAAACCGGGTGATCGAATCTTACAACGGTAAGGACGATTGGTTCTGTTGCTAACTAAATATACACCAAATTTTTCTTTCAGTGCTTCTACACAGGTGTACGTAGAAGAAAAATAAAATAAATAAATAAGCTAGAGTGGAATTTGCGCCCTTATTTAACTCATGCTGACCCGGATGCATTATTTCTTATTTATAAGTTCACTGAGAATGAGTTGAGTCAATTCTCATATATGAATCATCCTTCGACCTTAAATGTCAAATAAGAGAGGCCTCTGCTTCCCGTTGCAGACACGAAGTGCTATTGTTTGCCATTGATCTTCAGGGTCAGTAGCGAAACGTTCTGTAAGTGGAAGAAGGCTGTTTGTGAAAACAGCTGGAGGAGATATCAGAAGTGAGAATGCTGACATGAGTAACAAAAAATCAGGTGACAAAAATGATCACCGAAAGTTCATGGGTTTCTGCGTTCAGTCAATCTACGCAGACTCGCAGAGTGAATCGGTCCCTAAGGAAACCCCGAAAGGTGGCGCCCACGGGCACTAGAAAGTAACAAAATTTGAATTTAGCTAGCGCTACTCTTGATGAGACCCACTTTTGAGCTTCTTAAAATCTCAGATCATTCATCCAAAGTTACAACTAGGCTTTTCTCAAAGTTTCCCAGGAGGAATACCAAAAGAGCTAGGTATGTAAGGTCACATCTGGCACCCAGTTCTGGGTGAAGAGGCTCATAGTTGAATTTTGGCAGCAAGATTCTTTATTGTAAAAGGGGCGCTGAACCCGTTTTCCAGCAGGTGCAGCTCCCCACCAATAGATGGAGTGACCTAGGTAGACCATAGTAGGGAGGGCTGCTCGTACCACCCTGCCTACTATGATCTATTGAGTCTTAAAAAAAAAAATAAAAAAAAAAAAAATAAAAAAAAATCGGATGATTGGACAGGGCCTCAATTTCCTGGAAAAAAAACTTATAGAATCAATTGTAGATTGAACCGTACCCCAAACCTACACAGGTGAACAAGTAGAGTATACTACGACGCTTCAGATAACCATGTTGAAGGAACTCGACAAAATGACATGGCGTGCGTTTTACTTACTTTTTGAAATGAAAATCATTGGACAAAATATACAGGGCTATCACCTTCTCTGGCAAGACTTTCCAATCTTTTCTAATTTGCTTGGATGGTATTAGAGCCTTATCCGCGTTCGCTCGCCACTACTAACGGAGCCTCGGTTGATGTGCTTTCCTTTAGCTATTTAGATGTTTCAGTTCGCTAAGTCAACTTCGTTGCGGTTTCCCGATAGGAAATCCATGGATCAAAGAGAGCTTCTTCCCATGGCGTTTCGCCTTTCACTGCGTCCTTTCTTTCTCAATGCGAAGGCATCCACCCAATGCATTGTTTTGGATATAGCAGGGCCCTTCGCTACTTCTCACTTTTGTTTTATATCATATCATAGACTGATAGAGTCTAAAGCGGCATGCCCGTTAGTCAGGGCGTGCCGTATGTCGGTCGCCTAGCAGGATTTTGCAGCAAATTTTCTCTCTTTTTTGCTGCTCTAGGTTGCGGCCTGATTTCAAATCCAGATGGAACTGGGTGAATGAAATCACATAACTCCGAATTACCTGTGGCCGATCAATTAAAAAATGATATCTCAAGACCCGTTCCCCCCCCATCCCCCCCCCTTGCCCCGAGCCATTCCTGTGACCAAATGTCTTCATCCCATTTGGGTCAGCAACCTCGAGCATCTCCTTGTGTACTACCATCTTTCACCCGAATAGAATGCCTGGTCTTTATAGCCATGGCTGGGGCAACTTTCAGCCTAGATACAGCCATATTGACGGAGCGTTCTAGTCAGGTAAAGACAGTAGCAGCTCTCAGTGGATGTCTGAGGAGGAGACCACACAATGAAGTAGCTAAGAGCCTGTGTCTCACCTGATTATCCCACCTGCAAGGAAAATGAGCGAGAGCGATAGACAGAAAACCCCTGGCCGGGGCGCTCACTTTCCTTTATGGGAAGTGAGCCCTGCCTCTGGCTGGGCTGGGCCTTGCATGCAGGGGCCCAGTAGCTTCGCGTTGGGCTGAAGTGTCTGCACCCTGGCCCATTTAGACAGTTGCCTGATCCTGCCGCATTGAGGCTGCTCCAACTGTGCAACGTGGCTGCTGCATTCTCATTGGCCTTCGGGCGTCCAGCCACGTCGTTACTTGTTTCTCATTGGGCGGAGAGGCCAGCTTCTACATCTGACCTGGAAGATCCTAGAATGGAAATTTCAGATGCTGGCGAACAGGGCGTAGATAACCAACTGGCGCGTGGTAACTGTCTGGCGCCCAATAATGCAGAAATGGCAAAAGGGGGGGGCCCTTGCCGAATTCAGGCCCGCCTTCACTTAGGGCAGGCACCGTACTTGCTGGGGGCTCCTTAGACAGTGGCAGGCCACGGTCAAGCGGACTATGTTAGGGCTCATTCCTTGCACACCCATTGTCTGTGCCATGTTTTGTACCAGCTTGCGGCAATTTCAGCCTCCTCCAAAGCACTGAAGGTCAGCCTGGGACATCCTGGTGAGGGTGGGAAACTGTCCCGGGCTGACGGTGGGAAAACGATCCTTAAAATAATGAAACGATTTTAACAAAAGAACTTTGATATTAAAATGACGTACATGATTACTTTTAAACCAACTAACACACATACCTCAAGCTTGATTCTGTCAGCCCTTCGAGCATTCTTCCTTCTGAGCGTTGCTCTTTCTTGTGCATCCTTCTCCATTTCCGCCATAAAAGCTTTAGCTTCAGGGGTGAGTGATTCGTCTGACGGTGGCTGGAGTCGTTGGAGGACAAACCCACACAGACACAAAACCACTGGCAGTCTTAAATCAATCATGCTGTACGAATCCAATGGGGTTGTGCGTCTGTGTGGGGTTGTGCAGGCTCCTTTTCTTTTCCAGCTCAATGACTAAGAGCATAATCACACTCGACAACCACATTCAATGCACCTTTTCTTTTCCAGATCAATGACTAAGCGCATCATCACACTTGTACTCTGAGACTCTGAAGAGTCTGAACCTTTTCTGTGATGGACGCAACTGCGGGACTGCTCAAACATGCTTTTCAAAATACGAATGCAACTTCCTTTTTTTATTCCCTCTTTTTTTGAAGAACTGCCATGGGGTTGTGCAGGCTCCAGTCTATAGGCGGGGAGCTTCACTTGCTGGAAACCGGGTCCAGCACCCCTTCTCTACCTTACCCCTGTTTTTTCGATCTTAATGCATGCAAGTGGTGATACGAGCAACCTCTTGTAGCAGTTGCCCCTTCATTGTGCAGACTCCGGTCTATGGAAGGGGAGCTTCACCTGCTGAACAGGGTCCAGCACCCCTTCTCCCCCTTACGCCTGCTTTTTCGACCCCAATGCATCTTCCTACTATTCTTTCCCCAGCTTACCACAATGACATGTGGTTAACGGAGGGCCGGAAATTCCCCCCCCCCCCCTCCCGGTTAACCATGTGTGCTTTAGCCTGGCATCTCTTATATGGTAATAATTCTCTTAAACCACCAGTACTCCAGCAGGTGACGATGCCCTCTGCCGAGAGATTGGAATTCTAATAAAGAAACGGATCACATTGCTATTGTGCACCTGGACTGTGGCTGAAATAGTAGGGCAATTGCACAACGTGGTGATTGCTGAGTAGCTTCAGGGATTTTTTGTTTGTTTGTTAATTTGTGCGAGGCGCAAGGCCTCTGTAAGCCCTACTGGGCCCTTTTTGCAGCAGCGTCGGCCGCCCTAAGTGAAGGCAGGCTCGACACACGACAAGAGGCCTATTTTGGACTACCACGCAACTGGGGAAAATTCAGGCAGTTGCGCAGCGTCAATTGGTTGAAAGCGCCCAGGCCCAGGCTGCCTTTATCGTATGAAGCTGAGGCAGCCCCTGGGCCAGATATGCAACATGGACCGAACACAGGCTGCAGGCAGTTGGGCCCGGGTAACCGCCACAGGCCCTGGGACTGATTCCTTTCGACTGAGGCCCAGCCTCTCGGGGCCTACTGGAAGCTTCCGGGCCGGGACCCAGTGCAGCCAGGCCGCACACAGCAGGCAGTCACTTCCATTTAGGAAAGGGCCCGCCTCCGCATTCGGCATTCGGGCACTGGCCGCATGCTGCGCAAGCGCTGCTGAGCTACTCGCTGGCCAGGCCCACGCGCTCACGGGCGAGCACGGAGACCAGGCAGCCATAGCCGAGCTGCACTGCATAGCTGGATGGGGCGCATGGTGGTCCTTGGGTGCACGTGGCATCTGTGAGTGGGGGATCGAGGTTGTGAGTGATACGAGAGACATACCTGGTGCTTGAGGCGAACGACATTGGTCGAGATCTGCTCGTACTTTGGGGAGCTGTTGACGTCACCAGCGGCATTGTAGATAGGCTAGATAGGATCTGCCACTTGTAGTCTGGGCGCAGAGCGCCAGATAAGATGTCGACATTGGTTCTTTGAAGATGATGATGAGACTATTCGAACATTGTCACTTATGAGCTTTTGCTGTGCTCTTATTTGGTGAGACTCGTGATGCAATTCTGCTTTTGGTTCGAGGTCATAACTATCTGGTCTCATGCGGATGATGCTGCTTGGTTTCTTTTTTTTTTTTTTTTTTTTTTTTTTTTTTTGAAAGGTCCCTGCGCAAAACCTCTATCCTGGTGGTGGTAGGAGAACCACCGGGATTGAGGCTTGCCTGGCGGGCCGCTCCATCTATTGGTGGGGAGCTTCACCTGCTGGAAACCGGGTCCAGCGTCCCATGAATGTGTCCTTACATCCATAACAGATAGTAACTGTGACACCTATTGTGCTGGAAACCGGGTCCAGCGTCCCATATCCTTGCTTGTTTGAAGTTCGCTATCGCTCATTTTCCTTGCATTTGGACCATTTCTCGATTTATGTGTGTCATCCTTGCAGAGGGGCCATGCTAATCTTCTCTGTATCATTCCAATTCTAACAGATGTCCCAAGGGGTGCGGGGCTTGAGTATTGGATATGAAGACTGTGTGTGCAGGGACAGGGCTGTCCCTGTTATTGGCAACTCTGTTGATGTAACTTGCCTTGGGCAATGGGCCCTGTTAATAAAAGTTACAATTTTGGGGTAAAAAAAAAAAAAGAAAAAGAAAAAAAAAAGGATGGCCTCAGTTTTTTTTTTTTTTTTTAAACAGGCCCATATGGTCCTGGCTCCATTTCCATTCTGGGGAGCATCAGTCCGGTTCCTATTCCACCGGCAAGTCAGAATAACAGGATACATCATAAGTACTCACCCACGCTTCCTTCCATCCGGCCAAAGGACCCCTGACCAGCATTGATTGCTCCAACATCGTGGAGGATTGACTGTCAGCTTGCCCTGCTTCATCCTTTCCTCTCAGGTCTACTGCGAAAACCTGTCGTATAAAGCATGACTAGCGAGAAAGGTCCTAGAAGCTGCCAAAGCTGCCAATTTTGTCTAAACTGTAAATCCCCCATGTGAGCCACATGAAAACTCTGCTATTCTGAACCCTGTTTGCCCTGACCTGTCCAAACCCTAAACCCTCAACCCTCAACTATAGTTTTTTTTCCAGAAACATAAACTCCAAATCTTTTCCAAGCATTTCTTGAAGTCCCCTGAAGCAACTTAGCCTGTCAGCTCACGGTGCCTGTGTTGGGCCTTGGTCGCTTGGTATCTAAAACACCTGTCTTCTCTCCTCTGTTTCCGAATTGTGCCTGTCTCTCCATTGATTGCAGAAATCCTCCAGCCCTGCCACATTACCCACAGCAGTCTCTGCTTTACTAGTCTTTTTTGTTCGTCGATTTATTCCCAGTTTTTGAATTGGATTGTGCCCTTCTCTATCTCCGCGACTCTATTCTTGCTAAGCCAGATTCTTTCGAAATCCCTCTGGCTCCTTTCGTTTTTCTGCCTCATGCAGATTTTTTTTTTTTTTTTTTTTTTTTTACCTCAAACCCTTATTCCTCTGGCCTTCACTTTCTCACCCACCCTCCTATCCCTATGGTAGTCCTAGTTCCTGTGTCACCCGCTGGGCCCCCAAGGACACGTCACGACGCTCCTCCGTAAACCAATGAAAGATCAGTCTCTGTCCCTCTATGGTCGCTACTTTGCCTCGGGTCAATACCTTATTCTGAAATTTCATGAAGATATCCTTCGCCCTTTCAGGGTTGACTGATGCTTGCATTTTGGTCCTCTGCCATTGAGCCCTAATGTCTGTTTCCAATAGATTGTAGAGTGTTGTTCTAGCTTCCATTCTGGTCAACGAATTTTTACCTACCACCAGTTGACATCTCCTTTTCCAGATAGTCCATAGTGCGTACYGTCTCAATAGCTGGAAGATGCATTTCTCACTTGCCCGCCATCCCTTGGGTACTTCCCTTCCTATGAGCAAAAGCCTTCTGTTTCTTGGAAAGAGAACCTTCGTAGTACGCTCCCAAAGTATACCAGCTATTGCCCAGATGTACTCTGCTTCCTGGCATCGAAGTAAGCAATGCACCAGTGTTTCGGGCACTCCCTCAGTGCACATGGTGCAGTCTTGCTCTGTCTCATCCCTATGCTGCCTACTCCTTTTTTCATATAACCAGGTGTTGACTGGGAGTGCCACATGGAATATGAGCCACTGCATACTCCGGATCTTACTCAACCTGATGCTGTGTAGGCTTGACCATGGTAGTTTGCCTACCTGTTCTCTTGGTATGCCCACCCTCTTTTCCCATCTTATCGCCAAAGGCCTATCCATCTGGTTCGACCTTTTCCTGAGCCGATAACCCCATTTAGTCGTATACTGAAGTATGTTAATTTTCTTGACTACTTGTGACGAGCTTCCCCTGATGTTCCACGCCCATTCTACTGGATCAATCTCTAGATTTTGAATGCTGATTGTTGGAGCATACATTGTGAACTCATCATTCTCTATATGCTTCCAACCACTGTTTAGCTGGTCGTACCTCCTGACCAATGCGAAAGGCTTGCTGTGACTCCTCACTATGACACCAAGTTGCCCAGTCACCCCATCCCCATTTGCATGGACCCCTCAACATCCGCGTCCACTCCTCCGGAATGGAGATTAGCATGTCGTTCAGATTTTCAATTAGTCTGTGACACCCCTTCATTTCTTCCCTCAGTTCTCTACCTGTTTTCCATCTGCCATTGGTTTCTGACCATAGATGTTCCACTTGCCACACTCCATGCTCCAACCAATTTCCCCACTTGGCATCCCTTGCTGTTAGTGTCCTGGGTTTTCCTTGGGAGTCCTTCAACCATGGATTACAAAATAGCGGTTGCTTTGTCTTACTCTTGCCGAAAAGATTTCTGCCCATATCTTAAAAATTTGGGCCCAATATGAACTCCTGGTCGTTCCCTCTTCTCCCCCCTGTATTCCTACTCTTCCCCTCTTGACCCATCCTTTACAAAAGAACCAGAAAATTCCCCCCAAATTGGGTGGAGTTTTATACCTGGCCATCCCTCGTATATGATCTAATACCAACGGGACCCAGCGAAGATGGGGTTGTGTCACCAACTTGATAACCCATTTAGTTTGGAGTGCTTTGATCTGCTGTCCCGGGTCTAGGATGCCCAAGCCTCCCTGATCCTTTAACTGAATAACCTGTCTCCACGCTACCTTGGAAATATAATTCGTCAGGTAGGGTTCGTTGTCCACAGGTAGGCTGCCGCCACCCTCATGAGCTTGTTGAGGGAGTGTGAGGGAGGTGTCCATATTGTTCCTACGTACCATAACATGGAGAAGATCGAAGCATTTAATACTAGTGCCCTCCCAAAAAGTGAAGTATAAATTTCTGACGATGCTGACAACTTGGCTAACATTTTTATTATCTGCTCTTGTGTCATCGAGTGATGAGGATCTGTATCTGCTAGCCTGATCCCCAAATATCTCAGTGGCTGATCCGATGATACCCATGTCATTCCCCCATAATACTGTGGATGGGCTTGAGTTTGTTGGTCAACATCTAAAAGCCACCAACCCACAGTTTTAGGCCAATTAATTTTCACCTCCGAAGTCAGCTGGAAAGCGGCCATCGCTCTCGTGAGGGCTTGAAAAGAGGAATCTGTAGCCCTAATTAGGACCGTCAAGTCGTCTGCAAATTGGATCGTTGTAGGTTATATGACACTTCCCTGCTGATCCGGTTCCATTATCAGTCGATCAATCGATGGGTCTTTCCCGAGAAACGAGGCAACGAGCTCCATTATAAATAGGAAAATAGGGGCCGCCAGCGGGTCCCCTTGTCTGACCGACCTACTCATTTTATATCTCCCTGATAAATGACCATTACCTTGTACCTGACCATGTGTGTCGTTGTACAATACCCGAATCCATTTGTGGAAGTTAGGCCCCACTCCCATCTTCTCCATGCATTATTGCAGAAAGTTCCAGTTAACTTGATCGTATGCGTTCTCAAAATAAAAAAAGAGATTTGTTGCATTGATCCTCTTGTCAGTAATATACCTGACCGATTCTGATAAGGTAATTACATTATCCAATATAAATCTCCCTGGGATAAAACCCGTTTGATCTAGGTGGAAACCTCTGTCTGTAACCCTTCTCAATCGATTAGCTAGGGCTTTAGCTACTATCTTGTGGGTAAGAGTCAGAAGTGTAATAGGTCTATAATTTCTGATATCCTTAGGATCATCCTTTTTATATTGAAGAGTAACGACTCCTGTCGTCGATAACACCCTAGACCTTCTTTTCGCCATGCGTGATTGAGGAAGGTTTCGTATTGCCCTCCCAAGATGGGCCAAAACTCGAACCAGAATTCCTTTGTAAGTCCGTCCCTACCTGGAGTCTTGCTAGGAGGCATAGACTGCAGGGCTTCCCTCAATTCTTCTTGGGACAATGGAGCCTCTAACATTTGTACTTGCTCTCCCTTTATTGTACAATCCAGGTATGTCAGAAATTATTTATGACTTCTTTCAATTGGTGCGGCTCATGATCCCCTTCCCTTGAAGTGTATAATGCACTATAAAAGTTATCGGCTACTGACAGCACCCCCTCTGGGTCTGACACCAAACCTTGCGGTCCCTGCATCTACTCTATTAATGTGTTTCTTCCCCTTGTTTTCATCTTTTGGAAGAAGTACTTCATCATTTTTTCTCCCTCATCCCATTCCCTCACGCGCGCTCTCATCCGCAATCCCTTAGCCCTCCAACGCTCCCAGTCCCCCAATTCCCTTCTTGCTGATTCTATTATTCTCTCATACATTTCTATCCCTGGGTTATTGATTAGATTCCTTTCTGCTACACATAACACCCTTTGTAGTTTTATTTCTCTTGCCGCCGTCTGGCTGCTAATTGTCTGGCTACCGCCGATGTTGCTCCTGACAAAGCTTCTATTAGGTCGTCAAACGTTTGTGTTTCAGAATTATGTGTTAGGCATACTTGCAATATAGCCTCCCTCAATTCTTGGGTTTTTAAAATTTTAATAGTGAATTATTAACCTTATAAAAACTCCTTCCCCTATGGATATGCTTATCCATGACCAAATTGAGAAAGATAGGCTTATGATCCAGACAACTGCAATATGGTAAGTAGGCTTATGATCCAAACAACTACAATATGGTAAGTCCCCAATCCCTACTGAATGCGCTGCTCCTATCATAACCTGGGATATGAGAAAGTAATCTATCCTAGATGCCGACATATGCTGACTACGATTCCTTCTATAGAAGGTAAACTGCTTTTGCTCTGGTTGTTGCAGTCTAAATGGATCAATAAGGTCTTTGGATGCCATAAGATTGTGGATAGGTAGGGCCTCATCCCATATAAATCCCTCTCCCAATCCTGACCTCCCCCCAAACAATCTATCCTTACTCGGTTCTAGAGTAGCGTTCCAATCCCGTACAGGATGAGATGCCTTGACGAATCTATGTGGGTCTGTAATAGATTTATCATATCCGACCTAGGTTGTCATGAGTTGGGACAATAGACTGTGAATAATGCAAACTGCTCATCCTGATATGTGAAATTTAATTTTATCCAACGTCCTTCTCCCTCATCCACTCTCACATCTTGCATTATTATTCTATTTGCCGCCATAGACCTTTTATTCTGTAGTATAACCACTCCTGATGAACGCGGTCTGCCCGCTGGTGCCCAAAAGCTTGTTTTAACCCACCTTAACTGCTCTAGTATGCGTTGCTGAATTTGCTGATGAGCCAAAGAATCCGTGAGATGGGTTTCCTGTATGCATAGGAAATCCGGGGGATTCCTCCCATACCAATCGGAGTACTTCATTACGTTGTCCTATTTGTCCCTGTTTTCTAATATTTGTACCATCCCATTGATGTTCCAACTTCCAAGACATCACTCTGAGATTTGGTTGTCTACCCCTTGAAGTACCAACTGTCCTTCTCCTCCTATCTATCCCCTCTCCTAGTGCCCCCTCCATAAGCTACGACCCCTATTTCTGCCTCATGAGTAACTGTGACCTCGAGATCCTGCCTGGCACAAGTCTATCGTCGTGGCCAAGGGTGCAATCTTGCTGTCTATGTAATCCGACTACCACGAAAACACATCACTTTTGGTGACTATGGCTGCCCCTCTTGCCACCCATTATGCCGCCTCTGATCCCCCTAGGAGACCATACGGTATCGTCTCCACCACCTGCCAAGGCATCCAGATCAAGCCCTCCACCAATCTTGCCTTCTCCTGCAGTTTGATCATGATAGGCCTGTAGTCTACCATATGCGCACTACCACCCGATTCCCCTCATTCCTCTCGGTCCTGCTTGAGGACCCCTACAACATGTGCCTGTGTGGGGAGATCCTTCGTTATCAGCTCTTTGAGGATATCCTGCGAACAACAACTGTCTTTTGTTGTGACCAATGCTAGAGACCTTTGGATAGCCACTTCCCAATCAGAGTTGCCACTGTTCCAGCGGTAAGGGAGGATAATTCTCCTGCCCGGATTATGCCTCGCATAAAGCTTGGCCGCTGCATTAATGTCCGTGTGTGGTGCGTAGGCAATCTTCTACAGCTTCATGGTATCTTCCTCCAATTCCCTATTCTGGTCCTTAAGAACGTTGATTTGCGCCTCCAACTGCTTATCACCAAAGATGACTGCAAGGAACGACAGGGCAAGCAGACGAGCAGCTCGACAACCATGCAGTGAAGCGCAAGGCACTGCCAACAAGGCGACCAGACTACAAGGCACACAAGCAAGTAAAGGACGCGGAAAGCCAACAGGGCAAGCGGTCGAGCAGCTCGGCAACTGTGCAGTGAAGCACAAGGCACCACCAACAAGGCAACCAAACTACAAGGCATGCAAGCAAAGGACACTGAAGGCCGACAGAGCAAGCGGACGAGCAGCTCAGCAACCATGCAGTGAAGCGCATGGCGACACCACAAGGCAACCAGACCACAAGGCACTCGAGCAAAAGACAGGGGAGGCACGGCCCGCGGAAGGGCTGCAAGGCAGCAGAGCAGCGAGGAAGACCTGCGAAGCAGCACATGCCCTACTCACATCACAAATTAACCCCACAGGCCGTTGGTTCCCACCACCCGCTGAGCCAGGGAATCAGCCAGACGAACATCCGTCATCACCCATAGAAGACACAGGCATCCCGAACTGAGCAGCCCCCCTAAGAGTGCTGTAGGTACTCCAAACAAGGAACCACCGACTGGTTGGCACAGCTTAAGGGTGCTCAGCTAGGGAGTCGTAGGAACACAAAATGCACTTCGAAAAAAAGAAAAAGGCATACAAAGGAAGGGGGGGGGGGAGAGAGAGAGAGAGAGAGAGAGAGAGAGAGAGAGAGAGAGAGAGAGAGAGAGAGAGAGAGAGAGAGCACTGAACCTGATTGTTGGCTTGGTTTTCTTGTTCTTCCAGTTGAAGGTCATAGGTGACGTTCTTCTGCCATTGGTTCCATGCACTGTAGTTCGTTGCCGACCCGGTCCTTTTCGGACATTGAGCAGGATGGTACACCTGTACGAGACTTCAGGAGGCCATCAAGTGACACAGGCAGTGATTGGGCATTAGTCCAGCTATGAGGTGAGTACAGGGGTGATGTGAGTCTTGTAACACACACGTACGCATAGTCGTATTTGCAAATAGAATTTGAAAGATTCAAGACATTACACGCTTCGACTTCCACCTTCTGGGCACAACCCCAACGGTCCACCGCTCTAACCTCTGCCGTCAAGCCCATGCAGTGACAAGTTAGAATTTACCGCAGCCGCACCACCAAAACAGTTCTCAGTAACTCACATCATCATGTCAAAAAGGGCCGACATAGTCCAGCTATGCACCAATAATACGGCCGGGTTTTTACACGGTCGCCAGGCCCAGGCTGCCTGGACAGGCAAGCACTTTCCGTAAAGGAAAGTGCCCACCTGCCTCTCATTCATTTGGGCACTTTGTGCAATGTGGCAGCGCTGCCATTCTGAGTGCTGGTCGGCCGCTAGAGACGAAGGCCTGCATGCGGGCGGGCGCAGGGGAAGAGTGGTGCTGCCTGGAGCAGCGCAGAGCCCAGTCAAACATAGTTGGGCTGGGGCTCGAGGTTGTCAGCAGGGTATGGTGGTGGTCCTTGGGTGGAGGACGTAGTGTGGGGTGATGACGAGGGTGAGCAGAGAGAGGGCGAGAGAGAGGGCACGTACCTTGTTCATCGTGGAGGTCTGCACGGGAGGCATCTGGACGTACTTTGGTTTCTGCTGCCGAAGTCTTCTGGTTGCGGCATTGTACTCTGGGCTAATATAGGAGCTGTGTGATTGTAGTCATGGCGCTGAGCGCCGATAGGGAGAAGAGACACCGAATATATTGTTGATGGTGGTGAGTGCACTGACAATCGAGTTCGTTGCTTTGGTCTCCTTCGGTGTGATACTGGTGCCTTCTGCTTTCTCGACAGCTCACAACTCTCTGGCTTTTAATGTGATGTTGCAATTTGGAATTCTGTCATTTCATTCTTGCTCATTTACCTTGCCGTTTGGAGCTGGTTTGTGTATCCAACTGCAATCACGGCCAAAGCTTGTTTTGTTTTTTGGGCCTTTTTTTTTTTTTGTTCTTTTTTTGTGATTCTGACAGTCGTGCTCCCCGTGTTCCTCATTCTGCTGAAGTGCCCTCACTGAGGGCAGTACTCCAAAAAGTGTATGCAACTGCAATCACGACCAAAGCTTGTTTTTTTTTTTGGTTTTTTTTCCATTTTTTTTTTTTTTTTTTTTTTATCAGTCAATCAATCAATCAAGGATTCAATCAATCAACAAGCAATCAATCAATCAACAATCAATCAATCAATCAATCAATCAATCAATCAATCAATCAAACAATCAATTTTTATTTCTTTGTTTTGTTTTGTTTTTCCTGTTTTATTTTTATTTTTAAAAAGACCAAAATATGAAATAAAAAATATGGGGGTGTAGAACACGAAAAACTCTTTCGTNTTTTTTTTTTTGTGATTCTGACAGTCATGCTCCCCGTGTTCCTCGTTCTGCCGAAGTGCCCTCACTGAGGACAGTACTCCAAAAAGTGTATGCAACCGCAATCACGACCAAAGCTTGTTTTGTTTTTTGGGTTTTTATTTTATTTTATTTTTTTTGTGATTCTGACAGTCGTGCTCCCCGTGTTCCTCGTTCTGCCGAAGTGCCCTCACTGAGGGCGGTACTCCAAAAAATGTATCCAACTGCAATTACGGCCAACGCTTATTTTGTTTTTTGGGACGTAAAGATTTGACATGGGCCCAAAATTTTGAAAACCTTCTGATGCTCCGACCCTACCCCGAGCCAGCCTTTTGCTTCTTGTGGCGACAAGCTATTTTGCTGCAAGGCTGAGGCTGTGTTCTGGTGGTTTAAGAACGATAGTACTATAGCTTCCCCATCGACTGACCTCACTCGCCTTGACACCCTATGGGAGTAGCCAGACGAATGTGAGAGAGCCTTCAAATAAGTGAAGTATGCTCTCACGCATCATGAGGTCATGAAACTTCCCAGTCTTGCAAAGCCATTCATTGTGACACAGATGTCAGCCAGTATGGCATTGGCGCGGTCCTTGCACAACATCAGGGGAAGAAGTTGAGGCCGATCGAGTACATAAGCAAAAAGATGCCATCCCAGAAACTAGCCAAGTCCACCTATGAGCACAAGCTCTATGCCCTATACAAGGCGTTGACTCACTGGAGGCACTACCTCCTGACATATTTTTCTATGTGAGATCTGACCATGAGACTCTTCGTTGGATTAAGAGGCAACCTGCCCTCTCCGATGCACTTAAGAGATGGATTGAAGTCATAGACATGTATGACTTCAAGTGAGACCACCTGAAGGGAGAGTACAATAAGGTAGTGGACAGACTATCACAAAGGGCAAGCTAGTGACCGAGCTTGGTATTTCAGATGACGTATCTTGATTCATGGTGGAAGCATACGGAGTGGACTCTGTGTTGTCGAAAAGCATGCGCAAACTTGATGCCAAGGAAAAGTCCACATCCTACGAGTTTGTGCTGGTTGAAGGCTTATTGTTTCTCGAGAAGGCAAGGAATAAGACACTACTTGTACCATCTAGTGAGTCTTTGCTTAGTTTGTTCCTAGGAGAGTGTCATGACGCAACCGGTCACTTTGGTTTCAAGAAGACTTCAGCTAATCTAGTGCAACACTTTTGGTGGCCCTAGATGCCAAGAAGTACGTAGAAACATGCCAGCTTTGTCAGCGCGATAAACCAAGGACACAAACACCTCTTGGGTTTGTCAAGCCCTTGCCTATTCCTGCTGGCCCTGGGCAAAGTGTGTCCGTGGATTTCATGGATACCCTCTTGACTAGCAAGAATGGCAAGCAACACATCTTTGTCATCGTGGATAGATTTAGTAAAATACACTAGATTGATCGCTATGCGAGAGACCGCCAAGACTGACCAGGTTATCAAGTTGTTCATGGACAACTGGGTACGGGATTTTGGACTTCCAAAGTCTATTGTTAGTGATACAGACGTCCGCTTCATGAATGAAATGTGGCAGAATGCGGCCAAGGGCACACAACTGCAGATGACGTCTGGAACCTATCCTGAGTCAAACGACCAAGCGAAACAGATGAACCGTGTGGTGCAGCATTCGCTTTGGCACGACATCAAGCCGAGCCAGGATGACTGGGATGAGAAGTTACCTCTCATTGCCAGCCTGTACAACAACATTATGCACAACACTACCGGCATAACTCCCAATCAGCTGCATCTTGGTTGGAACCCCGTTCCGCTCTCGACTTTCTTTCGCCTGAAAATCAGCCAACAGCAGCACCTGGAGCATAGACTTTGCTGTCAAATATGATAAGATGCTGCAGCAGCCTGTCGAACAAATTCAGAAATCCCAAGATGCCATGGTTGCATATGAGAATAGGCACATACAACCGTCTAGCTTTCAGGTAGGGGATAGCGTTTGGGTCAAGCCCTTTGAGATGGGTTCGGAACTTGGTATATCTCGGAAGCTTATGACACAGTACTTCGGGCCATGGGAAGTTTTGGATACAGTGGGAGATGATCCAGATGGACCCTCGTATGCCATTTGAATCCCTGGGCACTTAGGCACACACCCTGTTTTCCATGCCTCCAAACTTGCGCGGTTTGCTGAGACAGACCAGTTTCCTTCAAGAAGATCCATGCTGCCCCCAACCATGGATGGACACGTCGACATCGACGACATTATCAAGCACAAAATGACGCCTGTTCTGAAGACTCCAGGTAGACTAATGACTGCATGGCCCACGCCTGGCTTTTGGGAATGCATCCCACCACAATAACACCCAAATTCAGTAAGAGTAGAACTAAATGATTGAAACAACAATCAGGCGTGGACCCGAGCATGCCCGACTGGTCCTATAGGTGAGTTCTACAATTCCCCCCCAACCTCCTGCTCCTCGTCATCACCCTCTCTCTCTCTCTCTCTCTCTCTCTCTCTCTCTCTCTCTCTCTCTCTCTCTCTCTCTCTCTCTCTCTCTCAATGCATCTGGCCATCAGTGCAGATTCATGCAAACTTTGATAATGCTGCGGTTGTGCAGTCTGTGCAATCGCGAATCAGAACAGAAGATAAAAGGCGATTACAACAAACGAAAGACAAAAGAGATCACAATGAATGGAAGACATAAGCGATCACAACAGACGGAAGACAAAAGCGATCACAATGATCCCGAACGGGGACAGACAAAGGCCAAGAACAACGATCACATTGGAAATGGGGAACACGCGGTCGCAGCAAAACTGCGAAGGGAAGCAACTACTAGATGGCTCGTTCAGCGTTTCACCCCTATACCCAAGTCCAACAAACGTTTTCACGACAACTGCAGTGCGCTTCCATCCCCTCCTCCTTTTAACTATCCTCTCCTTTCCCCCTCATCCTCTCCTCCAATGCTCAGTTCTTCTTCTTCTTTTCCGGCCCTTGTCTGCTCCTCCTTCCTCGCTCCTTTCCTATTGCTTCCATCTTCTACCAGGCCTGCCATCTTCCCTCGCTCTCCTCCTTTCTACACTCCTCTCCTTCCACCACCTTCTCCACGTTACCCTTCTTCTCCCCTCTCTTCGTCACCCTCCCTCCTACCCCTGCCTACTCTTGTTCGTCTCTCCCTGCAGCATCACCCTTCAATTCCAGTCAGGTGCGAGATTGAAAAGTATGTATCTGACCGGAATCGTGGCCAACGGGAAGAAAATAAAATAAAAACGAAAAAAAAAGAAGAAAGGGAAAGTCATACATATCATTGTAGGATCGCGGCCCAACGAACCATAGGTACGGAAGGAGAGGAGGACCACAAACGGGAGGCTGTACCAGACTGTGTCGTTGAGTTTCACCGACCCGTCAGGAGGCTGAACCCTCTCGTCTACGCTCTCTCACCTTCACACTTCAACCACCTCCACCTCCTGTCTTCGACGCCCTCTCTCTCCTCCTGCTCTCCTTCTCCACTGCTCTCTCCCGTTAACCTTCCCTCTACCACTCTCTTTCCTCTGCATGATGCCTCCTCTGTGCTTATTGCCCCTTGCTCTTCTTACGGTCACCTCCATTCCATCACAGGCGAACACACCTGCCCACACATCAGGGCAGGTGCACTGACAGGCAAGCTGCCCCCTGCACTCTACCTTTCCACCTCACCTTCCTTGCTATCTTCCGTCGTCTTCTTCTTCTCCTTCCCCCATGCCTTCTTCTCCTTCTGCCCTCACGCTGCCCATGACGATCACAAAGACTACGAAGCCCAATATACGTGAGTGTGAGCTCAAGCCGAAGCAAGCAGCACTCAAAAAAACAAGGTTCAGCAAGTGCGAATGGGAACTTGATAGACTGAGGCTTGGCTACACATGTTCAGCACAGCAAAGTTCCAGCTGATACAGAAGTTGCTGCGGCCCTGACTGAGGCTGTACTGGCGGTTTTACAAATGAAACCCCCCTCCAGAGGCTTGGGTACACAAGTTCAGCACAGCGAAGTTCCAGCCTTGATAGACCGAGGCTTGGCAGATTACGTCTACGAACGCAAAATCATCACAGCGAAGTTCCATACACATGATCTCGATGACTAAAGAATCTAAGCGAGCGGGCCAGGGGAGGAGCAGTGTACAACCTACGACATCAACTACAGGAACAACAAGGACAATGGCGGTAACCAAAGTTCAAGCAAATGGTTTGGCAGGGGCAGTGGGGAATCCTGTTGACCCATGCACGCGCATCACCAATTACAAGACGAGGCATTTGGCTACCTTAAGATATCATATGTACGCACAGCCACCGAAGGCATTTGGCGGTGATTAACTGCCAGATTAGCGTAGACCACAGCCACACCCGGCCATAACTGTGGCCAGGATAACTCAAACTACAAACAACAACAAAGAACACAAAGAGAAGAAAACACCATTCAACACGGCGAGCGGGGTCAAGTGCGGACGGGATTCATTCTTTAGCTTCCCCTTCTCACTCTTCATTGTCCATCACTTGCTGTCTACTTCTTCCTTACCCCTTCCTTGACCCTCTTTTTCCTCCGCTTCGTCTACCATGTAACTTAAAGGACCTCCATTGCTTCACCTCGATCACATCTGCTCGTGACTGCGATCAATTATGAGTGTACCCGACAGCAGTCACATCCAGATACGGTCAAAGCACGCGCCCTGCCAACTCATGTCGAAATCGGCCCATCCTTCCTTCACCTCATCCTCTTCTCTGTCGAGACGCTATGCTGCCGGATGACACTGAAGAATCCGGCCTCCCGTATGCTCCAGGCTGAGGCCAACTGCCGGCAAGCGCCACTGCAGGTTCGTACTCTGTCCTCCTCTCTCCCTGCATATCCCTTCGTTGCTTCTTTCTCCTCCATTCTCATGTGTCATCTCCTCTCTGCTCACTCTCCCCGTCATCCCCTCCTTCCTCATCCGTTTGTCACTGCTGCCCGCTCGCCGCCTTCACTCCATTCTTTCTCCTACGTTTGTTCCCTCTCCCTTTTCTCTTCTCGTCTTCTTTTCCCTCCTCCTCTTCTTCCTCTCCACATAGTCCCTCTCCCTTCCTTGGGATATAGCATCAACTTGAAGGCACTGCTGCTCGATTGACTGTTTGGGCAGCATTGAGTCGTCCGTCCAGCCGAGTCGTAGTAGAGTCAGCCCTATAATATACAGGATGACCGTAGTGCTCTCAATCGCGCTGCCCAGACTTGCTTTTCCTTGTTGACCACCACGGGCAGGGGCTTTTCTCACTTCCCCGAATGAACCCCACCCCATATTCAGGGTAACTACAGAAGAAAAGAAAACAGACTAGAGAAATAAGAAGGAAAACGAAAAAACTAAAGCAAAACAATGACAGACTAATCTTCGATGGGGAGTTGATGTTCATTCTCTTCATCTAAGGATACATCCTGATGGTTATGGTTTCTTTATGTGACTCTTTTTTAGCGTGCGTAATGGAATGGCTGCTATGGGTGTATTTGTCTCTTCCATTCTCATGCTCGAAGCTGTTGTTTTCTGCTTAGTTCCTGGTGGGAGATGGGGACTCCGGTGAAATGCTTTCAGTGTGGTGGGGAAGGCCACTTTGCTAGGGAGTGCCCTAGTGGTCCCACTCCTAACAATGGCAGTGGAGGTACAGGCGGTAGTGTCTCGGCGCCTTAACTCCACGGTGCTGGATGGCTCGGAGGACATAGGAAGACACAGAGGAGGAGTTCCTCTGGAGTTGATTAATGAGCGAACGGAGAAGAGGGCCCATAAAAAAGAACTAGAAGAACAAAAGAGATTCGACGAGCGGCTCAAAACGGAGAATCTGATGGCAAAGTATTCTGAAGCTATGAAAGCTGAGGTCATGGCTGAAATGGGAAGACAATTTCTGGTGAATAGGGAAGAAGCAAGAAAGGAGGAGCAACCGCAGGGTTGGTCGCCGCCTCCTGGGTGTAGAGGCGATTTGAGATGTTGTGATGAAGGTGACATGGATGTGGACGAACTGGAGGCGACGAACTGGAGGCGACGAACTGGGTGATATGGACATGGACAAAATTCGGCGCTTGGGAGCGCTTCGTGAGAAGAAAAACAAAGGGAAAGACCCTGTGCAGCCCAAGGGTAGCTTCAGGCAGCCATCTTTCGCCGCACCTGATTTGAGCGACCAGACCAGGAAGGCGGAAGGTTCGAACCAAGGCAAGGATCGGAGGAGGGAAAATATTCCGGCATGGATGGGGCTGGGCTGCCCAGGAGTCAGAAGGCAACCGCCGGTAGGGGTTGCAACTGCCCCTTCTATGAGGCCATGTGGGGAAGCGAGCGCACGCGTACAGGAAACTCCCACACCACATGAGCCTTCGACAGAGGTTGCAGGCCCCTGCCTACTTAGCTGTCCAGAGACTGTTTGTGCCAGCGTTTCTCTAGGCACGTCCCTCACAGGCGGGGCAGAAGAATTGAAGGAGAGGATGCCTGCCTGGGCCAAGATGAAGAAAGATAGTAAAGGGAAGCTAGTGTTAGTTGATGTAGAAGTTTTCAGGAGTAGAGTCGGGGCCCTTATAGATTCAGGGGCTACGTGCAGTTATATTAGCCGTAGAGCGTTGAAGAAGCTGAGGCTAGGATTGAAAGTCCAAAAGCTAGAAGACCCCATAGTTAGTGTCCTCGCAGACAACCGCACAATGCGTGTTGAGGACTACGTAGAGGGAGTCCAGGCGTATTTCCGCCTAGAGAAAGATGGGAAGGTGGAGAAAGTTCTCCATTCCCTGACTCTCCGCGTTCAGGATGACCTTCCTTTCGATATAGTCCTAGGTATGGACTGGGGAGAGGCAGCAGGGGCCACACTTCATTTGAGAGAACATGAGTGTAGGCTCCCTAGTCCGTCAGGCGAGGTTAAGACAACCCATCTGTACCATGTGTCAAGAGTAGATAACTCACTGGCACATTGTTGTCTCAGTGCTCCCTCGTTCGCGCGACTAGTGAGAAAGGAGCAATCAGACGATCAGGTCTTCGTAGTATACGTCAGACCTGTCACTGAGCCTAAGGAAGAGGATAGTTCCATGGATCCAACCATTGCCAAGCAGCTGGAAGAGTTTAAAGATCTGACAGAGCCGCCGACAGGAGTAGTGCTGCAGCCGATCCAGCATAGGATAGAGATAGAGTCTGGCAGTAGAACTCCTAAGGGAGCAGTCTACAGGATGTCCCCTAGAGAGTTAGAGGAGTTGCGCAAGCAGTTGGACGAGCTCCTTGAGAAAGGTTGGATTAGGCCCAGTTCGTCTCCTTTTGGAGCACCAGTACTATTTGTCCCCAAGAAGGAAGGAGAGTTGCGTATGTGCATAGACTATAGGGGTCTGAATGCGATTACAGTTAAGAATGTTGAACCACTGCCCAGGATAGACGATCTCTTAGATCGGGTGCAGGGTTGCA
Organism: Chara braunii; assembly: GCA_003427395.1. Lineage (NCBI taxonomy): Eukaryota > Viridiplantae > Streptophyta > Charophyceae > Charales > Characeae > Chara > Chara braunii. Next base: position 1,736,720 of record BFEA01000106.1, on the reverse strand, counting down.
GGTATTTCTCAAAGATAGACTTAAAGTCTGGGTATCATCAGATAGAGGTCCATTCTGATGACCAGTACAAGACTGCATTCCGGACTAGATATGGGCATTACCAGTTCATAGTGATGCCCTTTGGACTGACCAATGCGATAGCTACATTTCAGCGATGTATGAATTATTTGTTTAGGCCTTGGTTAGATAGATTCGTTGTAGTGTATTTAGACGACATTTTAGTATTCAGTAGGACCCTCTAGGAGCACCAGGGTCATTTAAGGCATGTCTTGGAGAAGCTGAGAGAAGCTAACTTCAAGATCAATGCGAAAAAGTGTGAGTGGGCCAAGACACAAGTCCTGTACTTGGGCCACGTGTTAGACGGAGATGGCATTAAGCCTGAGGACAGTAAGATAGCGGCGATTAGGGACTTGCCGACGCCCCGCACATTGACAGAGTTGCGGTCATTCCTAGGCCTAGCTAACTATTGTAGGAAGTTCGTAAGGAACTTCTCGACTATGGTCGCTCCCCTTCGCAGGTTGCTCATGAAAGAGGCAATCTGGCAATGGGATAAGGACTGTACGTCTGCGCTAAAGAAGTTAAAGCGCACGTTGATAGAGTACCCTGTCCTCAAGGTAGCAGATTCGTTTTTGCCATTTGTCGTCACCACGGACGCAAGTCAGTATGGAATAGGCGTCGTGTTACAGCAGGACGACGACAATGGCTACAGACCCGTAGAGTTCATGTCAGCAAGGATGCCCTCAAAGAAGGTAGCCACCTCGACGTATGAGAGAGAACTCTACGCTCTCAGGCAGGCCTTAGAGCACTGGAAGCATTACCTGTTTGGGAGGCACTTCAAGGTGTATTCAGACCACGAGACACTTAGATGGCTGAAGACACAAGCCAAGATGACACCTAAGTTGACTAGGTGGGCCGCTGAGATAGACCAGTACGACTTTGAGCTCAAGCCAGTCAAGGGCAAGTACAATGTAGTTGCGGATGCTGTGAGTAGGAGATCATACTACTGTGGAGCTATAGTTCACTACCTGGACATAGGTCGTGACCTGCAAGAGAAAGTTAGACAGGCGTATGCACAGGACCCTATTTACAGTGACCTTCTCAAGAAGGTCAAGGAGGCCCCAGAGACCGAGCCAGATTACCGCACTACAGAGGGGTTATTATTTGAGAAGACTAATGTAGTAGACCACCTATGCGTTCCCAACAGTGAGGAGATTCGCAGTCTGATCCTAGGGGAATGCCATGATACAGAGGGACACTTCGGTTGGCAAAAAACTTTAGCCAACCTCATGCACGCGTATGCATGGCCAGGAATGAAAAACGACTACATAGACTATGTCCGCAGTTGTAAAGTCTGTCAAAGGAACAAGACTACTACACGTGCCCCTCTAGGTCTTCTCAGACCCTTGCCTATTCCAGACCAGCCTGGAAATTCAGTCTCCATTGACTTCATGGATGCCGGTGTCAAGAGTAGGCACGACAAGAGCCAAGTCATGGTTGTAGTCGATAGATTTAGCAAGTATGCTGTTTTTGTTCCTTTGCCTGCAGAGGCACGTACAAAGTCAGTTATTCAGAAGTTTTTCGATTTTTGGGTTAGCAAGCATGGCGTCCCATTGTCTATTGTTAGTGATAGAGACACCCGCTTCACTAGCCAGAACTGGCAGGAACTAATAAAAGTCTATGGGTCCAAGTTGGCCAGAACTGGCAGGAACTAATAAAAGTCTATGGGTCCAAGTTGTTGATGTCGTCTGGCCGCCATCCAGAGACAAACGGTCAGACAGAGCAGATGAAC
>BFEA01000106.1:1723492-1734726 GCA_003427395.1 Chara braunii | reverse complement strand
CAGAGACAAACGGTCAGACAGAGCAGATGAACAAAATCCTGCAGCAAGTTCTGCGCATGTATATTAGACCGGATCAGGTTAATTGGGACGAGATGTTACCCAAGGTAGCCAGTGCGTACAATAACAGCGTGCACCTGTCCACGTGTTGCACTCCCAATGAGCTGCACAAGTCCTTTAGACCGCGTAGACCGTTTGAGGGACTTAACCGGGATCAGATTCACAGGTTACCGCCCGACACTAGGGAGTTCGCCCTACAGCATGAAAGAGAGCTAGCCACTGTTGTTGAAAACCTCAGGAAGGCCCAACACCGGATGATAGAACAGGCTAATAAGCACCGTCGCCCATCACAGTTCCAGGTAGGCGACTTAGTCAGGGTCAAGTCCAAAGAGTTTGCTCCTGAGGAAAACATCTCGCAGAAGTTACTGCCCGCATACAGAGGACCATGGCCAGTTCTAGAAGTTAAGGGCCGAGAAGATGGACCGTCCTACACCATAGAGATCCCAGCACACCTCCACACCTACCCTGTATTTCATGCATCAAAGTTGTTGTCGTGTGTCATGAGTCAACAGTTTCCATCTAGGAGATCCATGATCCCCCCGGACATGGACGGGAGATACGACATTGACGACATTGTAGGTGAAGATGTGTTCAAAACAGGAGGTAGAGGCCGTCCGCAGAAGCAATATAAGTCCGGTCTGCTTATCAGGAACCGGAGGACGACCGCTGGTTCACTAGAGCAGAACTTCTAGAGACAGCTCCCGACATAGTTAGAGCCTACAAGAGAGATAAGAAAGGAAAAGGTCCTGCCTTGGACTGACTTATTCTCGGAGGACCTCGAATTTAGGCCGGCGGGAGTGAAACGGTATTCACCAGTTCACAGTAGCCGATGCAGATCCCAGGGMTCRATCCCTAGTCCCCACCTTACCTGTGTACAGTATCTGTGTCGACCCCTAGAGTTGAACCCGTGACCTGTGTGTTTGTAACAGTTGGTAGACTGTCGTAGGGTCCGTAGGTAGTAGGGGTTCGATCTGTAGACCTGTAGGGTAGGAGTCTTAGTCAGGTCTAGGAGTCGTAGCTGCTACAGTCCAGAAGGGTCAAGGTCGTAGCTGCTACAGTCTCGAAAGGCCAAGTCCACGGCCTTCCGGAAGGTCCCAGAAGTGGCCTTTCGAACTTGCTCACGTTTTAGACAGAGGCAAGTGGGCAAGTGGGCAAGTGGGCAAGTGGTGAGCCCAACCGCGGTACATCGACAATGCAACTGTACTGAGTTCGCAGTGCAAACCCATGCAGTCAGCAGTACCGGTCCCAGTCAGTCCTAGTCCAGTCAAGCAAGTACCACATGGGACTGTGTGCACCACGGGCATGGGGAAGGGCCAGACCAGCGAGCTACAGAAGTATAAATCAAAGGGCAGCGTCCAGGCATTGATGGATTCCTGCGTGAGCCATGCAGAAGCGCTGCCATTAGTGACTTGTGCGAGGTGGTCTGCAGTGAGCCCGGAGACGAAGTGGGCGAGAGAGAAGGAGCTTAGCCATAGCGATAGGGTAGTTGCGTCCATAGCCGCCATAGCTGTAGATAGTGTGCAGTGTGAGTGTGTGTGTGCGTATAGAGTATCGCGTGTGGGATATCCAGGGTGATCCTGCATGTGCGAACAGGGAGTTGTGTGGGCGCTGAGTCGCCATAGCCATTGAAGTGAACTTGTACCTGAACTGTGTTCTTGGATACCATATCTCTGAGTTTTGAGTGGGCGCTTGTCGCCAGTTTGCTGCGCACCTGTTTGCATGCATGCGAAGAGTGGATGAGAGTGAGTCTGATTGCAACCATATCCAACTCCTTAACCTGTCTTCTCTCTCTCTCTCTCACGAGATCCCTGTCTTGGTTCCCTTGCCTCATTCTGCATGCTCACTCCCTACCTACGAGAATCTACTATGAATGTTACTCACTGATGTCTACCACTAACCCTACTACTAATAATGCTGGCGCAGCTATGGCTGCTTCTGTCAGTTAGCGCCCAGCCTCTTCTTCTCTTGCTTGCGCAGCTTCCAGCCAGTGCATTCTCCCTGCATGCTAGCGCACAAGTGCTTCAGCACTTCCACGCATCAATGCCAGTGGAGATCTGTCGTGTAGGGAGGCTGGCTTGGTCTCTTGTAGTGCTGGCCTCCCTTCGTGAGGTCTGAATCATTCTTCCTTGGATCTTTTCCCAGTCCCAGACCACTGCAGAATGTTGTCCCAGTACCTTTCCCTCAGGGTCTGCTGCTGCTGCGGTAGGCCTGAATTTCGGACTTCCAGACTGCATCTAGACTCCCTCTTTGACTTGGACCTAGACTGGGACCTTGTCTCTTTGACTTCTTTATGAACAGACACATCTACTGCACGAACAGACACATTTACTGCCCGAACAGACATGACTTGCACAGCCCCCTGGACGAACAGACGTGACTCTCACAATTGAATGCTGCAACTGTTCGTCCTGGGGCACGACTGTGACCTTCGACACAACTCCTCACTTAAAAGTTAAGATGGGACTTTTGACCCAGAGAACATGTCTTTTCTTTTTTTTCTTTTTTTTTTTTTAAACAGGACCTTATGGTCCTGGCTCCTTCTATTCTGGAGAGCGTCAGTCCGGTTCCTATTCCACCGGCAAGTCAAATTATACATTACATCAATTACCAATCACACACGCTTCCTTCCGTCGGGCCGAAGGACCCCTGAGCAGCATTGATTGCTCCACCACGGGAGGATTAACTGTCAGCTTGCCTTGTCCCTCTCTTTCCTCTCAGACCCGGAATCCAGGTCTGTCAGATAATGCATTTGACCCTAGAAAGATCTCATCTGTTGTCCTTACCCAACCTKATCYTTCCCCATACACCACTTTGCCCCCCTTTGGAAGGTCAACCGTTTATCATTAAACCCTACACCCTCAGCCTGCATTCTTATCATCCGATCGTCAAAATTGGACCCTGGCAGGRTGTTCGTYAGCTTCCGGATCTCTGAGRTRGGATCATCCTTTGCGATCCCCGTTCATGCTCCAGAGKTATCAGACTTATTTCTCCTTTCTCCACGTTKTCTGTACCCCMTGGGTCGCTTGAGGATTATGTTTATCCTYTTGYGGCCTAAGATGTGGTTAAGCCTTCCAGCGTTGTCTGATGTTGGGAACCCCTTTCTGGAATTGAATTGTGCCAATCTTTCCAGCATACCCGGTCCTGTCACAATTCTCCAACCTTGCCATCGACCAGCTAAATCCTATAGAATCTCTGCCTCTCCTTGTTCCGCTGTTCTTCGTCTTCTGTCCAGGCTCGTTTGATCTTCCGCCATCTGCAAAGGATCTCGGTTTGAATCATTGTTTTGGTTTCTATCCACACTTTCTCCCGTGGGTTGGACCGTCCTTCAATTGTTCGACTGCATCTCTCCTTCCATATGACCCATAGGGTCATTTTCCTGATGAGTTCAAACCAGATCCTCTCAGCCTTCCGACCCTGATCAGGGATGTTAGTCAAGAGGAGCAGTTGAATGGGTTGTTTGGGGAAGGGAGATGTGAAGAGGGAATCCCAGAGTGAAGAAGCTCTCACCCAGTATTCGGTCGCCTCTTTACAGAGCACTAGGCAGTGGACTACGTCTTCTACCGAGCCTTCAGAACAGACTGTACATAATTCCGAGCTGTCTGGGTCTGTGGTTTTCCGTCTAATGTGCAGTCATTGGTTCACCGGCAGGGCTGCGTATACAATCAGCCATTGCAAACTTCTAATATTGATTGGTCTGATACGTTTGAATTTTTCCCAATGGATTCGTGTAATTTTGTCTGCTTCTTGACCCACGAGGTTCCGCCATCTGTTTTTGATGATTGGATCTGGATTTTTGGTCTTCAGAGACAGTCTGTACCCAAGTTTTACTGAGTAATACTGGATTGGGATTTTTGACTTGAAGTTGCTGGTGGTATTTGGCTTCCAGGCCCACTCCGCTGGGTCGAACTCCAAGGATCGGATGGCAGTGTCTGGTCTGAAAATTGCCTTTGGCCATGTACCTAGGACCCTTACTTTTCTGAGGAGGAAGGAATCCAGTATAGATGTTTCTACATTGCAGTTGAAAATAGCTGGCATGTCCGTATTGGTGAAGGAGACCGGGAAGGAGAGGAAAATGGCTCTGGTGTGTGAGCCTTGCTGCATGTGAGAGAATTGATAGGCTCTAGTAGGGGATGTGTCTTGAATCATAAGACCCCATTCGCCCAGTCTCCACGACTCATCTTTTACCAGGATATCTTTGCACTCCTGAGGAATACGACTGAGTATGTATTGAAGATTGGTCTCTCGTCTGTGGCATCCTTTCAGTCGGGCACTAGCTTCTTGTTCTGTTATCCAGTCTTTTCTGTCCTCCATCCACAAGTGGTCTACTTTCCAGATACCGTTCTTGATCCAAGATAGCCACCTCTGTTCTAGGAAAAGTGGGTTGTTGGCCTCGTTTGTTAGCCATTCATTCCCGAAGAGCGATTGTCTTAGTACTTCATCTTTAAATTTAGGTTTGTTTATCTTGTTGGGGATTATTTTCCTCCACGATCGAAGCAGTGCCGGCCAGTGGGGGGTAGGCGGCCGATGGTCTTCGGGTCTGTTATTCCTCGTCCGATTCCTCCGTCCTGTAGATATCACCCATTCTTTGTTCATTACCCAAAACAGGCCTGACATATCGTTCGGGGAGGGAACTGGTGCTACCGATCTGATACTATCCAGTGCCAACTTATTCCAGGCGCTGTCCGGATTCATCAGCAGTTTGATGATCCATTTAATTTGCAGAGCTTTCGTTTCTGTTCCAGGGTCAATGATTCCTAGGCCCCCATCTCGTGGCCTCCTTGTGACGTAGTGCCAGGCTATCTTAGATATGCCCTTGTCTTTGTTGGGGTCTCCTGTCCATAGGTAAATCCTGGCTCGTCTGTTCAGCTCCTTAGTGGAGCTCATGTCTTTTGATCTGCTTTTCACGAATTGAGCTCTGGCCGAGTGGGCCCCATTATGCTGTGTTCGTCATTCAGGGTCTGAACGGGTAAAGGCCCTTTTAAATGGTCGGTGATCGGAAGAAAGTTTGGGACTTCGTACATGTCGGGGCATGATGGGAAGTTTTGTCTGAAGGAAGGAAAAAAGCAATTTGAGTGTGGTGGATCATTTGTTTTGAGTCCTATGTATTCACGCCCACTGGCAGATCTATTTGTAAAGGTGAGCTGAGGTTATTATTACATCAACCATGGCGACGGCGGGATCTTCCCACACGGTGTATGCAGACACTTATGCGTTGGTTTCTGGCCACTTGAGAGTTTTCTCGGAAGGAAACTAGGAGGGGTAAGAGATCCGGGGCGAGGCCATCACGAAGGAGGATAGGCTTTGATATTCAGAAACGAATTGCGGTAAGGGCGAGATACATTCACTGACAGTAAGGATCGTAGGGGTGTCTGCTTTCCCTGAGTCTGTCCACAACTTTCTGTTTCATCAAACACATTTTGTTTGGAAGAAAAATCTGACAGTTGGGGATTATATTCACAATCATAGACAGCCGGCAAGGGAGCCAAAGACGACATGTGCTTGTTTCGATTGTCAGTATGATTGGAATAGATTCGGTTTGCATGTTAGGACGAGCATCGGTGATATACTTGGAATACCAGGGATTTTCTTATTCCAGGAATATCCTGGTGGCGGTGGGGAACATGAGTTTGGTTGAATTGGGGACTCAGCTGGTCCCGGTGTGTAAGCCAACTCGTTTGTCGTTTCAGAACACTAAGCAGGATCTTCTGGATTGCTGAGAGTCGGGAATCTCTTGCGGTCTGGCGGTTGATCCCAGCATGCTACAAGGGTGGGACAGATTGAAACGCTTTACTTGTGTGACAATCGATTGCAACATCACTGATACACTCATTATTTGCCCCTTGCTGTATAACGATTACCAAAAGCTTACATTCAATTGGAATTTTTCGTTTATTTCAAATTACTTGTGAGCCTCGACCTGAAAAGGTCATCCTGGGCCTGATGACCGATTCCTTTCGACAATTGAAGTTGGGAAAGCTGGGATCTTCGAATGGCAATGGGAAGTTTGGGAAAGCATTCATTCTGCCCAAACATAAGGACTTGGCCAAGTGGAGACCGATATCTCCAACCTGTGCAGAGCCCACTAGGTTAGCGTGTTCACGGGGCGCAAAAGCTTTAAATTGTCTGTTGTTTGATTTGCCACGGGCTACCAACTTTGATCTGAAGTGATGGGCTGTCTGGCTGCTGATGGTCTGTACAGAATGGATGCTTCATTGATGAGGATGGGTGAGCACAGGGATTTGAAGTCTGCTTCGTTCGATGTCAAGGATATGTTTGTATCCTTGCCCCATTCTGATATTATGAAATCAAATTTTATCAATTGATTGGCTTCTGGCATTCTATCTTCAGAGAGGGCATGAGGGTGTTTCTGTTTCAAAACGGAAACAGGACTTCCTGTCTTTCAGATAAAAAAGGGAATGTTGTATCTTCGCGAGCTTGGGCACGATTCGGGATATGGTTGTTTTTCATCTTGAGTTCACCTTCATATGGTCTGGTAGTTGTATTCTCCGGCAGGGAGTTCCTATGGGTAACTTCACAAGTTGCTCTTCGGATTGCATTCTTTGTGCTTGGGCTGAACATCATTTTTTTTCGGAAACCCTGGGGAATGACAGACGCCTGGTTCTTGGTCTTAGGATTGTGGACGACTGCACCTTTTTCATCGCAGTAATTGAACCCCGTGGTTATCATAGGGCTGAAGGCATTCTGGATCTCATCTCTAGATGCTATGATAGCACTTTGAGACTGGAAAGGACGGACGAGGGTCTAGAAGATTGGAGGTTTGCTGGGGTGCATCTGCAGAAGTCCGAGGGTCTCGGTCAGAACCATGGCTCTGGTAAAACAACTCGGGGTCTGTCTGGGAATCGAGAGTTTTGAGGCTCGGTTCCTTTCAAGACTTTGAATCCTATGGTTCTAAGCAGGCTAAAATTGGGACGATATTGAGCACGCTATATCGGAACCATCGTTGGGCATCCCATTACTTCGAAAGGATGCAAGCTTTCCTGACAATTAGAATGGGACTATCGATTAGGAAGTATCCGCCGAAGCTGGTGCCAAATCTGCCGATGGTGGTTCACAGGTTTGCGGTGAACACAGATTCCCCCGACGGGCTGATCATCTCCCGTATGAATGTACGATAGTTCTTTTTGGTGGTTCGGCCTGATTGGTCGAACAGACCCTTTATCGGGTCTTTTTGTTTTAGGGGGGCAGAACTCGAGGCTTGGTGTGTTGTGGTGTGACGGGTCTTCTTTTTCTTTTTCTTTTTCTTTTTTTTCCCCCAAACAAAGGCTCCTTCTATTCTGGGGAGCATCAGTCCGGTTCCTATTCCACCGGCAAGTTGGAATTATACACAACAATTAAGACACACTCACGCTTCCTTCCGTCTGGCCGAAGGACCCCTGAGCAGCATTGATTACTCCGTCTTGACGGAGGATTGACTGTCAGCTTGCCATGACACCCTCTCTCCTTTCAGACCTGGTGGCTAGGCCCGTCAGATAGTTCTAAATTCCTAGAAAGAGTTTGCCCGGTTGTCTTGTCTGTCCCTTGTACTTCCTTTTAACCATCCTTACCCGAGAGCCACCCTGTCCCCTGCCCGAAATTTCTCTACCCTCTCTGAAAATCCCTTAAGCCCTTAATCCCTAAACCCTCGACTACTATCCTGCTCTATGACACCCTTACTTCCATCTTATCCACCCCTCGTGGATGTCTGATCATGGAATGTCTTGTCCACCCGCAGTTGTCTGTTGCTGGTGAGTCCTTCCTGGGGTTGGGTTATACCTGTCTTTCCAGCCAATACGGTTCTCGTAACTCCGCAATCTTGCTGTTTATCCACCAGTTCTTGCTGAAGGTCCATCTCTCCTTCTTTCGTTGCTCCGGCTTGTATCATTATATCCGTCTCCACCCAAACTTTCTCGCGTGGGTTGGACAGTCGTTCAATCGTTCTGCTGCATCTTTCCATCCATATGGCCCATAATGTTACCCTTTTTTCTTTTTTTCTTTTTTTTTTCCCTCTCAGATCCGGTAACCCGATCTGCCAGATAAGTCTATGATGCCTAGAAAGAGAACACTCCCTGACCCCGCTGGTCTTTATATCCCATGTTGTCAAGACTACCCGAGAAGTCCACAATCCTCTGCCCCACCTTAACCTCCCTTATAGAAATCATTTTTTGCCCTTAAGCCCTAAATCCTCATCAGTGGTACTTCGAACCCCGCTCTCCCTTCAGATCCGGTAACCCGGTCGTGTTTTAATTCCGCCACTATTCCGCTGTTTCCCGTCTTCGTGGAGCGTCTGCCTTAAATTTTGCCGCTTGGATAGCATTTCTCCTAGAGTGGGTATGTTCACTTTTTCCAGCTGTCTTAAGAGCTTAGCCAGCCTGCTCGTGACCAATCCTGTCTCCTGTCCCCCGAATACCCTTTCTCCTTTTGGATACCGCTTCATCCCTGAGTCCTCAACCTTCGATGCATCGTCATTCTTCAGTTGGTTCTCAAGAAGTCATTAGCCCACCAGTAGTTGTCTGCTGTTGGAAGCCTCTTTCTGCCACTGAGTTACGCCACTCTCTCCAGCAGATACGATCTTCACGTATCTCTGCAATCTTGCCATCTATCAGCCAGTTCTTGTTAAACCTCAATCTCTCCTTCTTTCGCTGTTCCTCATCTTCTGTCCATGATTGCTTGGTCTTCCGCCATCTGCACAGGATCTCGGCTTGTATCACCGTTCTGGTTTCCACCCAAACCTTCTCCCGTGGGTTGGACTGTCTTTCAATTGTTCTGCTGCATCTCTCTTTCCATATGACCCATAGCGTCACCTTCCTGATGAGACCAAACCAGATCTTTTCTGCCTTTCTGAGCTGATCAGGGATGTTAGTCAAGAGGAGAAGTTGGATGGGTTGCTTAGGGAAGGGGGTTGGGAAGAGTGAGTCCCAGAGTGTCGAGGCTCTCGCCCAGTATTCTGTCGCCTCTCTGCAGTGCACTAGGCAGTGGACTATATCTTCAACTTCACCTTCCGAGCAAACTGTGCATATTTCCGAACTGTTAGGATCTGAGACCTTTCGTCTAGTGTGTAGCCATTGATTCACTGGTAGTGCTGCATAGGCGATTAGCCATTGCAGACTTCTGATCTTAATTGGCCTGATCAGCTTGAATTTTTTCCATTGGATTTGTGTGAGTTTGTCTGCTTCTTGCCCCAATGGGTTCCGCCATCTGTTTTTGATGATAGGGTCTGGGTTCTTGGTTTTCAGAGACAGTCTATACCCCAGTTTGACTGGTGTGACGGGTCTTCTGCTCTGTGCTGTTTCATTTTTTTTGCTGGTCTCTCATTTTTTGGGCAAGTTGCCAAGTACGCTCCAGGCTGATGAAACTGGGAACTGCTTCAGTCGGGTGCTGTGTAGCGGCATGTTTTCTCTTTCAGCTTCGTGATTTTTGTAGTGGGTAATCGTACGGTGTTCCTTCAGTCGGCCATTGAGGTTTTGGGTTCCTAGGAGCTACCGGGAATGGGCAGAGGGTTGGGTACTCTTACATCGTGCAGGGAACGTGCGTTATACCAATCCAATTCAATGAGAGACGTGCATGATCTCTCGTTTTCGTGCAGCGATGTTGACGCTCGACTTTGCGCGCGCACGCATGCATTGCAATGAACCCAGTCGGAGGAAAGCTCAACAATGTCGAAGTACAGAATGTCTCAGCGCAGTTTCGATGTCTCCAATTGTACAAGTAATCAAGAGTCCAACATCAAGAAACCAGAGAAGACAGTGATGAGACAGAGAATAGACTGAGAAAGAAAGTAACCATGAGCTTCAGCAGATAGATCTCCCTCTTGGCCCACTCCTCCTCCGGGCATCTCCTACTCACCACGTCACCAGACAGTTTCCTCTGACACACACTGACATCGAACAGATCTCAATACGGCGCACGCGGCGCAGACTCCTTCTCAAGACAACAGCAGAGCGCAGTGTCGACACGATCGTGAACAGGTAAGCTCTCCTTTCTTCACTCGACGAATCTCACAGCCCTAATCCTCCTCCTCCTCGCCAATACCACATCAATGTCGTATACAGTGTGGCAAGAGCCACACCAGCAATAATCAAGAAGAGAGCTGGCGCCGAAGGCAGAAGATGGCGCCAGCGCAGTAGCAGTCTCGCATCGTCGTCCAACATCAAGCCAGCGTCCAGCCAGCATAGAGCTAGCGTCGAGCCAGCATCCAGCCAGCGTCGAGCAGCAAGTGCAAGACTGAATGTCGGTCAGCAGGGGCTGGGTCAACTTACAGTGTTGACTCGAGGTTAACCAGCCTCTGGTCTCTCAGATATGACGGCCCAGATTGACCCACAGTCATTGGCCTGGATCTCCTGCAGTTGCCGATTCTCACCTTAGACCGGATTCTTGACAGATATCTGCACTCTGCCACCTCAAGGTAGCAGTGTTTCCCTAGGATGTGCTGTGTGCTCTGCGCTCGCTTTCGAGGGGATTCTCGGTGGATGTAAGGAGCTTCGGTGTCGTGCCAGCCTGGGTTCTCCCTCCACGGAACTGTTTCGTTGACGGCAGAGTAGGCGGCGCCTACACACCTTCATCGGCTTCGTCTTCGTAGCGGGCGTGTGTTTCCTCTGTCTGTTTGTGTTGTTTGTTGCCTGTGATGGTTTCCTGTGTGTTTGCTTGCTTGTGCCCGACAATGGCATCTTCAAGGGGCATGCGAGATCTGCGGCTGCAATTGATTCAGTCTGTCGCCTGCTCTCGTTCTTCAGTGTCCGAGTGTTTCATCTATTACTACTTGGGCTTTGGGCTTCATGGGTTGCCTTTCATCGTCACAGTCACCGGGGCTTGTCGTTTCTCTGTATATTACATCGTTGATTTCTGATAGAAAGGGAGTGGGGTAATAGGTGTACAAGGAGGCAAGGCTATGGGAATGGCCTCCTGCATTGAGTCGATTTCAGGATCCAGGGAGTATTCCAATCCTGCTGATGATACTGCGAGGAGAAGGCTCCTCGGCAGGCCTAAGGGGCCCTGATGCAAGTGTGCCCACCCTAAGTGAAGGTGGGCCTAACAATTCACGAGAGGCCAAATGCTGTCAAAATCTGGGTGAGGACGGCGCCCAGCCGGGCGTGCCCGGGGGGGCCGCCCGGGCAAACCGGGCGGGCCGAAAAACACCCGAGAATTTTTTATTTTTTTTTCTGAAGGCGGGGTCCTTCCGC
>BFEA01000106.1:1710797-1721987 GCA_003427395.1 Chara braunii | reverse complement strand
GAAGAAGAAGAAGAAGAGGAAGGGGGGACAAAGGGGAAGACGGCGAAGAAGAAGAAGAAGAAGAAGAAGAAGAAGAAGAAGAAGAAGAAGAAGAAGAAGAAGAAGAAGAAGCAGAAGAAGACGAGGGGAAGGCTCGACGTGCCTGACAGCCTCCCTTTTGTTTTTCTTACCTTCCGAGTCTCGCACGACCTAACCAACATCCACGGTACACAAGCAGAAGTAGTAAAAGAAGAAGAAGAAGAAGAAGAAGAAGAAGAAGAAGAAGAAGAAGAATGGCGGCAGCTCCTGCGAACGGCGACGAGCGAAGGGGGCAGCTCCTGCAAACGGCGACGGGCGACGACGACCGGCTCCAGCTGACGACGACGACGAGCGGTGGGCGAGGAAGACGATCTCCTGCGAACGGCGACGACGAATGACGGGCGAAGGGGGCAACTCCAGCGAACAACAACGAGCGGCACAGCTTCGAAAGGCTGCAGGTCGAAGGGGGCAGCTCCAACGAACACCCACGGACGGGCTGCGGGCAAGATCACCACCATTCAAATCTGGGAGGGAAACTTGCGACGGCTCTGTGGCCGTCGATCAAGGCGGATCGACAACCACAAACCCGCCGCAATTTTCAAACCCACTCCCACAGGCCTATCGGGCCTGATGCCGCGGGTTTTCGGGCCGGTCGGACCTGGTAGGCCTGCGGGAGCCCACCAATGTTCGAAATGGGGTCGAAAACCCCCGAAATACCCTGTGCGCTGGGGGGGCCCGGGGACCGACCGGGTGCACTGCCCGGCCAGGCCACCCGGGATCCCACCCGGGCCCCCGCTGGTCCGCCGGGCAGCCCGGAACCCCACCCAGGTCAAAATCGTATTTGGGGTACAGGCAGTTGTGTCGCGCCAGTTGGTTGAGGGAACCCAGGTTCCAGGCAGCAAAGATTTTCTTCGGCCTACCAGGCCTTATCTGAAGTGCAGGGCCTGGGCCACAATTGCAGCAACATACACAGACAGTTGAGAGGCGAAACTGAACAAGGCCCAGCCGCAGCAGCAGAGGCCCAGCCTCCTGGGGCCTACCGGAAGCTTCTGGGCGCAGGCCCAGCCCAGACGGGCCGCAGGTCAGGCCAGACTCTTTCCATATAGGAAAGAGCTCACTGCCTGCCGGCTCATTCAGGCACTTGCCAGCTTTGCGGCAGCGCTGCTGGAGCGGACACTCGCGTGCTGCTGCTGTGCGCTAAGGGCAAGGTGTTGTGCACGTGCGGTCGTGCGAGAAGTAGGGCCCTGCTGAGGGCAGTGGCATAGCCTAGCCTCCATAGCTGACTGGGGCTTGGACTACAGTGAGGCACAGGGGTGGTCTTCGGGTGTACAGAGGGAAGATGTGGGTGAAAGTTGAGGGAGAGAGAGAAGGATGATGATGATGACGATGTGAGGGCACATACCTGGTATTGGTGATGGTCTGCATTGGTCGACATCTTCAAGTACTTTGTTGGCGGTTGACGTCAACAGTTGCATTGTCAATTTGTAGGCAGATAGTAGCTGTGTAGGGAGTAGGCTGGGCGTTGAGCGCCAAGTAGGGAGAAGGGCCTGGACACTTATGTTGGTGGTGGCGAGAGCAAGCTCTCATTGACATTCGGTTTTCAGTGTTACAATTCTCCATTGGTGTTATATTGGTGCAATGCTGCTTTCTGGACACTGTGATACTTTCCGGCTTTCAATGTGATTGTGTAATTTGGATATTGTCATCTTGCTATTGGTCATTTTCCTTGCAATTTGGTATCAGAGCTAGTTCGAACTGCGCTTTACTGGTTCTTCGCAATAGCTGTATGGTGCTTCGCATGAGGTGCGGGGCAGTGATAAGGCTTGGGCGTTGGACAATAGTCGGCCGAGGGTCATGTGGGCGTGCAAGGAAGGTTATGTGGTTACATTGGGGTGTACACTGGATGATGAGAGCTCGCTGATGTGGCATTGAAGCCGAGGTGGAAATGCATTCATTGTGGGTTGTGCCGAGGCAAAGACCGGTCATCATAAATGCACGTCGGGTTGCCGGTGAGAAATTTGTGGTTGGGGGCAGCATTATGAGGTATGTTGCTCTCTTCCTTATCTACCCTCTTCATTACTTCTTACCGTGAGGAAGTGAGTTCTGTTTTGAGAGTCCTCTCAATGTGAGGTGTCGCGAGCGCTCAACCTTGAGAGTGACATTCTTTCTGGGCAGCAAGCTGGTGGGAGACGGGCGAAGCCTCTGAAGGGCCCTGGACGAAGCACTTGGGTCACGGTCACCATGCCAACCCATTGGGACTAGTACACGCATGCTTTGCCGCAAGTCCTTGGTTCTGCTGCTGCGCAATAGAGGTCATGTTGGGCATGCCAGCCCTTTGACAGACGCTTACCAGACCGTCTATAAATATTTCTAGCGGTTTTCGGATTTGAACCCTGGCTGTGATTGTCGTCTTGTCTGCGACGTTAAATAATTCCCAAGGACCTTGGGGGCTGTCCTTAAACTGCCTCTTCATCAGTGAGATCAAACCGGAAGTAAGGCTCGCTGCATGCGAGAGTAAACAAAGTGCAGGGGCTGGAAGGCTTAGCATAGACTTGGGGCACAGGGGTGGGCCGGGTTGCACACCTTCAGACATGCCGCTCAGCTGTATGCTCAGGGCATCGACACAAGTAACTACTCAAGAGGGATACAGGGGGAGGGGAAATCTGGCAACTGTTTGCAGTTGAAAAGAAATTAAAAAAATATTCCATCCAGCATGCATCTCTACATGTGACACAATTTTATTTTTGATTATTTCGTTCTTACGGGCTTGATTGACAACAAACAAACAACTGCAGATAGTTAGTATCCTTTGCTGCATGCAATCTAATCTAGAGTAATCTAAAAATAGAATTAGTGTTTCCTGTAGGACCTGACATTGATTGCTGGTTACCACTTTACTACTTCTCTCCAGGCTGACCGAACTTAGGGTTAGATATTAATCGGTTGTGTGTCATGCTGAGGTAGGATCTAGTGTGGGTTCTAGTTTAGATCACACACACCGTAGCTCATGAGTGATGCACGCAGTAGTGAGGAGGAAGAACGATTAGTGGAACCTGTTGGAGTTACCTGTCGAACTGCTCTCGGTCGACTGATCACTTTCCCGGAGTTAGGTCCAGGAGAGGAAAGGAGGCTGCGGAGGGAAGCCAGGGAGAGGGCGGCATTAAGGAGGACTAGGTCAGCAACAGCCAGCTTAGAGGCCGCAATGGCTACCGCCTCCATGTCACAAGCCTCGTCCCAGGCCACTTCGTCAGGGGTTAGTCAGGGTATCTCCTAGGGTCCAGTTAGTAAATCTGTTGGCTCGCAAGTCATCCAGCAAACTCAACTCACACCAGAGGATTATGAGATCCTCCAAGCAGAAAAACTTCATGACGAGCTGCAGTGGCAATTGAGAGAGGCAGCAGAGAGGAGACAAAAAGCTATATTGAGAAAAGCTAGACTAGGGAGCAGGAGGCAGGAGCTAAGTAGACTAGAGGCACTAGATGAGTCGACACTTGATCCTGCGATGCAAGCATTGCGTAGTTCGCTCCTTTGCGTGGCAAAAACACAGGTTGTGCAGCAGGAAGTGCTGGTTGAACTAGTGGCTGGCCAGAACCGGATTCTGGCTGCACTGCAGGCTTCTCGTCCAATAATGAGGCAGCCTCAGTACATTGTAGCTCCCCCTTCGATTGTGGGTCCCTCAGTGCCGCCGTTGCCGGTAGGGCCCTCCTTTTCTCCTATGTTTGACATGCCTCCTTCAGGTGGTTTAGTAGCAGTTAGTGGTCCGGTCCCTAGAACTTCTTTTGTACCATCAGCGACGATGGCAGCTACAATCCCATCGTCAGGGCAAGCTCAAGTACCGGCTATGCAACCACTGCAACAGTCTCCTCGGCCAATCCAACCTATGTTGTGGATGCCCAAGATTCCTTTGTTGAGTTCTAAACCTTTTTCTGGCGACAAGAAAAGTAAGAGGACATGGACACCTGGGTGAGGATTGTGCCCACTTATGTGAGGCACAAGCTCACAAGGCCAGAGCAGGAAGTTATAGTCGCTGCCTCCTTTTTACAGGGATCGGCCGCATGATGGCTAAATGGTCTAGTGCAGCAGCAGGGCTATGGTCAAAACTTTGATGCCTGGGCACAAACTCAGACATTAGAGGACTTCGTACGGACTGTGTACAACAGGTGGCACGACCCTCACGGGGCTCAAAAGGCCACTGACACGATAAACGGTCTATATTCCAAACGGTACCGGACTGTGCGTGAAGTCACAGACGCCGTAGAACGTCTCATTGTAGTACCTGGCGTGCGCTATGACCCGCAGGTACTCCTCACAAATTATTTGAGATGTTTGCCAACAGATGTCAAAAATAAGCTGGTGGATGAGGCCAACATCGAGATACATAACTTCGCTTCTTTCAACAAGAAAGCCTTAGACATAGAGGCTAAGCTTGGGTCCGCTCATCAGGGTCAGGGAGAAGGTAGGAAGAAGAAACTTCCCCAAGGTTAGAGGAAGAAGGGCAATCTCATTTTCGTCGACCATGATGGTCAGGCGACAGAGATTGATAACTTCCCTGACTATGGGGAAGACACAAAGCAGGATGAGGTTAATGAGACTTTGGATGGGGGAGTCGTAGCACCCATCAAGGAAAAGACTAGGGGGACCGGGAAGCAGAAGGTAGGTCGGTCCAAGGGTCAGGGCGACCAAGGAACACCCGCTTGGGTGAAACTTGGTTTAGACTGCGAGGTGTGGAGGGACCGAGTTGTTAGGGGTACTTGTCTGAAATGTGGCAACTATGGCCACACGTTCAGAACTTGTCGAGGCAAGAAGGTCACCATGAAGGTAGCCTCTCCAATAGCGTGGGCTTATCTTCGAACCCTGGTGGTGCATATGCGAGCACTTCGCAGGGAAACACCTCGGGCCAGTAGGAGTGTTAGCCGCTCTTACTCGTGTTGAAGTGGTAACGTTGCCTTCACCACTTCAGGCGTTGGGCAAGTCTAGTGACCCATCCATCGACCCACAAACGCATTCAGACCCACTAATGCTCTGTTCGAGAGATGTGTCTGAGTCCCCAGAAGAGTTACAGACTGAGTGTTCAGGGAAAGACCCCAGAGACTTTTGGGCGATGATTAGTAAAAGTCCTAGGGGTGAACATTTCATGGTAGAGGTTGATGTAGGTAGCCGCAAAGTGGGTGCCTTCGCAGACATAGGCTCTACACGAAACTTCATCAGTCTTGCTTGTGTGGACAGACTGCGCTTAGGGGACCAAGTGCAACGACTTAGCAGATCTGTAGCCTCTACGCTAGCCAACAAGCACAGTATGATAGTACAAGACTATGTCAAGGACGTAGTCTGCACCTTCACCTATGGAGGAGGGGAACTGAGACACAAGATCTCGTTCCCAGTCAGCGACGAACTGCCATTTGATATGCTGCTAGGCATGTACTACCTCGAGGTTGCTCAACGTCAATTTGATTGGAATAGAAGGGTAATGATTCACACGCTGCCAAATGGTAGAACCGTTAGGCTGCAAAAGTTCAAAGCTACCAGTCTCGTCGAAAGCCACGACTGCATATGTGCATCCTCTTTCTATAACTAGTATAAGCAAAATCGAGAGGAGGGCATGTACCTAGTCTTTGTCTTTGAGAAAGGGGAGGCCGTAAAATCACCCCCAGAGATAGAAGCAGTCGTTGCTCAATATTCAGACCTTTTTTAGGAGCCAGTAGTGTGGTGGAAAGGGAGGTTGTTCATGCGATAGAAGTCGTCCCTGGTAGCAAAGTACCTAGAGGACGGATCTATAGGATGTCTCCTACGGAGTCGGATGAGCTCCGCCGCCAGCTCAAACAGCTCACAGAGAAGGGATGGATTCGGCCTACCTCCCCTTATGGTGCTCCAGTCTTATTCGTTCCTAAGAAGGGAGGTACACTAAGGATGTGCATTAACTACAGGGGCCTTAATGCCATCACCGTTAAGAACGCGGAGCCCCTACCCCGCATCGACGACCTATTGGATAGAGTGCAAGGATGTTGATACTTCACAAAGATAGATCTGAAGTCCGGATACCATCAAATTGCTATTAGACCCGAAGACCAACACAAAACTGTTTTCCAGACCAGGTACGATTTGTACAAGTTTGTGGTGATGACCTTTGGCCTATGCAATGCACCTGGGACATGCCAATACGCGAAGAACATGATTTTTCATTATTACTTAGACAAGTTTATCGTCGTGTACCTCGATAATATCCTTATCTTTAGTAAGACTGTAGAGGAGCACGCTGAGCACTTGAAAACAGTGCTAGGTCTCCTAAGACCACCAGTACAAGGTGAACTTGGAGAAATGTGAGTTCGGTCGCACCAAGATCTTGTACTCGGGTCATGAAATTTCTACGGATGGGTTGAGGCCGGACGATGCCAAAATGGCCAGCATACGTGACTGGCCCAGACCTCAGACTGTTACCGAGGTTCAATCATTTTAGCGGATGACGGATGACTATCGTCCGTTTGTTAAAAACTGTAGTACTATAGCTTCCCCATTAATAGATGTAACTCGCCTTGACACCCCTTGGGAGTGAACCGAAGAGTGTGAAGCAAGCTTCAAGAAATTGAAGTATGCTTTGACACACTATGAAGTTCTCAAACTTCTAGATCCTGAGCAACCCTTTGTAGTGATCACAGGCGTTCGCTAATACAGCATAGGCGCGGTCCTTGCACAAAAGGAGGGGAAGAAGTTAAGGTTTATTGAGTACATGAGCAGAAAGATGTCATCCCCAAAGCTAGCAAAGTCCACGTATGAGCGTGAGCTCTATGCCCTCTATAGAGCACTGGTTCATTGGAGACACTATCTCCTAAGCAGATTCTTGTATTTGAGATCTGACCATGAGACTTTGCATTGGATCAAGACTCAACCTGTACTCTCTGACGTACTCAAAAGGTGGATTCAAGTGAGAGACATGTATGATTATCAACTGGACCCAATCAAGGGAGAGTATAACAAAGTGGATGATGCACTATCGCGTGGGGCAGATTATCTGGGCGCGCTAGTGACTCAGTTTGGGATATCCGAGGATGTAAATCGATCAATGGTGGAAGCCTACCAGGAAGATACAGTTATGTCTGAGATCATCCGCAAACTGGAGGTTAAAGATGAAGCTACCTCCGACGAGTTTGTGTTGGTCAATGGCCTGTTGTCTCTTGAAAAGGTTGGGAATAAAAGACTGTGTGTCCCAGATAGAGAGTCTTGCGTAGTTTGTTTTTAGGAGAATATCATGATGCAACTGGCCACTTCGGCTATAAAAAGACATTAGCTAGACATTAGCTAACCTTGTACAGAGATTCTGGTGGCCCACTATGATGCAAGATGCAGAAAGGTACATTGAAACCTGCCAGGTTTGCCAACGGGACAAACCTGGGACTCAGGCTCCGCTTGGGCTTATCAAGCCCTTGCCGATTCTTGAAGGTCCTGGTCAAAGTGTGTCCATGGACTTCATGGATACTCTTGTGACCAGCAGAAGTGGAAAAAGGCACATCTTCGTTATAGTAGACCGTTTTTCCAAGTATGCAAGACTAATCGCTATGCCAGAGACTGCTAAAAACTATGTCATCAGGTTGTTTGTGAATAGTTGGGTACGGGAGTTTGGTCTACCTGAGTCCATCGTCAGCGACAGGGATGTTCGCTTTACAAACGGACTGTGACAAAACACAGCCCAACAGATGGGTACCAAACATCAAATGACATCAGGAAATCACCCTGAGTCAAATGGTCAGGCGGAACAGATGAACCGAGTAGTGCAGCACCTGCTAAGGCATTACATTAAGCCCAGTCAAGATGACTGGGACGAGAAATTGCCTCTCATCGCTAGCTTGTATAACAACGTTGTGCATAGCACTAGTGGCATGACTCCCGACCAACTGCATCTCGGTTGGAAGCCTTGGACCGCCTTAGATTTCCTACTACCAGAAACTCAGTCATCTGCACAACCTGGCAGCATAGAGTTCGCTGTCAAGTATGAACAGATGCTGCAACAGGTTGTAGAGAACATAAATAAATCTCAAGATGCCATGGGGTCTGGGTTAAGTCATCTGAACTGGGACAGGAATTGGGAATCTCTAGAAAGCTAATGCCACAATATTTCGGTCCTTGGGAGGTCCTAGACGTAGTGGGGGATCACATAGATGGACCTTCCTATGTGATTTGCATCCCACCTCACCTACGCACACACCCAGTTTTTCATGCCTCAAAGCTGGCACCTTTCACAGAGACTGCACATTTTCCTTCCAGACGGTCAATGCTGCCCCCAACCATGGATGGCGAAGTCAACATCGACGAAATTGTGGAGCATCAGGTGATGTCAGTGCCTAAACCTCCCGGTAAAGGCTGACCCCCCAAGCCAAGGATGCAGTACCGTGTCAGATTCAGACACCATACTCATCCCAGTGAAGATCGGTGGTTTACCAGAGAAGAGCCACTGCAAACAGCACCTCAAGTGATTGCAGGCTACGAAAAAGCACTCAAGGGAAAGATGCCTGCAGATTAGAAGACTTCTCAGGGGACTATCGAATTAAAGAGAGGGAATGCGCGGAGAAGGCTCCTCGGCAGGCCTAAGGGGCCCTGATGCAAGTGTGCCCGCCCTAAGTGAAGGTGGGCCTAACAATTCACGAAAGACCAAATGCTGTCAAAATCGTATTTGGGGTACAGGCAGTTGTGTCGCACCAGTTGGTTGAGGGAACCCAGGTCCCGAGCAGCAAAGATTTTCTTCGGCCTTCCAGGCTTTATCTGAAGTGCAGGGCCTGGGCCACAATTGCAGCAACATACACAGACAGTTGAGAGGCGAAACTGAACAAGGCCCAGCCGCCGCAGCAGAGGCCCAGCCTCCTGGGGCCTACCGGAAGCTTCTGGGCGCAGGCCCAGCCCAGCCAGGCCGCAGGCGAGGCCAGACTCTTTCCATATAGGAAAGAGCTCGCTGCCTGGCGGCTCATTCAGGCACTTGCCAGCTTTGCGGCAGTGCTGCTGGAGCGGACGCTCGCGTGCTGCTGCTGTGCGATAAGGGCAAGGTGCTGTGCACGTGCGGTCGTGCAAGAAGTAGGGCGCTGCTGAGGGCAGCGCCATAGCCCAGCCTCCACAGCTGGCTGGGGCTTGGACTACAGTGAGGCACAGGGGTGGTCTTCGGGTGTACAGAGGGAAGACATGGGTGAAAGTCGAGGGCGAGAGAGAGAAGGATGATGATGATGATGATGTGAGGGCACATACCTGGTATTGGCAATGGTCTGCATCGGTCGACATCTTCAAGTACTTCGTTGGCTGCTGACTTCAACAGTTGCATTGTCAATTAGTTGGCAGATAGTAGCTGTGTAGGGAGTAGGCTGGGCGCCGAGCGCCAAGTAGGGAGAAGGGCCTGGACACTTATGTTGGTGGTGGCGAGAGCAAGCTCTCATTGACATTCGGTTTTCAGTGTTACGATTCTCCATTGGTGTGATATTGGCGCAATGCTGCTTTCTGGACACCGTGATACTTTCTGGCTTTCAATGTGATTGTGCAATCTGGATATTGTCATCTCGCGATTGCTCATTTTCCTTGCAATACTACGTGGGGGGTAGTAGAAACACCTAGAGGATTGGCTGCGTGGGAGATTGGAGAGTTGGTGTTCGTTCTCTTTATTTAAACCGCCAGTACTTCCTAAAGTTGTGCCCGTTAACAAGCCACAATGTTAGGAAACGTACGGGCCACTACAGTAGCACCCAAATGCATCCGAGTAGAAACGTTTCTACTCTTTTTTTTCCACGGCCGATAGCTGGGCCAAGTACTGGTGGTTTAAGGATGCTTCCTGATGGTTATGGTTTTCTTTTTGTGGCTCTTTCTGAGTGTGCATAATGGAATGGTTGCTATGGGTGTATTTGTCTCTTCCATTCTCATGCTCGAAGCTGTATGCCGTACAGTTCTTTCGTTCATTCATCCATTCATTCTGAGTCCTTCTGCGTGAAATTTTATAATGATGCTCCTTAAATCTCTTCTTTTGCTCAGTAACTGGTACTGGGTAGATTGAACGTCGAAATTGCACAGATGTTTTGTGAACTTCTTCTGATAATGGCCCATCCTCAACCAGTTCTGGGTATCAAGATCCCAAGGTAAATCAGCGAAGGAGATTTCAGGGAAAAAAGAAAACTACACATCAGTCCATCCCATAACTCTCACCCTAAAAGGTCCTCCCATGTCACCCTGCTGAAATATTTTGAAGATTGCCTTTCCAGGCCGTTATTTTTATCGTCAAAGGAAAAGGGTTCAAGACTTCACAAGTCTTCAAGCAATACTTGCCTGCTCCTTATCTCATGAACACAACCCCAAGGTTCGTTGAAAGCTTCTCAAGGCCACCAATTCTCCCTTTTGCAGGTTTGTAGTACTTGGTACCCCTTTCGGAAAACCGCGATCCAAGCAACTGTCTTCGCCCAAATAGAACGCCCAGTCAGTATAGCTGTATTTGGGTCAACTTTCAGCCCAGATGCGGCAACAATGGCCAGGCGTTCTGTTCTGGCGAAGTCTATAGAGGAATAATACAGGCAATGAACTCATCCAAATTTCAGTTGCAGATCATGGCAGTATCTCATGGCCCAGTGAAGGTGATGAATAGTCTTCCACTGGCCACCTGCCCGATCCC
The DNA here is from genome assembly GCA_003427395.1 of Chara braunii. Taxonomy (NCBI): domain Eukaryota; kingdom Viridiplantae; phylum Streptophyta; class Charophyceae; order Charales; family Characeae; genus Chara; species Chara braunii. The sequence goes on along the minus strand of BFEA01000106.1, from coordinate 1,711,342 downwards.
AAAGTCCCCTACCCTTAGGAAGCCCTTACTTACCCATCCCTTCCAAGGACTTCATTTGAACTTAGACAGAATCCACCCCCACCCATCCATGATCCATCCATTTCCAACGAATGGCTAAGAATAGACTTCCTCTCCGCGTGCTGGAGGAACTTTCTCCAGAAGGGGCAACCTCCTTCATGTCCTCGAAAGCCTTGTCCAGAATTAATCATTGCCAGTGTCCAGCAGCCATCATGTTCAATGTTTCCTTGTTCCAGAGGACTTCCGTAGGATTGCAATAACAGTCTTCCAACCATCGCAATGGGCTGATTGAGGGGGGGGCTACTGGAGCAGGTGTGGCTATTCGTTCTAGGGCAGGTATGGCTATTCGTTCTAGGGCAAACGATCTGCGATAAGAAAAGAAACCAACTGACGGTGCTAGACATGTCTGCTCTTATCAGCACACCTAGCATCTGATCGGGTTGTTCTTTGACGGTGCTAGACGTGTCTGCTCTTATCAGCACACCTAGCATCTGATCGAGTTGTTCTTTCCCAAAAAAAAAAAAAAA
>BFEA01000106.1:1688851-1700766 GCA_003427395.1 Chara braunii | reverse complement strand
GGTGGGGTGTATAGGGGTGTATAGGGGGATATAGGGGGGTATAGGGGTGGTATAGGGGGTATTGGGGGGGGTTATGAGGGTGTTGGGGCCGGTTTGTGGGTGTTGGGGGGGTGTATGGGGGTATTTGGGGTGGGTATGGGGGTGTCCGTGGGGTTACTAGGGGTTCTGGACCCATTTTTATTTTTTTCATTTTTTTTTTGCGGGGTGCCGACGACCCCCGACCGGTAGGTGCCGACCAGTCGGCGGGTCGGCAGCCGACCAGTCAGGGGTCGCCGACGGTCGGCGCGTGCAACACTGAGAGACGAGATAAAAAGGGAAAAGAAAATGAAAAAAAATAAATAACTGGGGGAATAGAAACGTCGCGAGAAGTCTAAGGGCCTCGCCACACCACTCTTGAAAACGGGGAAATTCTCAAGAGCTGTCAGACGATCTCAAGAGTGGGGTCTTCAAGAGTTTTCGGCCCCTCGCCACACAGCACTCTCGAAAAGGCGATATTGTTGGACAGAGGATGAAAAACGACAGTCATACAGCTTTGTTTTTTTCGAATGTAGTCAGGATAACGGCCTGACAACTCTTGAAAATCAAAAGTCCCTCAAGCGTTCGGGCAAGTTGCACTACTCACGCTTGGAAACGCACGAGTTGCAGGCTGGGGTTTCCGATCTTTCAAGAGCTGCTCTTGAAACGGTTTCAAGAGCCACTCTGACAGCTCTTGACTGCCCCAAGTGTCAAGAGGCTGTGTGGCGATGCAGCAACTCTTGAAAAAGAGTTTTCAAGAGTGGTGTGGCGAGGACCTAAGCTAGTGATGAATCTGATGGTTTGAGAATGACTGCCCCGGTGTAAATCCTCCGCTGGCGTATTGGTCCTTGATTTCTTTTCATTCTTGTCTCCCTTTTCATTTTCTGGGGGAATGAAAGGTTCAGTCTTCCTTTTGATTTCAAATTTAATCTGCATCCTGGATTGACCCGACTCCCCGAACCGATTGATCAGTCTGATTCTCTAATTCCTGAATTAAGCAGGTGCGGGTTTGGGCCACCTTTTTCTTAGCGGGGTACTGCGGGAACAACCCTCAAAAAGTATGGTACGCGCGACCGCTTCGGTAGGAAGCTCATCACCCCCCATGGAAGGTCATGAGCCCCCCCTTGCCATCGGACACAAGCGCCTACTAGTGTTAGTCTCAAATTACCATTTAAAGGAGGGAGGGTGTCTGTCGGTATCACGTTATGGGACCACGCTGTGTGCCAAGCTTGCTGTCTTTCCAAACTGAGTTTAAAAGACTGCAAGTGTTGAGTGTGGGGGTGCGCTGTGACGAACCACTTTCTGTAACGCGCGATTTTCTGCGCGGTTGCAATGCGGGGTCCTAAGCTGGGAAGATTGGGCCAATTACGGGAGATCGGGATCGGTGGAGAATTGCATCAGTATCCTCGTTTTGTGTCCTTTTTCGTCGCTTCGTGTCGGATGACGGGGTTCGGAGTCAGGTGTGTCTTGGGACGGCCGATTGATTGATTGGTCGGATGGTTGTCGGACGCGACATCACGCGCGCGCGCCATTAATAAATGTTGACGTCGTTTCTTTCGGTTCGATTTCGATCTTTTGGGCGCGGACATTGCGCGGGAAATTACTTCGTTCTTTTGGAATCTCCTTTCAAATCTTTTTCGAATTTTGTCGAGCCCCCGATGGCTCTTGGAATTTCAGATTTTCCTTTTGAAGCTTGTGCTTTTTGCTTTTTTGTATTAGAGAGGAATTTAGAAATTTAGTAATTAGGATTTTTCCTGCCGCCCGGCGCCTTTTTGTCTACTCGCTTTTTCGTGCGGCCGCAACGGTACTCTGATTAGTGGGCGCCCTTAATCGTGTGTGTAACTGTAATTTTGGGCGGGAACCATTATAACTGTATCTCTCTTCTTGCACTTCGTCTCTCCCGCCCTCCCTCTCTTCCTTTTGCTGAAATTTTCGTAAGACACAATTTGCATGATCGGATCGATGCGTGGAGAAGGGTCCCGTCCCCCACGCGGCGGCCGATCATGCAGAACGCAGGCGTCCTCTCTCTAATCCTCACTCTAAGTCCTAGTAATTCCGTGTTCTTTGCGCATGCATGCACGCTATAAATTTTGGCTGCGCGATTAGTCAGCTCTCTTGAACCATTGTTGGAAGCTCGGGGTTGCACGATCAGGAAGGGTCGACACACAAGCGAAGTAAGAGGTGAGTAGAGTCGGAGTTGGGCGACCCGACGGGCTGGTGCCGAACGCGCGGGATTGACGTGGGCCACGACGGACTGTGGGCATGGGCGARTCCGACRGGTGCGGGAGGACTAAGCGGGGTGACAACTTCGTGGGTTGGTGCGTGACGACGGACTGTCCGCATCGGAGAGAGAGAGAGAGGAGATGAGAGTTGAGGTTGATGGACGTGGATTTGCTGTTTCTTTGTCTCTTCTCCATCTTCATCTTTGTACATACATTTTGATTGCGGCTTCGGGCGGTTTGCCCGTTCTTATCTTCGTTTCGGCTTTTTGGAATCTGGACTTGGGTTTTTGCTCACACCTGTCCTTGCGATTGCATTATGTGTATGATTGTCGAATGTATGGATGCATGAATGTTATGCCTGCTTGCCTATCTCTTTTGCGGGGAATCCCTGCCCTTGCCTTTTGTTTGTGCCGAATCTCTACTTGCACCGGATGCAGCGATAGATGGGATAAGAATTTGGCCCCGATGTCGATTTCGTTCTCGTTTTTGCTTGTCCCATGATGAGGTTGTGGTATGATTGCATCTTGCATAACCGAGACTTACGAAGCAATTAGGCGATCCGAAGTCCGGCCCCGCGAGCGCCGCACGAGAACACGTATAAACGCGATCCGAGTCGCGCCCTTACACGCATTCCCGTGCATCGACTCGCTCACCCCGAAAGGAATCACGGCGGAACCATCATCCCGTACGAGCACGCTGAGGCGCCACTAAGTCGGTCTGTCCTACACATGCTCGTGCACGGTGACGATATCCCGACCCGCGCTATCCCATYGACAATGATGCCATGACGCGATCTTGGGGCTCAGACTCGTCCTATGACCCGGACTATTTCACCCCTATAATAAACGAGCTCATAAGGACCCGATACCCTTGTCACACGGAGAATCGGCTATGTCCGCGGGAATTCCACTGTGCCACCACTAGCGACCCTCGGTGCTCCGATTTCCCTTCCCCCGACCACACCTACTACTTCACCCACCCGGGATTCGTTGAGATTACCACCAGTTTCCCTCCCTTCCGCCTCCTTCTCCTGTATCATCAACTCAGTGTCGTTCCGTGGCCGGCCATAGCCCCCTATTGGCCCAACACGTTTTGCGTAAACTGCCGACGCAGCGGCGCACAAAGAACCCCGGAATTCCGAAGGCCCAACCCAGCTATGCGGTGGCCTGCGCCACGTGGCGGCCCCCGACGACCTAACTTTTAAGGACCATCTCCACCACCGAGGAATTTTCCCGTAACCCGTCGCCCGCAGTGTCCCGGCCCCTTCGGACTGTGAGGCCCTTGCGCGTGTACCCCTCGTTCGCCTAATTGCGTTCATACCCCTAAGGCTCCCCCACTTCGCCAAAAATCCTTGGCACACCCCTTTTCGCACTTCCAGGCCCACATCCCACTCCGATCAGGAAGTCGTGCTGGGCATGAGGTTGGTATCGGAGCCCGACACGTGGCTAGGGTCTTAGGACTGATAGCACGTTAATTAGGCGACCTGGCTAACCGTGGGCGGCCTCGCCCCCGGAACGCGCATAGACGCAACCCTATCGTTACCCGAAGCAGATCGGCTAACCGACGAGCAGCCAACATGGATACCAATGTGCAGAACCCGGCTCAGCAACAAAATGCTAACCCAAACCAACCCGCCCCACGTGCATGAGCTCCCATGACACCACCTGATCTCTATTTGTTTGATCCCGCACACCACCTCGCAGGAGCATGGCTGGCCACACTTAGAGCCCAACAGTACACTGACAACGAAGCACAGATCAACATTCCGGCTCGAATGGGTGGAGACGCCCATCATTGGTTTAGTACCTATGTATGGGTGGATCTCCCGACCTTCGAACGGGACTTTATGAACCGATTCGATTATGTCCACCCTGAGCAAGCGCTGTACATGATCAAGGATCCTGTGCAAAAACCGCTCGAATCCGTTGCGGAATATTGAAACCGATATCGAAACCGGTTCTACAGAATGTTCGTAAAAACTGAGCGAGGTGAGCAAGTCGAAAGAGATTTGTTCATTGATGGACTCCGGAGTCGAACGATAAGGGCAAAGTTGCGAAAGCAATTTTCCCCCATCACTCTTACGCTACAATAAATTATGGTTGCTGCGGAAGAAATGGAACGGAAGTTCGCGGCGAACTTCCTGGAAGGAGAAGATTACCCTAGAGACGGAGATTCGACCGAGCTCGCTCGAGCCAGAGCAGAGCTGGCTGCTTTACAGAAGAAATTTGAAAACATGGGGTTCGTATCAGGACCTGTCACCTATATGGAACAGATAGGCCCCAAACGAGTAATCCTAAGTGAGACTTCGAGCATCTCTGCTCCTATGTTGCCCCCACCCGTCAGGGCATTACCCCCGCCACCGGTTGAGGCGCCTGTACGATCAAACGAATCGGCGGCCATTTTCGAACTAACCAAAACCTTGATTAGCTTGATCCAGGAAAGCAAAACGGAGCAGCGAGAGCACAATGCTCGACTAGAAGCCATGATGAGGAACATGCGACCCATTGCCGTGCGTGCCCCTCCGATGCAGCAAGGATTAGCCCCGGCCCCTGCGCTCGGAGGAGTCGCAAACAATCTGAATGTCTGTTACGCCTGTCATCAACCAGGCCATCTAGCCCGTGATTGCCCCCACCAACCCCCGCAACAGCGAATTGGAGTCGCGCCTATGGCTGCGGCCCCCATCGCCAACGGATCTGGACGAGTCGGAGCCCTGATGGAAGAAGTAGAAAGTGGGGGAAGTGCCCTGACCACCACGGAAGAGGCCGCCGAACTGATCCCGCTAGATCAATATGTGTCGCTGGGATATCCTGGGCTTGGAATGATCGGAACGATCAGACCAGCGCCAGAACCAAAAGAGGTGGCGGAGTGGCGACCGTCCCTAGGAGAAATGGAGTCGGGAGGACCCACCTTCGTCACAAGGGAGATCGATGTATTAAACATCATCCGAGCTTTGGACCATCGGATTCTCCTTCCGATTGGTCATCTGCTCTCGATCTCCGAGCAAGCCAACAAGCGAATGTTACAGAATTGCAAAGCGAACCGAAAGCGATTCGCCCTTGCCCAAACCCCGAACGCGAAAGCCAAAAGCCCCGCGCCCGAAGAAAACCCCGCAAGTACTTCGGATCCGATACGGGTAGGTTTAATCCAGAAAGATGATCATTTCCTACGGATTAAACCAATTCCGTGGAAATCTGCCGAGTGTGATATAGAAATTTGGGGAATTCCTTACAATGCTATTATAGATTCGGGAGCGGCTGTGTTGGCTATCTCACTGAGGGTGGTCGAAAGGGCAGGTAGGAAAAACAACTTGATCACGCTTTCTGAGAAAGATCAGCTCGTTTCGGCTGACGAAGAAAGAATTAAAACCCTGGGAAGAATGATCAATGTCGCTTTCCGATTGGGTAAAGTGCATGCACTTGGGGATGTCGTAGTACTAGATGTCAATACGTACGGCGTTCTCTTCGGACTTCCCGCTCTTGTGGCGTTACGAGCAAACCTGGATTTCGAACGACGATCGATAGTCCTTCGAAATACAGGAGGAAAGCCCTACGTTGTGCCCATGCGATTGACCCTTCGCACTACTATTAACGCGGTTCCCCGGGTTTCGCCGATGATGGCATGGACTCTCCGCATGATCTCCTGGGAGAAATCCGTAGAAAGAGAGTCGTCAACAGAAGATGCGGAAAGCAGTGACGAGGATGATCCGGAGATCTTGAAATTAGCACGACAACGTGTTTGTTACCCGCCACCCAAAACGATAGCGGGAACGATGCAATTAACCAGCCGAAAAATTTGAAGGACCAAGACGATGATCTTGGGTGAGCCCCTTGTGCAAATTTCGAGGATTGTCGATTCTTTGGAACCCCCTCAAACTTTGTACGAAGGAATCACCCCTCTCCTCGCCCGGTACAACGACAAGAAGCATTACTGTGACATTACGGATCTACCCAAGTCCTTACTAACCTCAACCAAAGAAGTGAGATTGTTACGCTTGGGGGCGGAAGCAAGCTCTCTGGAACCCCCTGGGCATTTTGAAGCAGAAACAGACGGACTGGGGATAAAGATCGCAACTAAGGAAGTGCCATGGCAGGATGTTTGTGACAGGATTACCCTGGAAGGACACGTGGCAATCCGAGAAGAAGATGCTCAGATGATGGCCACGGTGTTCTCCTGGCGATCAGATCATTCCTTCATCTCGGCGCCTCCACCCGATTTGGAAAAACAGGCGAACACGAAACAGATTGACGTTCGGATCTGGGACCAACTTTTTGAACTACACGTCCCACAATATGTGCCAGATGAAATCCACCGGGTAATTGAAGGTATTCTTACAGAATATCAAGGAACAATTAGTGTATCAGACACTGACATTGGGCTGTCATTAGTAATCCAACACGAAATTCAGACAGGAAATCATTCCCCGATTCATTGCAAACCTTGTCGATATTCCTTGATTGAACGCAAAAAGGCTCTCGAACGAATTCGGGAGTTCGAAGCCAGCGGTTGGATTGAACCCGCTACTGGACCCTGGCCCTTTCTTGTAGTGTTCGCACCGAAGAAGAACGGAGTGATTCGCATTTGCATTGATTATCGCAAGCTGAATGAAATCACGATCAAAGATGTGTATCCCCTCCCCCAGATTAATGATCTGTTGGATGCGATCGGATGCGCTAAATATTTCAGTAAGTTTGATATTCGACATGGCTTCCATCATACTCTGGTAAGGGAAGAAGATCGGCCGAAGACAACTTTTGTGTTGTTTGAAGGCACGTGGCAGTGGGTTCGGTGTCCGATGGGGATTTGCAATGCGCCTGCCACGTTCCAGCGAGCGATGAACATGACGTTCCATAACTTCGTCAGCAAGACACGACTTACGCAAGGAATGATTAACTTCTGTGTGATCGTGTACATGGACGACATCTTGGTCTATTCGGAAACCTATCACGGGCACGCGCAACACATCGAATGGACATTGGGTGCACTGAGAGACGCTGGGTTCAAGATTGCGCTTGAGAAGAGCGAATTTTTCCTCTCAGAAATTTCGTTCTTGGGCTATGTCGTGACACGTGGAGGATTGCGGCCAGACTCGAGAAAAGTTGCGGCGGTGAAGGAAGTTCCGGTTCCCACGTCACTGACGCAGGTTTGAGCCTTCTTGGGACTGGCGTCATACTACCGACGCTTCATCAAGGGCTTTGCCGCGATTGCACGGCCATTAACGAATCTGTTACGGAAGGACCAGCCTCTCAGCTGGGACGCGGAGTGCCATCAGGCCTTTGCAACCCTCAAGGACACTCTAGCGACGGCCCCTATTTTGATTCAACCGGACCCCTCGAAGCAGTTCATTCCCATCACGGACTGGCAATCGGAAGCTATTTCCGCTATTCTAGCGCAGAAGGGGAACGATGGTCGCAAACACGTCATCGAGTACGCATCACGAACCGTGCCGGACGAATGAAGGAACGACTCAGCACCTCAAGGCGAATGTTATGCAGTGGTCTGGGGAATCCAGCACTTCCATCCGTATCTCTACGGACAGAAGTTTCGCCTCGTGACGGATCACGAGCCTCTGCTAGCTTTGAAGAAGTTCACCAACTACACGGGCATGATTGGCCGTTGGGCGGTGCGACTGCAAGAATACGACTTCGATATCGTCCATCGAAAGACGGAGCGACACGGCAACGCGGACGGGCTGACACGCCTGCATCGACCTGCCAAGGTACCAAAGGGCGAGTAAATTACACCGTGGAAGGAGCCGGACCTGACCAACGAGCCTAAGTATGGACAAGTGGCAGTCCTCCCGAGTGGCAAGAAGCAAAGCGGTGGTGATGGGTGACGGAGGTAACCCCACGACCCCTCTCTCCCCCCCTTCCTCTTCGTCTCTCCTCTCCCTGCCTGACAAATTTTGCTATTTTTGCGAAGCTATCTCCCGCGTATACTCGGTCTCCACGTGTCCTAACGGAGAAGGGTATGTCGATTGGATAGACTGTTGACAGTGCATCGCACGAGCCCATGGCTCGTGCATCCAATACAGAAACGATAGTAAACCGTGGTTGTGCCCCTTGTGTCGGACCGACAAGATTTCGACCGAGGCTCGCTTTTTGGACGCCACGTCAGAAGGGTTGGAAAAGACCCGGAAGTTTAGAAGGGCCGAAGTATGGACTGATATCGCCTTGATTGCCACCTTGGTTGGCAACCCCCTCCAGGATTTCACTAAGGAAGACCGGAGGAGGGCCAACGAAAGCTCGGGATTACAGGTGGATAGAGGGGAGATTAGAAAAACGGAAAACGAATGGCAGTGGGATTTGGATGGTAGTACCGCATCCGTTCATGCGGTATGACTGGGTTAAGACAGCCCACGAGGAAACTGCGGCTCATTTTGCTGTACGAATCACGGAGTCCGCTATCGACAAAAATGAGTGGTACTGGTCCAATATCCGCGACGATGTGAAGTACATCGTCGCCAACTGTCAAGTCTGCGTCGCCGATAAAGCGCTGATTTAGCCACCAAGGTCGATAGTGCCCACGGTTGTTGAACGGCCGTTTCAAAGAGTAAGCATGGATACTACCGACATAATGGTGCCCCCTGGCCCTAATAGTTGCGAGTATTCGGTCCTGTTGGTATTTGTCGACCATTTCTCGAAATGGATCGAGGCGTATCCTTGTCGCACGCGACAAGCCACGGAGATCGCGCGATATTTCAACCGTTTCCTTGGGATGCATCAGGATACCGAAGAGATCTTGACCGACAACGGGGATGAATTCAGGGGAGAGGTATTAAGAAATCTGTTCCTACATGGCGTCGCCATACGGAACACTGCGCCCCACATGTCACAATCTAACGGACTGGTCGAAAACGCTAACCGGGTGATAAAGACAACCTTGCGACGGAACATCGCGGCAAGGGATCCGAGACCCTCGCCCGATATCGTCGATCACATCTTGGCGGTCCATCGCGGAACGCGCCACGAATCAACGGGGCTGAGCCCCTTCCAATTAAGGACCAATAGTGTCGCTTGCGTTTCGATACCAAGCCTCCAGGATGAGTCTACGTTGAATCGACGGCCCACTAGGGCTACGGCTCGGGATAAGGCCAAACGACACCTAGAGTTAATGGAAAGGTCGCTGCCTAGGCTAGCCCGAAAGCGACAGAAAATGACCGAACTAGCCCAGGGCCGACAAGTCCGGAGCTACGAGGCCCGAAATGGGAATGCGGGTCCGCTGCCCCAGTACAAATTGGGGGACGTAGTGCAGGTGAGGAAATGTGCTTGCCAGGGTAAGCTAGCGCCACGATTCTTCGGGCGATATCGCGTGATCGAGCTCGGCCCCAACGGCGTGGACACCGTGCGTCTCGCCCCAGAAGTCTCCGGCAGTCGGTCGGATCGTCCGATTACACGCCACGTGTCCTATCTTCGCCTCCTCCCCTCGGCACTGTCTCCTTCTCCCTCGATCTCTCCCTCTGAGGAAGTCGAAAACGACGACTCTAGCTCTCCGCCATCTCCCTATTCCTCTTGCTTCCCATTTGCCTTCTCGTCACCTCCGCCATCGCCATGAGTTTTCTGGAGGAAAGAGCCCTTAGCGCAGCATCGCTTGCTCCTCGCGATCGATTGACGATCTGGCAAGTCCATCATCCCCGCCTCAGTCCAGATCTTCGGAGGCTTGTGCACTTCTTCTGCACGGAAGGCGTGTATGCAGCGGCGGTATTCAGAATCGAAGGCCGGCCTGACGCGGTGGCACTAGCCGAGGCGGTGGCAGTTCATCAGCGAGCGGTGCCAGGTGTCAGTCGCCTATTGGTCGTCATCAACTTCAGTGGCGATCTCTCCACACTCCTTCCTTTACGACGTTCGGCGGTGAAGGCGTCGCTGCGCGCGTGGGCGAACGACCTGGTCGCCGAGTGGACCAAGCTTCTGGCCCGTCCCGGAGATACAGTCGCAACGACACGAGCAATCGAGTACGACGGTCTTCGGATGTATCAGCGCGAGCCGCCAGCAGACATCCCTACCCTCGTTCCCTTCCCACGTCCCCAATGAGTCTCTCTCCGATCTCCGTTTTTTATCTCCCCTCCACCTTCCCCACCTTCTGGCAGTCCGATATCCATCCTCGCCTTTCCTACTGTCTAAAGCCCCTCGCTGTCCCTGATATCCATTTTCCCTATTGGGTCCTGTGGCGCGAAGACTTCATCAAACTTTCACTGTGTCTGGTGGAAGTACGACTGACGTGGATCGAGGGCGAAGCGCACCCGCCTTGCATAGAGCGCCTGGAGTTGCTGTTCATCCAAGCCTGGAGAACCAATGTGGAGGGAGAGCTTCTCGCGTTTCTATTTGGTACGGTGCGGTCCGGTCATCAAGATCTCATCACGAAAGAGCTCACAATCCCGATAGCACAGTTGGCGGACGATCTCCCTCTTGACATCATCTTGCAAGACGACGAGCATCCAGTTCCCCACGTACTTTCTCGCACATTGACACCTTATCTTCAGTGGTCGGCTTGCGTAGAAGGAGCTGCAGAGCGCATCCCGCCGTCGCAGCAACAATACCTGGATCCCCGGACGGCTCGCGATCCTGCCTTCTTAAGGCGTCCTACGGTGGAGCAGCTTGCGGCCATCCGAGAAGAAGAGGAGGAGGAAGAGAGTACCTGGAGTGACGAAAGACGACGACGGATTGGACGAAGGCGGGAACAGCGACGAAGAGCTCGGCAAAGAGGACGAGACCCGCGAAGAAGGAAGCTATAGCGAGCATAGCGAAGGGGAACAGAGCGAAGAAGAAGAAGAAAGCGAGGAAGGAGAAGAGGAACACGACGAAGAGCCTGCTGGATCGGAGTGGGAAGCCGTGTCAGACGAAGCGCTGCGTACGGGTACGGAGGCTGAGGATCCAGACGCGGCCCGCAAAAAAAAAGAGATTGCGGCCGGGAAGGAGTTAGAGCTCGCAAGCGCAGCGAGTCTGCAGATTCCCGACGATCCGAACCGAGATCCGGAGCCGCCCCGGCCTGAAGATGACGACCTCGCGGCCACGACTCCGACCCCATCAGCGCGGCGACGGAGCCGATCCCCCTCCTCCTCAACCCGTCCCCCAGTTCGCCGACGTACCGATTCGGGCAATCGGTCTTCGTCCCCGATCACTCTCTCGTCGTCCCCTTGACTACCTCACCCTCCGCCAGCTCACCACCCCCATCACGTTCCCCTCCAATCCGTTTCCTCGCGACACCTTCCGCCACTTCTACGCTGCTCGCCTCGCTATAGTGGTGCACCCCCACCCCTCCATTCGATGCGCCGTCCCAGCCTTTTGCCTCCATGTCCTGCTCCTTAGTGCCGCGTGGCGAGGCCACAACATGATCGAAGTTTACTGCGTGGTAACAGGGACCATCCCCGCATGCAATGATCGCGATCGTTTCCGCGCGGCACTCTTCCGGACTCTCACTACCCTCTATCCCGATTATCTCGCATCCCTCCCTCGCACTGGCAATCGCTTCCCCCGCTTTCACCGCATTGTTCGTTACCAAGAGCTCCCGGAGACTGCAGCCGGAGTGGAAAGTCTCCTGCCCCCATTACTCATAAACCATCCACTCCGCCATGCCGCCATGCACCGACTCCCTTTTCCCCTCCCGGTTAATTGCTGATGCAGCAGGGAATGGATGCGTGTCGTGGCGACGGCACGAGAAAGATCCCGTCCTTGAATCGTCGAG
>BFEA01000106.1:1665622-1684319 GCA_003427395.1 Chara braunii | reverse complement strand
TTTGAAAGGGATCAGATAGATGGAGTGTGGTGGGGACCACGCTTTTCACGGAGCACAGCATCTTTTGCCAAACAATTGGTCAGTGTACAGCAAAGGTTGGTTCTTGCAATCGTCGGCACTCTCTGAGGTGCGATACGCCGATAGCTTCTTCAAGCCGTCAGCAATCAAATCTGCCCTCAAGTGTGAACATCTTTGAGCTCAACTTCCTCAAGGAGAGCCTTTTTTTTCAGCCTCCCTTCGGGACTGGGGGGCTAAGGCGGATGGCACGTGCCATGTAACATCGCAATCCCCATCGTCCATCGTCAATCTGAGTGTGGTCATAAGCAGGGCAAGATCTTGATCCTTTTTTTTTTTTCTTTTTTTTTTTTAACAAACACCCCCCTGCAGTGCTAGTGCTGCTGGTAAGAGCAGGCAACACTAGCACCCGGGGGAAGGCTCCATTTGAGATAGCTACAGCTGCATTATATATAGTGTGTGTGTGTGACTACGATCATCCTCTGCGGCGTGCTGGTTTCCTCAAGATGAAGGCACCCATTTCTGACCCCTCCGATGAACAGATCTATGAGTGCAAGGAGGCCTTCAGCCTCGTCGGGATTGGTTGAGGTTGTTGGGATACATAATTAAAGTAAGATCCCGACTGTCAACCTGAGTGTGATTGAGATGCATGGCAAGATCTCGATCCCGATTGGGATTGAGACGACTGCATAACTAACTACTTACGTAGCAAGATCTCGATCTGGATTGCGATTGAGACAACTGTATATACTTACTATATAGCGCGATTAGGATCGGCATGTGACCGCAAACGTGAAAGTACTCTTGCCGCATGCTTAAGGTTTTGATATTGTACGTACGATAATTTTAACGACGATCTTTTGCCCCATTTTTTTGTTGCCCAATAGAGATAGCGATCTTCTATAGCTATCTCCGATATCTCATATAGTCTATTTGTAGTCGTTGATTTCCGGCACACCATCTCGATCGATGGATGATGCTACTCGCTCCTGAGTGGCCAAGGGACTGCAATTTCAAACTCTTTTTTTTTGGCTGGGTCATCAAGTTTTTTTTTTTTTTTTTTTTGGTCATCAAGTTTTGGATCTTTATTTATGGCGAAGAAGATGACAATGATAGTGATTGTCCTCGTTCGAGTCCTCCTCGTTCCAGTCGTCAGGTCTTGTTAGGAATAGGCGGCAACACCACTGATTGTCGTTGAGTGTGTTTTCTGTTGGAGTAATAACTATATCTCCTGTTGGGTTTCACGTTCATAGATGGGTTGTCCTGCCCGCGTTCTTGATAGACATCTTACTACAGATTTTTGCAGGTTGAAAGAGATAGTACAAAATTGATTGTTCGATGTAAAAAAAACGTAAGAAAGTCCTGTTCTTGTTCTATTGCAAAAATACTTTTTTGGTTTTTATGGTCTTTTATTACAATACAAGACTTAGTCTGTCGCGAGCTCTTGATGACTGCCAGCCACGCAAATCTAGACGAACTTGAACTCGACAGAATTCTACGCGTTTTAACGGAATTCTACGCGTTTTAACGGAATTCTACGCGTTTTAACGGAATTCTACGCGTTTTAACGGGGTGGCAGATGAAGAAGAAAGAAGGTAAGCAAGGGCCAAATTTGAAATTGCTCTTCACACGCAATCGAATAACGTCTTTCTTACAAGCGTGTACACACTGCTCAAACCACGCACGCGTTCCTCTACATGTTTTCAACCAACCGGGTGCCCTCCGGTCTCATCAGGAGGAGGCTCGCCACATAGCCTTCGCCTTTCGGCCCACCGCACTCTACCACCCATGAGCTCGCAGATGCTTTTATGGATCGGAGATATGCTGTTCACTCGAACAGCTGGGTTGTCACGTGATCTCGATAGATTGCCACGAAAATGATTGGTGTGATTTGATGTTTTTGATTGATTGGTACCAAGTAGTGTTGTAGCATGACTAACCGTTAGATTGGGACTTTGATTGATTGCATACAGACCCTGGATCGTTTAAGGGTGTGCATCTTTGGCACGAGATCTATTGTTACGATCGGATTGGCTGATGGTAGAATCTAGAGAGAGAGAGAGAGAGAGAGAGAGAGAGAGAGAGAGAGAGAGAGAGAGAGAGAGAGAGTGCTCAAGATCGGAAATCAAGAAGGCGCCCAAGATCTTCAAGCAACAAAGAGCGCAAGATGGTGAATCAAGAAAGCGGCGCTCAACATTGTGAGTCGAGATGCCGCGCTCAAGATGTGGAATCAAGATGGCGCTCAAGATGATCAAGATGGCGCTCAAGATGTGGAATCAAGATTTCACATGAATATTTCTGATCCATGCTTTTAATGTTCCTGATTATACAAGAAGCAGAAGTCTGGAATATATATATAGAAATAGTTTTCAGTTGGGAAAGGCTAAACCCTGTAGGATCAGCTGTAACAGAAATCATCAGTTATGGGAGGGGTTGGGATAGAACATCCCTATTTTGTTATGACAATCCGTGGGGGTTGATGATGTCATCTCCTATCCTGTTATGTCGACTCTTGTAGTCTAAACGGCTAACCCTTAAGGATCAGCACTACCGTCTTCACCCGAATAGAACGTACTGTCATTTTCCCTGCATCTGGACTGACAGTTGGGCCAAATACCGACGCAATGACCCATCTATTTATTCGGCGGAAGACGGTAACAGAAATCTTCAGTTACGAGAGGGCCAGTGCTAGAACATCCCTGTTTCTTACGACAACCCGTGGGGTTTGGTTTGACGAGGACATCTCCTATCCTGTTATGCTGACTCTTGTTTATTCTGAACGCGCTTGTTGTAGTAAGGCATGCTGGACCCGTTTTGCACCACGTGGAGCTATATTTCAATTCAAGTCTTCATCATCATCAGCATCATCATCATCATCATCATCATCATCATCATCTTTAGCTTCTTTACGTCGGAATGGGATAGAAAAAGCAAGCCATTGATGTTTGGGGGGGGGTCCTTTGTATGTTACTTGTTTTTTTTGTTTGTTTTTTAAATCTTATTTGCACCATTTCTCGATTTATGCGTGTCATCCTGGCGGAGGGGCCATGCTAATCTCCTTTGTCTGTATCGTTCCAATTTTAACGGATATGTCCCGAAGGAATACTATACGTTATCATTGTGACAGGAGAAGGAAGGAAATGTCATAAACGACGGGAGTTTCCCTTTTTTTTTTGTTTTTTTGGACGTACTTTTTTCCTCTTTTTCCCTTAAGTTCACGACAAAAATGTCATCCGTTGACGTGTGCGCTTCTGAGAATGGAGCTCGGCGAAGTGTGTGACGTGTTTTTTTTTTTTTTTTTTTTTTTTTTGGGTACTTGTAGGGGAGTGTGACTTTTACCTGTTGTAGAGTGCTCAACACGGCACCAACAAATGTAACAGAGGGGCGAGAAAACTGAAGTCCACTTAGGCTTTGTGGGGGAAAAAAAAAAAAAAAAAAAAAAAAAACTGAGCTACATTGTTATAGTAATTTGTTAAGGAGAGAAAAACAGGAAAGTACAGCGGAACTGCGTCCTTTGTGAGAGCTTAGGGCAGCCTGACTTGAACGTTCGACGTTCGCGTAAGGGGAAAGTCGATACCAAGGGCATACCGACTTGAACGCCCGCTTTTTTTTTTCAAGATCAATCCGAAAATACTATTTACAGTTGGGTATGCTGGAAAGTCCTGATTTGAACCACCACGGCTGGTATTTCCAAAGCCAGCAAAACTTGTCTCTTTTGGCGGAAAAAGAAGTAAAATTCCACTGCGTCTGCACTGCATGTTTATCGTGCTAAGCCTCAAATAGGTACACGATCTTATGAGGTCTTGAGTGCGTGTGCATGCATGTGTGCATGCGTGCGTGCATGGATGAGTGCGCGCGTGCGTGAGATGTGTGCTTAGCAAGCATGCATGCGTGCGTATGCATGCGTGCGTGCGGCAGTGCATGCGGGCGTGCGTGAGATGTGTGCTTAAATGCATGCAAGCATGCGTGCGTATGCATGCATGCATGCATGCGTGTGTGGGCATGCATGCATGCGTGCGTGCGTGCGTACACATACACATACACGCACACACACACACACACACACACACACACAGAGAGAGAGAGAGAGAGAGAGAGAGAGAGAGAGAGAGAGAGAGAGAGAGAGAGAGAGAGAGAGAGAGAGAGAGAGAGAGCAGATGAAGAAAGTCCGCACCAACGGCTTCCACTCTGGTCAGGAAGTCCTCAAAGTCGTCAAGCTCCTCTCCGGTGGACGCCATACTCATTGCCGATGGTAAAGCCATCTACTGGTCGTTGGCAAATCTTTCGGGACGACTGGTCGTCTGCCTTACTTGAGTACTTCAGTTGAGAGCCCCTTAATCTTCACAGCGGCATTCGTTTGCTTCTCCGGAGGAGGAACGGAAGCACACTACCGTCTTCGCTCTGCCCCTCGAACACAACGCAGCGTCATCACGACTGTATGGGACGACAAAGATGATAGCCTGTATATCAAAGCCTCGAGCACAGGGCCCCTTTACTATCAAAAAAAAAAAAAAAGGATAGCCTGTATACAGGACAGAATTTCGTGATCAGGATGCGTGATGTTCGGTGGAAGAAGGCAGTTCCTCTGTGCAACGCTTGGCCAACGTGCCGAGTAAGTGGGCTAAGAACCGATTCAAGCCATCATTCGTGGATTTTTTGCAGTCCAACGTTGTCTCTTGGTTTATACACGCTGGCAATCATCCGAGCCCGCAATTGTCTATTATTCTGCAAGCGGTTTGTTGAACCATTGTGTGCTATCCATGTGCTATCCATGTGCTATCCATGTGCTATCCGTGTGCTACGCATGCGCTATCAGCCTGGAACGCATGTGCTATCTACGTCCTATAAACGTGCCAACAATTCTCTGCCAGAGTGTTAGCAATGGGCTGCCAATGTGCTAAGAATTTGCTAACAGCTCCGGTGTTGCAACGTGGAGGTTGCGGGTTCGACTCTGTCGGCCCACAATTTCCCCTGAGCACAATTGGTTGATGAAGGTTGCACCCCACGGACTTGTCCCGCGCCTGGCATAGCCCCTTTACAGACTACCTGTAATGACCTCAATAGCTCAGTGGGTGGAGCTCTGATATTGTAACTTGGAGGTCCAGGGTTCAACTCCACACTACGCTCATTCATCATGTCTATATATACTGTTCATCATATCAGCTAGGGATGATCCTCTGGACGGAATTGGGTGGGGAAGTGTGCCTTTCCTGCGGGAGTGTTGATGTGGGGTGGATGCTACTCTCTCTGGGGCCGGAGAGTGGTAAGGGGTTGTTTGGGTGCAGGGTGATGCCCTGGCAGTCCTATGGTGGGCAGGGGTGCCTTGTAGGGAAACCAATGTCGAATCAAGAGGTGTGTCCTACTCTTGATGGCTGTAGACCCATTCTGGGGGGGTGGGTTGTCAGCGGTTGGTCGGGGGTAGTTGATGAGGGTCGAGAACTCCACCATTGCCACTGGTAGATTCTCCCTAGGGAACAGACATAGGCAAGGCTCATTAGTAGCAGAAAGCAACCACATACATCCATGCAGACAATGATATCACTCTAGCTCACATTACAAACAATCACATAACAACCACCATATTCAACAACCAACAGTGCCCATAGATGAACCGCACTGTGCTGGGTTGGTGCTTAGAGGTAGGGGGGCTCATGGGTTAGACCTTGGTTAGCCGACCATTAGACACTGCCTATGGGTGCCCTCACTGCTCATGGGACTAGTTGAGAACTTTGCGCCTATAGCTCCCGAGGTACCCGTATAACGAGGCTTGTACGCTGTTATGTGCCTCAACTGGGGCTGAATGGGGGAGGTCATTCAGCATCAGTGCGCGTGTCCGCTGTCTGGTCAGGTTGCTCCACTAGAGAGTGATGTTCCTCGCATGAGGTAACATAGAAAAGGAGTGATCCGAGAGGGGGTGCGCCAGGAGATATATCGAGAGAGGTGGTAGGATGGGAGTCTCATGAGTTTGTAAAAAAAAAAAAAAAAAAAAAAAAAAAAGAAGATTTTGCTAACGATCTGGTGACGTCAATTCCGGTAGTTCTCTTACCACCACCGGGATAGAGGCCTTCCAGAACAGTTTTTCATTATTTAAACAAAAAAAAATATGGTAATGTCACCGATTTTCAATACACATAAAATTTCTGATGTCGAGCAAGAAATTTCAGTGTCAGTACGCTAACAGTTTTCTTCTTCTTTTTTTTCCTTTTTTTATGTTCTTCTCTCAAAGGGAGGTGCAGCTACTGGCAAAATGCTCGGTCTTTGCATTAGCTGGAACCCCACCGGTGGCCCCACCCCAGAGATGAGCAACGGGTACCCAGACCCACACCCACCCACACCCACCCCACCCACGAGGCATTGGGTCAGGTGTGGGTCTTGATAAGCTGGCATGGGTAGGATGAGGGTGCGTCAAGGTGAGCAAGCCTGGGTGGGTGACGGGCGGGTCAATGTTAGGCCCGGGTCACCCGAATGGGTGGGTGACAAACGGGTGAACGCTAGGCCTGGGTCACCTAACCCACAGACCCCGGACAACCCACAAGAACCTTCCCCCCGACCCCCCACCCCCCCTTATACATATTTCCCAGCTGCGGTCCATCTGTGGACTTCAAACGTCAGTCCATCTGTGGACTTCAAAGGTTGGAGGCCCAGGAAACGGAAAGTATCCACCCTGGGGCCCATGGGAAAAAAACTTATCGTCCTCGAAAAAAAGAGTCGCGCTAGTGGCAACTAAAAATTTGGGGTCCTCCTTGAAAAGATGTGTCACGCTCTACTGGTGGCAGCTTGACCACGGTGTGACGAACCGATTTCTGTTCCGCGCGATCTTCTGCGCGGTAGCAACAAGGGGTCCTAAGCTGGGAAGGATGGACCAATTACGGGAGATTAGGATGGAAGGGAAATTGCATCAGTGTCCTCGCCTTTTTCGTCTGTTCGTCTTTCGTCGCTTCTTTTCGGATGGTTGGGTTCAGGGCCGGGCAAGTCCCAGGATGATTGATTGAGTGGCTGCCGTGCCGTCGAGCGCGCAAACAATTCTGGTTGACGTCATTCCTTTTCGCTTGATTTTAGGCGTGGAGACCGCGCGGGAATTCTGCTTCGTTCTATTTGAACTTTCTTTTTGGAATTTTGTCGAGCCCCAATGGCTCTCGGAATTTCGGACTTTTTTTTCGGAACTTGTGCTTTTCACTTTTCTGCATTAGATAGGAATTTAAGAGTTTTGCAATTAGGATTTTCTTTTGACGCGCAGCGCTTTTTGTTTACTCGCTTCTTCATGCAGCTGCAACGGAACTCTGATTAGTCGGCGCCTTTAATCGTGTGTGTAACTGTAATTTTGGGCGGGCGCCATTGTAACTGTATCTTTTTTCTTGAGCTTCGTCTTTCCCGCTCTCGCTTTCTCTTGTTGTGTCTAGCTAGCCCGCGGTCTGCATGCTCGGATCGATGCGTGGAGAGAGGCTACGTCCCCCACGCTGCAGTCTGACCATGTAGAGCATAGGCGATCCCTCTCCTAATCTCCTTTCTAAGTCCTTGTAATTCCGTGTTCTTCGCGCATGCATGCACGCTATAAATTCCGGCTGCTCGATTAGATAGCTCTCTTAACCAGTTATTGGAAGCTCGGGGTAGCACGATCAGTGAGGGTCGGCTCACGAGTAAAGTAAGAGGTGAGTTGAAGTGAGAGTCGGGCGACGCGACGAGCTGGTGCCAAACACGCGGGGTTGACTCGGGCCACGACGGACTGTGGGCGCGGGTGAACCTGACGGGTGCGGGAGGACTAAGCGGGGTGACGACTTCCTGGGTTGGTGCGCGACGACGGACTTTCCGCATCGGGGAGAGAGAGAGAGGAAGAGGGAGCTGAGGTTGATGGACGTGGATTTGCAGTTTTCTTTGACTTTTCTCCCTCTTTGCTTTTGTATATAAATTTTGATCTCGGCTCAGCGATTTGCCCGTTTTTGTTTTCGGAATCTTGGCTCGGTTTCCACTCACACTCGTTTTGCGACCGATCTCGATTTCGTTTGTTGCGTGTTTGGTCGAATGAATGGATGAATGAATGTCGTGTCGGATTGCGTGTCATTTTGCCTGGTCCTTGCCTTTGCTTGTCGTTTTTGCTTGTCGTTTTGATACCCTCAGGAGCATAGTAGGAATTTTGCGTAGTCGTCAATACTGTCTCCCTTGCTATTTATCCACTCTTTGAGCTACTGTTGCTACTGCATCTTGCATGCTCAGGAGCGATGGTGTATGGGATCACGGAGTGATTAGATGATTGGATAAGGGTTTATCCAGAAATAAGCCAATACCGCGCGAGGATGGGTGTAAGCGCGATCTGATCTGCGCAGCCTACACGTATCCGCGCGCGCCACTTCATAACCATTGGCGAACTTGACACCATCGATATCGGGTAGGCGGGGAGAATTCTTCCCCTACACAGCCAAACGGAAGGGAATTCCGATAATCACATCGGAAAATCCCCCTTACCGGTTAGATGCGTGCGGGAGAATTCCATCACACCGCGATGACAAGATGACGTACTCGAGAGACTCAGACTCGTCGTGGGATCCAGAGTATTTCAACCCTTGGGTGAGCGAGTGTCTCAGACGGAGAAGTCCGGAATTCCCCTGCCTAACCGAGAATCGATTGTGCCCTAGGGAGTTTCACTGTGCTATGACCAGCGACCCGAGGTGTCCCAATTTTCCCACTTCGGATAACTCGCACTACTTCATATCCCCCGACTTCATGGTTATCACTACCAACTTCCCTCCCTTCAGCCTCCTTCTCCCGTATCGCCAGCTCATAGTTGTCCCGTGGAATTCCATCGCCGAATACTGGCCCCGCACGCCCTGTGGAAAATGTCGGCAACGCGGCAACCGACGAGCCCCTGAAAACAGGAGGCCTAACCCAAACACGAGACAACAGATGCCCCGTGGCTGCCCCCAAAGGCCCGACTAATCCGGATCACAGCCATCCCGGGCAGACCTCGCCCTGAACCGCCACCCCAAAAACAGACGAAGCGGACGGCCTTGAAAGCACCGCACATGCCATCTGCCTTATGCTGCACGACATAAACGCCAAAAGACCGGAAGGAACTTGCCCTTAGCCTATTGCACTTGTGCCCCTACAACCTTGCCACAAGAGATCTCAGTTTTGACCTGGGACTCCACCCCCACTTTCCCAAAAATCCTTGGCACACCCCTTGTCGCATTTGCAGACCCACATCCTACTCCGATCAGGAAGTCGCGCTGGGCGTGAGGTTGGTATCGGAGCCCGACACGTGGTCGGGTTGTAGGACTAACAACGCGATAATTGAGCGATCTGGCTAACCGAGGACGACCTCGACCCCGGAACGAGCATAGACGCGACCCCGTCGTCACTAGAAGCAGATCGGTTAATCGACGGGCCGTCAACATGAATGTTAATCAGCAGAACCCCCTACAGAACCCGAATCCCCAGCAAAATCCTAATCAACCCGTTCCACGTGCACGAGCTCCCATGACGCCCCCTAACCTCTATATGTTTGATCCTGCGCACCATCTTGCTGGAGCATGGCTGGCCACGCTCCGGGCGCAGCAGTATGATGACAACGAAGCTCAGGTGAACATCCCTGCTCAATTAGGAGGGGACGCCCATCATTGGTTTAATACCTATGTATGGGTGGATCTTCCAACTTTCGAGCGAGATTTTATGAATCGGTTTGATTATATCCATCAAGAACAAGCGCTCTTTATGATTAAAGATCGGGTCCAGAAACCCCTTCAGTCTGTCACGGAATACCGAAACCGGTTTTATCGAATGTTTGTGAAAACAGAGTGAGGTGAGCAAGTAGGAAGAGACTTGTTCATCGACCGACTTCGCAGCAGAACGATGAGAGCGAAACTGCGAAAACAGTTCTCCCCCATCAATCATACGCTGCAACAGATTATTGACCGTTGCAGAAGAGATGGAGCGAAAGTTTGCTGCGAGTTTCCTAGAAGGGGAAGATTATCCTAGTGAAGGAGACTCGTCTGAATTAGCCAGGGCTAAGACTGAGCTGGCCGCGTTGCAGAACAAGTTTGAAAACATGGGGTTTGTGTCAGGTCCTGTTACCTATCTGGAGCAGATACCCCCTAAATGACCGGCGCCGAGTGTGATTACGGGTATGCCCGTCCCTGTGATGCCAGCACCCCTGCCACCAATCGAGAACCCCGTACGGTCGAATAATTCGACCACCATTTTGAAGCTGACCAAAACGCTAATTAGCCTAATCCAAGAAAGCAAAAAGGAACAACGAGAGCATAATGCTCGGCTGAAGGCTATGATGAGAAGTATGCGGCCCATCGCAGTACGTGCTGCCCCAATCCAACAAGGACTGGCCCCGGCACCTGTTCTCAGAGGGGCCACGGGCAATCTGAACGTCTGTTACGCATGCCATCAACCAGGGCATCTAGCTCGAGATTACCCCCACCGGCCCCCGCAACAACGGGTCGGAGCCGCACCAGTAGCTGCGGCACCAATCGCTAACGGGCCGGGACGGGTAGGAGCACTGATGGAAGAAATAGAAGGTGGAGGAAGTACGTTAGCTACCACGGAGGAGGTTGTTGAGCTTATTCACTTGGATCAGTATGTGACACTGGGATACCCGGGGCTCAGGATGATCGGTACGATTAGACTCGCGCCGGAACAACGAGAAGTGGTGGAGTGGCGACCTTCTCCAGGAGAGATGGAGTCGGGAGGACCCACCTTCGTCACCAGCGAAATCGATATTCTAAACATTGTCCGAGCATTGGATCATCGGGTTCCCCTTCCGATCGGTCATTTGCTTTCAATATCAGAACAGGCTAACGAACGCATGCTACAACATTGTAAAGCAAATCGAAAGCGGTTTGCTCTTACCCGAGCAGCAAACACAAAAACGAAAGGACTGACACCGGACGAAAATGCCACAGGTACTTCTGATCCCATACGCATAGGACTAATCCAAAAAGATGATCACTTCCTGCGAATTAAACCCATCCCATGGAAATCCGCGGAATGCGACATTGAGGTATGGGGAATTCCGTATAATGTTATCATCGATTCAAGAGCCGCTGTGTTGGCTATCTCATTACGGGTAGCGGAGAGAGCGGGAAGAAAGGGCAATTTGATCATGCTCACAGAAAAAGATCAGCTCTTCTCGGCAGATGAAGAAAATAGCAAAATCGTGGGATGAATGACTAACGTTGCTTTTCGATTAGGGAAGGTGCATGCTTTGGGTGACGTCGTAGTATTAGATGTCAACACTTACGACGTTCTGTTTGGCCTTCCCGCCCTGGTAGCACTACGGGTCAATCTGGACTTCGAAAGACGATCGATTGTCCTGCGAAATACGGGGGGGAAGCCCTACGTTGTACCAATGAGACTGACCCTTCGTACTACTGCTAATCTAGCCCCACGAGTTTCTCCCGCGATACTCACCCTCCCCTGATGTAGATTATGCTCCAGCACATTCCCATCAAGGAAGAAACCAAAAACAAAAGAACACATATTTTTACAATGTCCCGGAGCTGGTCTGGCTTTGGCGATGGTGGGACAAAGTTTGGGATCAGCTTGGAACAGGGGCACCCTGGCCATGGGACTGGAAAGCCTTGTTGTTTGAGAGATGGCCCTCCGAGCAGCCTGACGACTTCACTCTCAACATTTTTAAACAAGGACGGAGGGCACTCTTGTGGGCACTCTGAAGACGCCGCTGCACCTATGAAATGGAGGGCGTGAGGTTGGAAGGGCCAAAATTTATGGAGAGCATACACCAATAGATTCATACAAACATAACAGCATGGTGGGAGGAAGTCAAAACACAAATCAAACACATTGTAAGTCAAAGCACAAATCAACCACAAGGAAGTCAAATGAAAGGCGTTTTTTTTTCCTGTCCTCTCATACCCCTCCGAATCTTTAACAATTTCTTTGTATGTTTAGCCCTTACCATCCCCTTTCACTTGCTCTTTTTCTTTCCCCGACCCTTTTTTTTTTCCCTTGCCTCCATTTTTCATACCCCTTTGATCCTTTCACGTCCCTTTTGCTATCCCTGTCTCCTTTTAGCTTGAGGGTCTGACCATTTTTTCTTCCAACCTACTCGTCTGCTTCGTCTTAAGGCAGGAGTTGTTTGAGGACAACTGAAAGTGTCTTCGATAAACCTCACACTATGGGGTTGACGAGCACACAACATCGACCTGCATATCCAAACAAAACTACTGGGAGTGGTGATATGAGCACCTATACCTAGTAGGCATGTTAAAGGTCACTCCTATTGGTGGGAAGCATCACCTACTGGAAAACAAGTCCAACGTCTCGTTGGAACGTAAATTGAATCTAAAACAACATAGTCTGAATTTTTTGGAGGATAGGGAGTGTGGATGATACCTCTTCACTAAAAAAAATGGCGCCTACTCTAGCTTTGTGCTCTAGTACTCTGCATCCTAAGAATTAATATCAGACAAAAGAAAATTATGCAAGAATATAAACATTCTTCAAATTTAATATTGTATTAAAAATTGAAAGCCAATGCAAATTATAATAGACAAAACAAACAAGAAAAAAACGGCAGAGATTAGGCGGAACTTTTGCCATAGTACCTCTAAATCAGTGTACATACCATAATTATCGCCTAATTCAAACCATACTAGCTTGGATGTACGAGACTCACAGAGGAGGGGGGGGAAATATCTCAACAGTCGGAAAAAAGTTGTAAAGGAATGAAACAATCCACACTGGTCTAATCATGAAACATCAAATGTTATTGGAAAATAGTACACCTTGCAAAGTTTTCCTTGCTCGCTCTTTTGCTTCCCATTCAATCGTGTTTTCCCAATCTTACCTCCTTGAATCCCCCCCAATCAGCGGACAGATGACTAATTTATGATTTGTTGAGTTTTCTTCATGAGATGATAAAAATTTGATTCTTTCTTTAACCTTTTCCCATTTCGTCGCAATATCAGTTTGGTTTTTTGTTTTATGGTATCAGTAAATTCAGGGCCATCGAGTCGTGCACCCTTAATCTCATGAGTGCAACGTCTCTTTTGTAATGCCCATATAATAGTTCTTCTATTGATTGTGAATAGATTATGAGTGAATTGGTCTGTCTTTTCAAGGTGTTAGGTCTCACATAATAAAGTTTTTCAGGGGTGTGTAGTACCCAAGTGACTCTTTATCCTGTCCCACCAGCTCCATATCTAGATCGTCCGTGAACATTGAAGAAAAATGTGTTCAATAGTTTCTCAAATATTACGCAGTGGGGAGGTTGTGGAGCAGACTTTGCACCAGGGAAGCACAATTCTTTTCTGCCCTAGGGAGGTTCTGTCAATGATGCAATCATTAGTAGGTAAGCAGTGATGGTCTATTTGCCACTGTAAGGATGTATGGTTTGCCTTAAGTATATTAAACCATTTAATGAGTTTTAGAGTTTCTTTACGTACATTAAATTAACACATTCATCTAGCTTCTGCTTATCATTAAGGTGAATCCTAGGCCTTAGCATCTAATGAGTTCACTTAACTGTCAAAGAATGAAGGGTTTGAATACATAGTCTCCCCTGTTCCACCACGTTCGTCCATGTCCAACTAGCTGAATCTAAGGGAAGTTTTCGATATTAGTGTAGTTAGCTTGAATGCGAGTAATTGGCTTTTATGCTTCAATACTCTTATTCTAAATACTTGTAGGGAGGAAAACCATATCACCTCCTTAGGTTGAGATTCCTCTTGTGTATGATCCTGTCCTCAAGTATACAGATAAAGGGAAACCTCTCCATCTGAGTGAAGATCCATCCTATTACCACATGTATTCGACTGATATTTTATAGTTATTCAATCACTACACTAATGGGTGGACTGTCTTCAAAGAATACGGATCAAATCCTGTGAGATCATCTCAATCACTAAGTCAAGGTTTGTTGGCGAATGACGATAATAGCGTAAACGAGCCTAAAGATCGGGGAAAGAGTATCAATCTTTTGATTTTTGACTCCATATATACTTTGTAGATTTCATTATTTACTGATACACGCCAAGGGGACTTGATGTAGTGAAAAGTACTTTGTTGTGAGTCAATTATCCATTTGTTATTAAAGAGAGGTTGCCGATAGACTTCCTCCCATCTCCCAAGTGAGGCTTTGTCCGGTAATGGTAACTTGCACCAAATTTTTAGAATACTGATAAAAAACGGATCCTTACACAAGTTAGCCTTTCTATTTGGCGAGTTTTTTCCTTAGCATCTAGAATATTTAACCTAGAGATAAAGGGTGGAAAACCTCCTCTATCATGCACGATTCTCAAACCAAAACAACGGGTCAACCTCTCGTGTCACTGCAGGGGTCTGTCTCACAATTTGTTCCAACACTCAATCAGTCCAACGGGTTTATAGGTTAAAGAGTAAACGTTGGAGTCATTGCGTCGGAAGAATCACGGTTTGTATGAAGGAATCTTGAATGCCAAAACCCGCTCTAGCTTCGGGTTGTATCACTGATTGCCAGATCACTCTACTAATCACAATTTTGCATTCATTGTTGCCTTTCTAAAGGAATGGTACCACCTGCGTTTGGAGAGAGCAAATGACATATTTGTTCAATGCCCAAATCGTTGAACTATACCATAGTGTAACAAAGATAACATTGTTAATACTTAAGGATCTACCGATGATTAATGTGTGTTTGTTCTTCTAAAGGGACATTTTTGTAATACCCCGTTGATAAATTCATTTACTGTTAATTATAAGTTTGTCACCTGCCATTCAGGATATTCATAGACTTCAGATGGGTGGTCAGGAGATACCAAATAAGTTTAAGGTTGTTATGGGGGTCGCACTTCTTGATGATGAGTCCACCACCCTAATGTTTTGCTACCCCAGTTGGTCCTTATGTTAGAGAGTTTATAAATTTATCCATAAGTCGTTGAATTTATCTGAAATTAGCATGGGAGACTTCAATCATTAGGGAAAGATCATCAGCAAACATGGAGCATACTGGATTGCTTCATTTGGAATAAAGAAGATTTTAATGTATTTATTATCATTATGGTATCGCAGATTTGTCGCGATAGCTTCCATAATGGTGATGAATAAGAAAGGTGTAATATGATCGCCTTGTCTCACTGATCATTGAAGAGATATAGGAGGTCATATTGTTGTTTACCGTGACACGCGTTGTAGCGTTCGCATGCAGTATTTTCACTTATGTATAAAAGCATGACCCAAAATTAAAATTCTCTAGACATTTATCTAAAAAAAACGAATCCATATGATCATAGTTTGTTTTAGTAATTCATTGATTATGAGAATAAATAATGTCTTATATGTTTCTTCCTTCAATAAAACATGTTTGAGATAGATGAATAACATTAGCAATAACTTTGATAATTTGATTCGCCCGTGTTTTAACTATTAGTTTATACTAACTTTATAGATCATTGTAAGGAGAGTAATGATGCGGTAATTTCTAATGTTTTATTTATCTCCTTTCATGTATAGTAAACATCCCTTGTCCTTATACTTCTCCCATACGACCAGATACCCAAACTGCATGGTAGAAATCTATTAGATCTTGGGACAAACAAATATATGATATTTATCAAAATTCCTTACGAAGACTTTCTATTCCAGGTTTTTTTTTTTCTTTCATAAACATAATGGCGGTCTAAATTTCCTCTTTAGGATATGTTGTTCAATGAGATTTTTCTGTGGTTCAGTTCTTGTCTTAGTAGAAGGGATTAGAAACTCAACAATCTCTCTAAGTCTCGTTTTCTTAGGTAGATGATTACACTTAAAGGTCAAAAAAAACTTGAAAAATTATCTACATATTTTTTATATGCCACCGATGAGGTGACTAATGAATTATTTATCTGATGTGGATCCTTTAGAGCTTCAATGATCATTTCACTTTAGCCATGACGAAAAAAAGTGTGTAAATATCCACTTTTATATGATGTCTTCTAAGTTTACTTTGATACGAGTGTCTTGTCATTTATGTTTCATGCCAGTCAGTAATTTACCTTTTATATCTCCTATCTCCTTGGCCAAAATGCCAAAAGTGGAGACATCTTTTGAATCATCTTTTAACTCTGCAAGACGTTGTTACAGATGAAGTTCTTCTAAACGTTGTTGGGCTGCTAATAATTTAGAATATCCATTTCATTTAGGAACTAGGAACGTCAAATATTGAACCACAAAACATCATCTTGGATGGTGCCTCTCTAATCCTACCAGAAAGATCATACATCCTATAAGATTACTATGAATTTATAAATGGATGTATAAAATCTCATACCTAGGTCCAGTTTCTTCCTAAAGGAAAGTATTATCCCTTACATGACATAGTCCAGATTTGAAAAGAAGTTATAAGGGAATATGCCTATCCCTAACAATGGTCCTTATAACTCCTTTGGAAGTACGATGATATCAATACGTGATTTGGAAGCTCTGGAAGTTTGAATTTTTCTAAAACATGTAAGGGGTCGTTTAGTAGGATGAGAGTGCCTATAAGAATCAAATAAACTACGAGACTGAATTGGGTAGAAACCATATCGCAACCCCAACACTTCCGGATCTAGGAGCATGTGCTCAATATGTCTGTAAAGGTCACATTTTCTAACATATATGATTATGATCAGCAGTATCCATCAAGTGAGTCTCCTGAGTTCAGATTGCATCAGACTACTCTCTTCCTTCCACTCCATTAATTAGCTCATAAATAGTTTGGCGCTTTGGTTGTTTAGCATATGCGACTACATTCACGGTGACCTAAGATCAAGGTCTCCCTCTCTCTTCCGTAATTTTCACTTCTTATCCTTATTATAAGGAGCGTCTAGTACATTCACACTTTTCACTATTTAATCCACATACATGCCCCCTATATTATTGAAAACTTATTGTTATTGAGTGGATCGGTCCCGCTGCGACTCTTCCGACCGCTTCACGCAGGATTGTGCATGAAATCTCGCAGAGCGTTGCCGCTTCGGTCTACTGCGTCAGTCGTACCTCTTGCGAACCCCTATGACAGGATAGGACCACGCGAGACACAACTTACCTCGACCCGTGGGAAATGTCACCATTCCTTAGGTGGGTGTATCCCTACAGAGCTACCCAAGCACATACGAATGGTTTTCGTATGTGATCGCAGAGGTGGCCCAACCGAGGGCATTTCTCATTAGTTGTAGCATAGGGGGCATGTGCGGTTAACGCCCGAATCGAACCCGTGTGCGAGCCGTCGCTCAAGGTCGCGCGTTCAATAACATTCAAAATTTGAACAAAATTGAACTTCCTCACGCATAGTCAATAAGGGTTCCTCAAGACTGCAAATACATATATGGGGGTGTGCATGATGTTGTATAGCATATCCCCATATTTTTCTTTTGATTTTTGGTGACCTAGTTTTGTATTTAAAAAAATCGAAAACAGAAAAGAAGGTGTTGGCAATGGGTTATGCTTGGTTTGGGGTTGTTGGCTATATAGGAGTGGGGTCTGGTGATTTGTATGTTTTTTTTTTTTTTTTTAGGTACCAATCATGTAGCACAGGCTTAGGGTGCGCACAACCTCCACCTTGTGGATTTCAGTAGTTTCATTGTGTGTGGGGTAATCATACCATTGAACAAACTTGAACTTTCAGTCATCGAACGTAATTGAACTCCGCAGTTCAAAGCGTTCAAGCGTTTAAACGATCACATAGCTCGCGCATGAAAAGTAAAAAATCTTGCAGGGATAGCCACTCCGTTGAATCTAACCAGCCCCCTTTCTCCAGTAGGCCACGTTTGAGAAGTCTAACAAGCAGGGCGTAGACATCTGATTCAGACCTGTATAGCATTGTGTTCGCGTTCGGTGATTGAACCCGAACATTCAGGACCAAATGGAACGAGCGCCAAAAGGCCCTGAACCTTTCGAACGCAAACATAAAAATGTATTAAAGTTCTAAAAAACATCTGAAAAAATATATGTTATGTAAAATAATAATACAAACAACTTTTGTTTGGGAGGTATGCTCAAGTTCGTTACGAAACTCGAGTTAAAAACAAAAAACCTAAAAAATAATTAAGTTTTTTTCTAATATTAAAAATAAATAAAAAATATATATTCGACCGAACATGTTCGGGAGGTGTTCGGCCGAACACCCGAACACGTTCAGGCGTTCAGAAAAGCTCTCAACTTGTTCGGTGTGCTACACAGATTCAGACCAAAAGTCACGTGCTACCTTCAACTATTGGAGCTCGCCGAATGACCTCTGATCTAATTAGTTTTTTTTTTTCTTTTTTTAGCACTAAAACCCTTCACTGTCTTAAACCACAAGTACTTGGCCCAACTATCAAGTCCGAACCGTGGCCAACCGGTATGCCGAGCCTTGCTGAGGCTCGAACTACCGGGTGCTAACCTCCCGAATGTCCTTGGAAAAGAACATGGAAAAAAAAAAAAAACAGAAAAACGACAGAAAAACGGGATTTACTCTTAAAAAACATGAAAAGAAAAAAAAAACGATTACCTTTACATGCACAAAAGACAATAATCAAGGCGGTGTATCTTCGCATGTTCACGCGGAAGATTCACTCTAACGAGATAGATAGATAGATAGATAGATAGATAGATAGATAGACAAATAGATAGAGAGATAGATAGATAGATAGATAGATAGATAGATAGATAGATAGATAGAGATAGAGATAGATAGATAGATAGATAGATAGATAGATAGATAGATAGATAGATAGATAGA
>BFEA01000106.1:1641465-1657366 GCA_003427395.1 Chara braunii | reverse complement strand
AGAGAGAGAGAGAGAGAGAGAGAGAGAGAGAGAGAGAGAGAGAGAGAGAGAGAGAGAGAGAGAGAGAGAGAACGCATATGTGATGACCTCAAAACGAAAGGGGAAAAAAAAAAGGATTATATGCGAATGTTTTTGAAATTTCAAATAGAACGCGTATATGTTTATTCAAATACAAAGCATATGCGTTGTATTCGAAGTGCCCTTTTTTTTGGAAAAAAATACCAACTTTCAGAAAAGTGTTTTCTTTTCGAAAACTCAAATACAACACATATGCGTTATGTTCGGGGGAAGAAAGTACTTAGGCAAGGACCCCACTGTGGTGCGGATGGAAAATACGTGTGGCCACAAAAAGCGGGCAAATTTTTTTTTTTTTTTTTTTTTTTTTTTGGGGGACAAAAAATACCAATTTATTCGTGGGGAGCAACACGTGCTGGGAACCGGGCCCAGCGTCCCATATAGAATTGTACAAATGATTCAAGAAATGATTTGAGATACCAGGACCATTAAACTGCTATTTCGTCAAAATGGACATTTTATTTTTTGAACGAAATTAAAACCGAGTTTTTTGGCCGAAAACTCGTCAAAATTTGTTGTTCCTGAGGGTTTAGCGTTTATAAAACGCTGGACCTCCTGGCTGTACATGGACCTAGCTTGAGACCAGGTACCTCCAGGCAGTCCTGCCTGGAGGTGCCTGGTCTCAAGCTAGGTCCATGTACAGTCAGGGGGTCCAGCGTTTGTAAAACGCTAGACCCTCAGGAACAACAAATTTTGACGAGTTTTTGGTAAAAAAACTTGGTTTCAATTTTGTTCAAAAAATAAAAAATGTCCATTTTGATGAAATCGTCGTTATTACCTAGCTTCGACTAAGAACAATCTGAGAACTATGATAAAAATTCTGAAAATTTTAAGAAAACATGGCTAACTTGCTAACCTATTGCTGGGTTACTTAAACAATACTTAAGCTTGAAATAATATGACAGCGCGGGGTCAAAATTGAAACAGCCTACTATCCAAATCTCCCCCTTTCAATAGACGGAATGCCGGTCCAGGCTTTCAGTCCTCGTACCATAACTCACTTGATCTCATACCCCCTTCTGCTAGGGTAACAGGGCACCACAACCTTCCCCAGTACTGACCAAACTAGTTCTGACGGACAGGAAGTGCCTTTCTCCCTCGACATTTTCCATAGCGGCAAGCCCCTAACACAGGTTACAGGGTTAATACCCCAGCGCCGACAACGTCGAACGGTCTGGTTATGCCTTCCACCCTCGGCATAATTCCACAGGCCTCAAGCTCCCCTATCTAGGTCACAGAGCTAGAGCTCCAGCATCGACCTGTGTCGTCCCAGCATCGTCCTTCTAACCTACTTACCTTAGCAAACAACCTTCCTCTGTTGAGGGTCTTTCTTTCTACCTACCATCCTCCAGTTCTAGCATTCCCCCCATTCCCTCTTTTCTTTGAGATACCAACTCAGAACCCCCCAACCCAAATACCTGGCTTCGGCTAAGAAGAAACAAAAAAAGCACCCACAATCCAGCTCTTCCCCGCACCGCAGAGGGAGGACTACTGCCCAGGAATTCAGTCCTCGTACAAAGAACTCGCTAGATCTCATACCCCTTTTGCTCGGGTCACAGGACTACGCGAACTGCCCCAGTACCGACCGAACTAGTTCTGACGGACAGGAAGTGTCCTCCTCCCTCAACAACTTCCTTAGTTGCACAACCCACAGGTTACGGGGTTCCTACCCCAGCATCGGCTACGTTGAACAAAATGGTTATGCCTTCCACCCTCGGCATAACTCCAATAGTCTCAAGCTCCCCCTGGCTACAGAGTCACTGCTCCAGCGCCGACCATTGTCACCCCACCCTGCCCTTCTAATAGACCTTCCGCCCTGAGCCCCAATCCGTCTGTTGTGCAAGCACCACCCTACTAAAACCAACCTTCCCCTTCCTGCTTACCGAATAGCTTTTGAAGAGAGTTTTTGGATTTTTTTTCAAAGACTCAGGAAAACAGAAGCAGATTCTGGCATTCACCCGGGACTCTACAACACCTATAGGCGCACTGTGTGACCATTGAAGTTACTCCTTTCCTCAAAGAACAAAACCCCACCCTGCGATATGCAGCCTCCCCCTTGCCTTCTCTCCCCAACCGCTAGTGCTGATCCGACCCTAAATCAACCTAGCCCAGAAAAAGGCAATCCCTCAATACCGCCTCTCCCCCTCCAAGGGTAACACGTCCCACCTTGTGAAACCCTCACGGGGAGGGGCTCCAACCCTAAACGAGAACCCCGTAGATTCACAACGCAAGCCGCAATTATGTCGTACAAAGACCCAGACAAACTTGAAGACACAATCATCAGAAAAACCCAATCAGAATCAAAATTTAACGCAACAGTAATCAAGACTAGGAAATTGAGATTTGCAAACGTAGGTTTTTCCAAATAGAAAGAACTTCGAAAACCTACCTTTTAGAAGTTTAAAATCAGAAACGAAAATTAGGAAACCTTATCTGGAACATCTTTTAGAAGTAAAGATTTAAAAACGAGATTAAATTTTATGAAATCTATCTGAGATGTCCAAAATTGGACTCACGAATATCTAAAATCAAGAGAGTGATCCTGATCGTAGTTAAGGTCGTTGTTAAAGGCAGCAAATACATCAAAGAATAGAAAATTGCACACATAAAAAATTTAGAATTGTGGATTTTAAAAATTGAAAGCAACACTACCTAAGAGTAATCCTGATCGTAGTTAAGGTCGTTGTGAAAGGCAGCAAATATACATCAAAGAATAAAAAGCAATACTACTTAGAAATTGACTATCGAAACTTCGGAATGTATTTTTGCAGAATGAATATTGCAGACTACAAATAAGGGCGTCAAAAACCAATCTATGTGGAAATCATACAAGAGTCGAAGATCAACTTTCAAACCATGCCTTACCCGGCTACCACCCACAGTCGTAAACACACGACCAGCCGGGAGAGGCAAAAAACAACAAACAATCGTATAAGAATATAGGGAATTCAATGAAGACTAGGGGCAACCAACGATGGCAAGAACGAAGATCAAAGGGAGCTTCTGTCCAGCTGGCGGCCTCGCCTTTCCTGCACTCACAGCCCCCAAGGGGATCAAGTTGACGATGTCTTTGTCGTATTTCGTCTTCGCTTCTCCATCATCATCGTCTCCCTTTTCTCCCTTAGCGCCTCCGCCAGTCGGAAAGTATTTTTTGTGGGACCACATCACAGAGGACGAAATGCGCTTGGAAAACCCTTTGGAAATCAGTTGAGCCAATCGTTGCCTGTTTCCATTGGCACTCGTTCGTTTTGTTCTTTTTTCCGTTTTTTTTTTTTTTTTTTTTTTTTGTGGCACTCTTCATCGCTATTGGCTGTTGCCTCCCGTCCAGGGGACCTGGTTTTGGAAAAGTTCAAGACAGCTCTGGGGGCCAACCTCAGCTTTCGGCACAAATTTGAGGCGTCATTTCTTCCGCTCGCTGTTTTCTAGAGCGCGGAGCATGTGAAAACGTCCACAAGCGACCTTCCCAGGCTACGAAATGCGGGCTGTGGGGTCCCGGAATACGGTTTTTGGAAGACATTTCAGCCTTTCCATAAACTTTTCCGTGAGGTGTGGGGTCCTGCAAACACTTTTGCGGCAAAGTTTTTCCTTTCCGCATTCCTGTGGGGTCCTACCCTTAGTTGACGAAGACGAACCGATTGACCCTTGTGTGCATCTTCGCGGTTTGGCTGCTACAGTAACCCTACCGTCACGGGTTGGGCCCACAGCCCGTAATGCAGCGCTTGCACAGCGCCGGCCAACACTCCTTCCTTATCTTCTTTCTTTGGTTGTACCCATTGAGATCTAGGGAGTCTGAGAGGTGGCTGTACCTACAGAGGTCAAAGGGTGCAAGGTGGGAAACCCCGTCATGGCAACCCGGGCCCCTCACGGGCCGACATTGGTGTCACCTTCTTTGGTATTGGTTTGCCTTGTCTTTCAGTGGATTGCTATCTCAAATCTTAGAGTTGGACCCCACAGGAATGCGTAAAGTAAGAATGTTTCCGCGAAACCGTTTCCGGGACCCCACAGGCACCGGAGGACCTTCTGGCAAAAGAGAAATGTCTTCCAAATACTGGTCTCTGGAACCCCACAACCCGCAATTATGGCGTGGAAGAACATGTACGTCCGTTTTCACATCGTCCACGGCGTGGAAAAGTGGCTCCAGAGGACATCTCGCCGCAATTTTGTGCCGAAAGTTGAGAGTGAGGGAGGGAATGCGCGGGGTACTTTCCAAGGTCACGCCCACCGTTTGAACCAGCAAGTGTCTGGCCCCTTGGCCTACCCCGATCCTGGAGCAGTGAGCGTCGGGAGGTTGCACTGCCTCTTGCACACGCTGCCCTGTGTCACCCACATGAGGCGGCACGGTCATTCCTTGGGTCCTCCCCACGCCTTCTGGACATTCGGCCACTTTCCTTTTCGGTATGCTGAACGGGCAGCTTTCCTACTACGGAATATCACTTGCGCACTTTGCCGCGAAACGCAGTCTGCTATGGGGTCCCGGCAAACCCTTTTTCCAGTAATAGCCCAAGCTGGGTTTATACCCCAG
Organism: Chara braunii; assembly: GCA_003427395.1. Taxonomy (NCBI): domain Eukaryota; kingdom Viridiplantae; phylum Streptophyta; class Charophyceae; order Charales; family Characeae; genus Chara; species Chara braunii. Next base: position 1,652,769 of record BFEA01000106.1, on the reverse strand, counting down.
AACTCCCAGGTTGTTTGTGGAAAAGAAAAAGAAAATGGGGTAACTACGCAGGAGTCAGCAAAACCAGTTATAATTGCACTATGGGCCAAGATACAGTTTGCAATTGCAGCTCGGCCACCCTACCTGGCCAGAAACTTGGGTTGTGTACATTGCCAAAACTGCAATTGCAAACTGTATGTTGGCCCATACTGCAGTTATAACTCTCTTTTTTTACTCCCCCTTAGTTTCCCCAAAGAAGGAAGCTGGGAATCCCTTAGCAAACAACCCGGAAAAGTTACAGACAGTACTTGGGGCATTGCAGCACGGCACACTAAACGAAGAACGAAACCAGTGTATCTTCCCCCAGAAAATGGCCTGGTTCATCAGATTGCTATAAATAGTAACGAGTGTATTTTGCCACCATTGGGGGGAAGATGCACTCGTTTCGTTTTCGTTTAGTGTGCCGTGCGGCGAGACCCTTGGCCCATTACCTACCAAGCTTCTCTTTTTTTTTCTTTTTTTTTTGTCCACAGTCTGGTCCCACTAGCAACGGGGAGTGGATTAAGATCCTGACTCCGGGAGTGTTTTAGGGCAGAAAAGGAGTCCAATCTCTATTTTCTGCACTTGTCCACAAACGCGGCCAAATTAAGGCGTTCAATCCAATCCTCTTTGCTCGTGGGACCTCGCCCCAGGTAATTCAATTCAGAATTATTTCATTGCATTTAACGTCCGTCAGGATTCAAATTTGGGTCCGTAATTCAACAGTTCATGGGTGTGCCAACTGAGCTAGAATGAATATAATAGTTTTCCAAAAAAAAAAAAAAACTGGGCTAGACCCGTTGATCCATTGGTCCATTACCCAGCTTCGGTTCAGGCATTGGGGTTAAATCCAGGAAAAAAAAAAAAAAAAAAAAAATTCCAGGAAAGAAATGATCTCATCCTGAAGGCTGTCCTCATGCCCACGGCGACCCTGGAAAAAAACAGAGAACATGGGCCTCGCTGCACTACTCTTTTTTTTTTTTTTTAATGACGCATTCAATTATATTCCAATAGACAATGTTCCATGAGGCCTGGGACCTCACAATTCAACCCGGAATTATCCCGGCAGTATCAGCCCGTTTAGCTTCTGCATGACTTCCCTCCTATTCCTATATTCCTGAACCTTCTACTAACTCAAATATCTAGACATGTTGGCCATATTGGCCTCCCCCCGCGGGACACTAATCACCAAAGGAGGAAAAGATGAGTGCATCTGCCCATCTCTTTTTTTTTTTTTTTTTTTTTTTTTTAAAGGGCGGCAGTCTTGAGATATATCCACAGGTGACCGGCCCCTTGTAATTCGAGATTATTATGGAAGTTATTATTGTAGATTATATGTCATGATCATGACTTTATTGAGCTTCCTTATTGACTTATGTTGTGACAAGTATGTTGAGAACTTTTTTTAAGCCTCTGGAAATATCATGAAATTGAGGGTCTCAACCCTGATAAGCATCGTATGATGATTCTGACTGAGAACTCAACCTGAGAGCTCTTTTTTGTTGGGTGTGTCCCGGCCGGCCGCAGCAGGACCTGAGCAGCCACTTCCACTTGGTTCGATACTCCCGCATTGCGGGGCGGCGCAACTCGCCCCAGCGAGTTACCAGTGTTGACTGGCCATGGCCACCAATCCTTCTCAGGCCACTGAAAGTGACGGCTACGGGAATAGAACCCAGCACCTACGCAGTGCCGCTCAGGCATGAAACCTACTGAGCTAGCCGACGGGACTGCGCATGAAAGGCGGCAATAGACATTCTCTAACATTTATAGTAAACGGATGAATCATTCCAATTTTCCACGGGAAAGGAGAAAAAGACGAGTGCATCTGGCCCATGAAAGGTGTTGTTGTGAATGGTCAACCAAAGGTATTACAAACCAACACGGGACTCCATGCATAGACGAGACCTCAAACATAATAGGTGGGAGGGACACCATTGACAAGAGGTAGTCAAGGTCGTAATCTTGCAAAAACTTGAAGCACATCAAAGGCAAATCGAAAATGCCGCAGCTATAGCGCCGCAGGCTTAACGTCGCCACACTCAGCCTTCCTTTGGCGATTCCCACACTCTGCATAAAAGGTGGCAATATACATTCTCTACTATTTATAGTAAAGGGATGAATCATTGCATGATTCTCCACATGATTTCGTTTGTGTTCTGTGCGCGGATGGAGGTGTGCATACACCTTTTTTTTTTTTTTTTTTTTTTTTTTTTTCAAGAAAGACTCTGCTCATTATATTTCATCCTTGACCACCATGGTTGGGGCGGGGGCCAACATGCATCCCCTCTTATGTGATGAACCACTTCCCGACCCCGTGCCATCTTTCGTACCCTTTCTTTTGCTTGTATCATACCAAACCTAGGAAAACCCCGTTTTGAGTTCTTGCTTTCGGGTGCCGCATTTTCCATTTTGAGAGCTTTTTCGACTACTGAGTTCTGTTTTTTTTTCTTCTTGCAAAGTCGGGAAATACATGGGAATTTACGTGCGCCTTAGCGAGCGCACTAGGAATTGGGCTCGGTAGTTGGGAATTCCGGGATAAGCGGAACTTCGACGTGTCTTTTTTGGGTGTGTGAATGTTCTTGGGCGCGTCGGGGAAAACTCTCGGAATTTTGTGTGAATATGAATAGGCGTAGGATTTTCTTTTCCCGCGTCGTTTTTTCACGCGCGGATATGGTGATTTCAATTTTGAATTACGATAAAAGCAAGCTGTAACTGTTTCGGTGCCTTTTTCTTTTTTTTGTTGACAGCACCATGCATGCAAAAACTTCCTCCTCTCTATCCCCCGCATCGCTCCCTCCCGCGTCTCCCTTCCCTTCTCCCTCCTTTTTCTCTCTCCCCGTAACTGTTTTTCCTTCTCCCTCTCTCTCTCTCCCACCTTGCTTTCGCGGGCACTTTTCCCTTTCTTGATCATCTGAATCTTGGACCCGTCTTGCGCCACCTCTCGCGCCTTTTCTCTTCTCACCCTCTACGTCTGGCGCACGACGCCCGGTCGATCCCCCGATAACTCCCGCTCACCAATCAGGTGCGTGGATCGATAGGACCTTCCTATCGTGCGACAAATCTGATTGGTTGAACCTTGAGTTCTGAGGGATCAGCATGGTGTTCGTAGAGCACTCTTCTCAAAGTCTTCTCCTCCTGCTTCTCCTCTTACACCTCAACTTTCCTGTCGCCTTCTCCCCCTTCTATCTCCCCTGTCACAACTATAAAACCCGCAAGCGCGTCCGCAAATCTCTCTTACGTTCTCGACTCTCAAGCCAGCTTCCGGGAAGCAGTGGCTAGGCAGAGTGTTTGAAACGATTCGGAAAGTCTTGTCGGGCTGACGATAGACTGGCCGGTTGCGCGCTGGATCGCCACGACGAACTGTGGGATCTGGGTGAACTGTGTCGAGTTTACAACAGCGGGGTGACGATTGCAGTGGTGGGAGTTAGCACGCGACAGCCGGGATCGTCGGTGCGGGTACGAGGTTCGATGATCGGAGTTGAGCGAGTGATTGGCCCGGGTCCATAGTGGAATTAACGACGAATGCGCCTTTGTTGCGGATTGTTATCCTTGGCATGAGTGTGAGGCGGCGACGCCGAACTTTTCTCTTTTCGGACCTTGTCATCTTCTATTTTGACTCTCTTTCCCTCGACTCTCTCTCTCTCTCTCCTCTTGAATGATGGTGCGCCTGAATGATTGTCCCGCTCTTGAATGGGAATGAGTCGGCACTCTGTGTGAAAGAACTTCTTCCGGAACTCTTCCATTGGTTTCCTGGGTAATCCTCCTACGCAAGGACCCTGTCTTCTTGTCTTGTGAACGGTGGATGTGTGTGTACCTGTCTCTTATACACATCTAGATGTGTATAAGAGACAGCTCTCTCTCTCTCCTCTTGAATGATGGTGCGCCTGAATGATTGTCCCGCTCTTGAATGGGAATGAGTCGGCACTCTGTGTGAAAGAACTTCTTCCGGAACTCTTCCATTGGTTTCCTGGGTAATCCTCCTACGCAAGGACCCTGTCTTCTTGTCTTGTGAACGGTGGATGTGTGTGTACTGAGTAATGCGATCCATCTTTTCCTGTGCATGTCTCATTTTCGCACCTTCCACAGTGAGTGCATGTATGAAATGTGTAGCTCTTTTGTTGATTAGACGATTGTCGTCGGGATTTTGTTCGAGAATGCAAGAGTGTTTAGATCTGTAGCTCTGTCTGTACTGCACAGGCCATCTGCCTTATGCTGCACGACATCAGCAGCCGAGCCACGAGGCGGCCTCGAAAAACAAGGTGCCAAGGACCAACGTTGTGTTGAACCGATCGGTCCCTTAGTCATCTACATGATCAGGCTGATGTGTGTTTTCTCTCTCTCTCTTGTGTCAAAAAGATTGATTGGGGGACGCGCGAATTGCTTTTGATGGCGTCTCGGAATATTTTGTGATTGATTGACATATGGACTGACAAGTACCCTTCGATTGGGCGCCAACCTCCCGTATCTCCCATCCCAACGCGACCTTTTCCCTACAGCGAGGAAAGGACACGTGTATGTGAGTGAGACGTACGAGAAGCCGTCGCACAAATCGGCGGACACTATTACTTCCCTCCGGCCGATCGTTGTTCAGGGTTCGTAGACGCCGGATTTGTCATTATCAATATGCACTTTCCACCCTACTCGATATTGTTGCCGTTTAATGAGCTGATCGTCATTTCGTGGACGGCAGTGGCGCCCCATTGGCCCCGCACTCTGTGCACGGAGTGCCAACGTTTCAATCGCTACGAAGCGAAAGGCTTCCACTACCGAATACGGAGTGAGGATGAGCATAAGGAAAGAGCCACTCGGCTGAGACCATCCACGTCGGACTCGGAACTGACCAGCGAACGACGACGAGATCTGATACGAAACGAGACACACGAAGCGTGCCAAAGTCTTTCCGTTCTAAACGACGGGCCGTAGCGAGGTGGGAAGCCTGACAATACTTTTTTGGATTGAATTTGGATATTTCTGTTTTCGCGCCATGACCGCGCGCGCATTCCGCGATGCGCGAGATTAATCGACTTGCTACATCGGACCTACACGGAGGGATTTCAGTTCCATATGTGTCCCCACACTCAATTTCCAAAAATCCTTGGCACACCCCATCGTGCTGTTTTTCTGGGCCTCTTTCTGCCTGCCTAACACTCCAAACGGAAGACAACACAGGGCGTGAGGTTGGTATTGGAGCCGACACGTGTCGGTTCTGATGATAGTAAGTCGAACTTGCGAGAGGTAGGAGAGACCCTCAACTAACTCGTCGGGATCGCCCAGTAACCCGGTCTCAGTCTAGTGCGGCTGCACCAGCAATACCAATGGTGGACGGTACTAGGGTGATCGTTAGCATCCCTGCCCCCTTCCCCTTCTTCCCTAACCATACTCATCCCGAGGCTTCGCTGGAAGCTGTCGAAGCTCAGAACTACAGCGCAGCCGATCTCCCCCGCGTTCTGACATTGCTACTCCGCAACACGTCACATGACTGGTTTAGGAAACATACATGGGTAGATTGGGCTACTTTCAAGACAACCTTTTTGGCTCCATTCGATACAGTCAGTGAAGATGCCGCCTGGTACGTGATAAAAAATCGACCCCAAGGACCAGGGGAGTTATTGCCCGATTTCGTCGATCGGTTTCAAACCACGTTGGACAAATCCGGACGGGATGAGAAATCCGCTCGAGATTTGTTCATCGATCACCTACGAAGTCCGACAATGAAAGGGAAATTGCAGAAAAAGGTTCCGTCGAAAACACACCAGTTATCGGCTATCATCACTAAAGCGTTGGAGTTAGACTTGGCTGATACAAAAAAATATATCAGCCAGGGAGACGAGGACATTACAGATACCATACGGGATGTAATGGCCAAAAGGTGATCATGGCTACAGGCGGTCGAACGGTTTTATCCCCGCCCCGACCATGACCTTCCCGACGGGATCATTTTCGATATCCCGACTGCTTCTCCTCCCTCTCCCCCGTTGAATCAAGCGATCGCAACCGTTAGAAGCCGAACTTCATTTGAACCCCCCTCCCCGACCATAACCAATCTACACCTTGCCCAGATGATCCACACGGCTATTACTAAGCAGTCCGAATGGATAGGCAACCTGATCCAAATGCAGGCCGCTAATATGGAACGAATGGAACAAATAATGAGCAGGCTCACTAAGCCTAATCCAGCTCTTGCTCGACCTGCCCCTGCATCGTTTCCGCTCTTACCTGCTCCACCTGCTCCAGGATTCGCCCCTCAGTATCCCCATCTAGCTAATCCGGCAGGAAAGATCGAGTGTTTCAACTGCAAACAGCCCGGGCATTTTACCCGGGACTGTCCGCAGTCGAAACGTAATCAGCCTCCCCCTGTTGCGGCCCCTGTCGCCCTTAATCAAGGACGAGTGGCTGCTCTGATGGACACGGACTAGGGAGGAGAGCTCGTAGCGTATGCTCGAGAACAACCTTCCTCTTCGGCGATAATAGCGTCGACCTCAGGAGCTTCTTCCTCTGACGCTGATGACGTGGTCAATCCCCTCGAGTATCTCCAGCTTGCCGGAATGATCAGAGCGATCCGATCGGCCCAAGATGATCTCGAGTGGGTCGATCGCGATTCCAATCCTGGACCAGAGTTTCGGACAGGAGATATTGATGTATTGAAAACGCTCAAGCAATTAGATATTCGAGTACCTATCCCAGTAGGACATCTGCTCACCATATCTGAAGCAGCGAACGATAAACTTCTACAACATTGCGAGAAAAATCAAAAGCGCTTCACCTATCAGTGCATACAACGGATGTTGAAGAAGAAGGAAGCAAACGAGGAGATTGCACCTCCCGAGCCTGACACGAAAGAACCCGAAGCCGCACGAATAGCCGCGATCTCTTTAGCAGAAAAGGATCACTTCGTACGAGCTTGACCAGTACTATGGAAAAATGCGGAATGTGACTGTAAAGTTTGGGGTAAACCGTTTAATGCCCTAATCGACACAGGGTCTTCTGCAATGGCCATATTATTGGAGACTGTTTAAAAGACGGGACGACTTGGATCCATTCTTCCTCAATCTGGCAAAGACAACTATGTCTCTGCTGATGAGGAAACAATGAACATTGCAGGCATTATCGAGAACGTGGCGGTAAAGGTCGGGCGAGTACACGTCCTTGTTAACACACTCGTAATACATGTACGTTCCTACTCTGTGTTGTTGGGATTACCTTGGGCAATGGCGGTGGGCGTACGTCTGCATTTTGATTCGAGACAACTGGTACTCACACAAACCGGGGGAAAACCTCAAACTGTTCCTTTGCGAGTTTCCACCCGAACGATAAAGCGGATCCCTAGCCCGKCCCAAATAGGGATGATTCGATGCATTGATCCCGAGGAGTGCTCCCCCTCACGCCTCGGGGATGGAATCAGGGAACGAGAATACGAAGAAGAGATGCCCAGTAAAGAGGAATGGAAGCATCTGGTTGAACTTTTCGAACATGAAACCCCCGAAGAATTTCGAGTGTGCCCCGACACCGCTCGAAGCTTCCACATGGATGCTGAAGACAGTGCATTCACGCCTCTAACAACCCAGGTCAGTCCTTCAGTCCTCCTCGGGGAACCCATATTACAAGTTTCCGATCTGGCTGATGATTTGGAACCCCCTCGCACCTTGTACGAGGGAGCTTTTTCCTTGCGAACGCGTTATCAGCAAACGGAACAGTACTTAGACGTTTCTGTTTTTTCACCCCGATCGTTACTAACGACAGGAGTCACCATCATCTTGATTAAACAAGAAGCGGAAGCACCGGTAAATGATGTACCTAATCTGATGCAAGAAATGACGGATCTAACAGGGCTAACTGTGGAACCGACTTCGGTTGGTTCAGAGACTGACGCTGAAACTAAAGAAACGGAGATGATCATCCCCGCCGAGTCCCAGATGATAGCAAATGTCTTTTCTGTTCGCACCAGTAGTTCTGTTTTCTCTAGTGTCCATGAGCGTTGGAAACGGCCGGTTGATTGGATCGATATGCCCCTTAATATGTCCGGGGAATCGACAATCCCCTTCTCGAGTCACGTTCCCGCGGAACTTCGAAAGTCGTTAATCTGTGTATTGAATGATTACGCAGAAGTGCTGAGCGTGCATGACAATGATATTGGGTTAACTAATGTAATTGAACATGCCATTCTCACGGGAGATCATCCGCCCATTAGCTGCGCTCCCTACCGATACTCGCCAGCTCAACGATCGGCCGCCTTTCAGCGGATTAAGGAGTTCGAAGCTAATGGATGGATTGAACCCGCTATAGGACCATGGTCTTTTCCTGTAGTGATAGTACCCAAGAAGGCTGGGGGGATTCGCATTTGCATTGATTATCAAAAACTGAATGATATCACGATTAAAGATGTGTATCCCCTCCCCCGGATTGATAAGTTATTGGATGCGATTGGGAGTGTTCGATTCTTCAGCAAGTTTGATGTTCGTCATGGGTTCCATCATCTTCTTGTCCGAAAAGAAGATCGTCCGAAAATCGCGTTTGTGCTTTTCGAAGGTACGTGGCAATGGATTCGATGCCCGATGGGTATCTACAACGCCCCTGCGACTTTTTAGCGGGCCATGAACATGGCTTTTCAGAATTTCGTGCGGAAGACTCGCCTGGCGCAGAGCATCATCAACTACTGTGTGATTGTGTATATGGATGACATCTTGGTGTATTCGAGCTCCTACGACGGACACGTGCAACACATCGAATGGGCACTGCATGCGCTACGAGATGCAGGATTCAAAGTGGTGCTTGAGAAGTGTCAGTTTTTCCTCACCACCATTTCTTTCTTAGGGCACGTGGTGACAGACAAGGGACTCCAACCGGAGCCGCAAAAGGTGGCAGCTGTCAGGGACGCGCCAGTGCCTACCACTATCACGCAAGTTCGCGCCTTTCTAGGCCTAGCCTCGTATTACCGAAGATTTATCAAGGGCTTCGCGGCGATTGCGGGACCCCTCACAAATCTCCTACGCAAGGATTAGCCGTTGATCTGGATGCCGGAGTGCGATCAAGCATTTTCCAAACTCAAGGCTGCTCTCATTTCGGCTCCAATCCTTATAAGACCGGATCTCGAAAAACCTTTTGTTCTCATCACCGACTGGCAGCCAGAGACGATTTCGGCGATCCTTGCCCAGGTGGGACCGAGCGGACTCGAGAGTGTAGTGGAGTATGCGTCCAAATCAGTGCCCGCCTGCAAGCGCAATTACGCCGCTCCAACGGGTGAATGCTATGCGACTCTCTGGGGAATCAATCTCTTTTGTGCTTACCTGTACGGGCGAAAATTCACCTTGGTGACTGACCATGAGCCCCTGTTGGCTCTAAAGAAGTCGAAGGATTACTCGGGCATGATCGGGCGATGGGCAACGGTGCTGTAGAGCATGGACTTTGACATTCGTCATCAAAAGCACGAGAGACACGGGAATGCGGACGGACTGACACGACTGAACCGGCCTGAGAAGGTTCCAAAGGGTGAGGAGGTAATTCCGTGGAACGAACCCGAACAGGAGATCGGACCTCGGTACGGCCAAGTGGAGATCTTATCGAAGAAGTAAGTGACACGAGGACTAATTGTTCTGTTCTGCTCTCCTTGCATCCCCTCCTCCTCTGCCACCATGACTACCCCACTTGCCTCCACAACCCCTTCTTCTCCTACTAATTCTGCCCCTCTTACTTCCTCAGCTTTCTTCGACACCCTCCCCGATAAATTCTGCTATTTTTGCACCTGTATTGCATGGGTTTACGGGGTCGGCTGTCATCCCTTCGAGACCGGATTTGTCGATTGGGTGGAATGTGCCACGTGTGTCAATCGGGCGCACGGAGCCTGCGTTCGATATCGAACGAGTAGCAAGGAATGGAGGTGCCCCCTGTGTAGAACGAACAAACTCCCCACGGAGGTTCGATTCAAGGCCGCCCGTACGGACGGTCCTGAATACGGCAAAAAATACCGACGGGCGGAAGTCTGGACGGATAAAATTTTATTGGCGAAATTAGCGGGATTATCATTGGGCGACTTCACCAAACACGACAGACGTAGGGCCACCGAGAGATCTCTATCGATGGATCAACGATCATTTGGAAAAGCGTAAAACTGACGGATCGGGTTCGTGGCTGACAGTTCCCCATCCCTTCCAGAGATATGATTGGATCCGATCTGCTCACGAGGAACAGGCCACTCATTTCGCGATACGTGTCACGGAGGCAACTGTAGACCAGAATCGATGGTTCTGGTCCAATATACGAGATGATGTCAAATACATTGTCGCTAACTGTCTGGTCTGTGCCGCTGATCGCGCCCCTATACGGGGACCAAACACGATCGTGCCAACGGAAGTAGAGCGTCCTTTCCAGCGAGTCAGTATGGACACGACAGATATTGACGTACCACCTGGCCCAAACCGCTGTGAATATTCCATCCTGTTAGTTTTAATTGACAATTTTTCCAAATACATCGAAGTCTATCCTTGTAAGACCTGAAAGGCCGCCGAAATAGCTACATACATCGAACGATTCCTCTATACCCATCTAGATACGGAAGAAATTCTAACTGACAATGGGTCGGAATTCAAACGTGAGGTAGAGGAACTGCTTGCGCGAAGGGGCGTCACGCTCCGACATACGGCACCCCACGTATCCCACTCGAACGGGTTGGCCGAGAATGCCAACCGTATGATTAAGACCGCCCTTCGCAGGAACTTAGCGGCACACAACACACGTCCTTGGCCCGAGATCGTATATCAGATCGTTGCGATCCACCGGGCCACCCCTCATGAGTCTACGGGGTTTACCCCCTTTCAGCTTCGAACTAATAGCCTCCCCTGTGTCGATTACCGGGGTAACTCGGAAATAGCCGAAGCAGGGGGTAGAGACATGCGTGCGGCCCTCAAGGCCAAGGCCAAAAGGTACACCGATTTGATGGAACAAGCCGTTCCGAAGTTAGCCCGAAAAAGACAAAGGATGACCGAGCTGGCCCACGGTAGACAGGTCCGTAGCTACGAGGCCCGGAACGGAAATGCTGGGCCCCAGTACCAGTAAAAATTGGGGGACCTAGTGCAGGTACGTAAATGTGCACGCGATCAGAAACTCACTCCCAAGTTCTCTGGCTATTTTCGCGTTGTCGAACTCGGGCCCAACGGCGCCAACACGGTGCGTATCGCGCTGGAGGCTGGCGCTAGCCATAGCTCCGTCCCCATCGTCAAACATACCTCCAACCTCCGTCTCCTTCCTCCTTCCGATTTTCCTCCCTCTTCTTCCTCGGAAAGCGAGGAAAAC
>BFEA01000106.1:1573272-1596271 GCA_003427395.1 Chara braunii | reverse complement strand
AGAGAGAGAGAGAGAGAGAGAGAGAGAGAGAGAGAGAGAGAGAGAGAGAGAGAGATGAGCGATCCAAGATTGGTTGTCACTTACCTGTGAGGCGAGCTGTGGAGTCCGGTTGAGAAGGAAGACGGCGGCCATAGCCGCGGAGTATTGGCACAGAGTACTGGAGGAGGGAGAAAGGGAGGACAGAGAAGGAGGGACTAAGGAGAGAGAAGAAGAAGCATGGGAGGAGGAGATTGAAGAAGAAGACAGACATAGCTGGGGGCGAGCACAAAGAAAAAATAAATAAATAAATAAAATAAATAAATAAAATATATATATATATATATATATATATATATATATATATATATATATATATATATATATACAGCGAAAGTGAAGAGAAAGAAAGTGAAGGATGGGGAAGTAGACAGCAGGGGTGACGAAGGTGAAGGTGTCGGCAGCCATAGCCGAGGTGAAGGGTTGACCAGGCGTTGACCAGGGTGGTTGACCAAGCGTTGACCGGAGCTTGTCTGCGTTGACTCGGCGTTGACCAAGGCGTTGGCCGGAGCTGCTGACCAAGATTTTGACCAAGCTGGAGTTGGTGATATCTCGTTGAGCCGTCAGCCTATCCCCTTACCTTGTGGATGTGCACTTACCCGACGGTACTTGCTGAGTCTGTCTGTCTACTCTTTCTGCATTGAGTCTCTTCTATCTTAGGTGTTAGGACTCTGTGGATGAAGCATAGGGCCTTGCTGCCAAACCTGCACGGGCTTAGTAGGACCAAAGCTCTACTCTGGCATCTAGAGACCTGGGCATGAGCGGCGAGCGCTCGTTAAACAACTCGTCTAGCCCAATGACCGGTACTGTCCGGCAGGTCTACTGAGTTCAGTGTGGAGGGTCCGAACTCCGAGGTGTGGGCTGAAACGAAGGCCGTCTTTAAGTGTTGAGGCCTGGTTGAGCCACTCCCCTACCGGACCCAGAAGGCTGATGATCCGTGTTTGACGACTCGACTGACCCGAGGGACACGAACCCCTCCAAGGACCGGTACCGACCGGCGGGCTGCTTGGTGTGGCACAGGAGGCTGGACGGGATGAGTTGCGGGCTGAAATCACCAGAGGAGCCAAGATGATCGCGTCGTCCTGTTGCGACGTTAAAGAATTCCTGCGGAGTTTGGGGGATCTCCTTAAATGCCTCCTGATCAGCTTTTGGTTCTGTAGTGACAACCTTGGAATAGTTGTGAGCAGTGGATCTTAGAGAGCCAGTCAGTAGGTCAGTGTGTCCGGGTAGGTCTACGTGGTGAGGAGTGGGACCTTTGTCGTGCACCAACACCACGATGGATGACTATCCGATGTATGGGYTRCTKGTTGGGTTCTCYCTCTRGGGGACCCTYTGGCGTCTCCTYTTTCCTCTGGGCTTTTGGCCCACTTTCACGTGTAGAGTTGGGCCCACTCGTGGTGGTACTTCCACCAACCCCTACACGAAGGAGGAGGAGGAGAAGATGGCCGCCATTCTGCAGGAGAGGAAGGAGAAGAAGGAGGCCAAGAACAAGGCCTTGCAGGAAGAGCAGGCGGCCAAGTTGAGAAAGATCGAGGAAGAGATGGTCAGGGAGAAGGAGAGGATCAAGAAGGAAGAGGAGGCGAAGTTGAAGGAGGTGGATGAAGAAGAGGAAGGACCGCCGTTGCAAAGGCAGAGTGGGCAGCACAATGGCAGCCACGGTGGGGACCTAGAGAAGAGGATATCCGAATGGGTTGCCAATCTGTCTGTGGAAGAAGAGGAAGAAGTTAGTATGTACATCCCGCAGGATCAGCAAGAGGCTGCCATGAGGGTTTGGGATGCAGAGAAAGATCTCCTCAGACGACAGGCGTTGGAAGACGAGAAGAGGATGGAGTGGAAATTAGCAGTGATGAGGGAGAAGAAGAGAAGAGTTGACAAGGCAGCGGAGGCGGCGGCAGAATTAGAGGAGGTGAAAAAGTTGGAAGAGCAAGTAGCCGCCCAAACTGAACTCCCAGCTCAGATGCGAGTCGTAGCCCAAAGTGTCGCACGCCTGGCACGGATTCAGGCGGGCCAATATGACTTCAGTAGGAGTCAAGATATAGCTGTGCGCTCAATACGATTGGGCTTCTGGGACTTTGCTCGTGAGTTAGTAGGCGCTGTTGGAGCCGAGGTGGGTCATCGTCTAGACAAGACCGAACGGTTTTGCGCTGGCGCCATTGAAGGCATCAAGGCGGCAGCTCCCAAGGAGGAGGAGGCGGACGAGCCGGTCAAGGTCAAGTTCCCTGATTCCTGCAGTGGAAAAAGGGAAGAGAAATTTGACAACTGGGAAGCCAACGTCAAGACCTATGTGCATCTGCAACAGGTCTCCCCAGAGCAGCAGGTTCTGATCGCGATCCACGCGCTTAGAGACGAGGCCGCTAGCTTTGCAAGGTCCCTTGTTCGCGCTGCCAACTGTAATGACGATCCAGTTGCGTATTCCGCATTTACTCCCCTCATCGATTTTATAAAATTGCTGCGCGAGCGATTTGCTGATGTCGCTCGCAGTCTCAAGGCCTCAGACAAGCTCCAAACCATCAATTCTCATAAATGGAAGAGTGCCAGGGCACTCAAGGGTACGATGGATGAGTTGGTGGCCATCCCTAACCATGGGGTCACAGAGGGCCAGTTCGTCAACCTCTTTTACCGGGCTATGCCCGAAGCCTTTCGAGGGCAGTTCTTCGCGAAGAGCGAAGACCCTGCCACCACTTACGATTCCCTTAGCCGTGAAGTGGTGGCTTTTGAAGCGAAGTCCGTGTCCCTGTCTACCTTCTGGCACAAGGATTTGGACAGGGGAAAGCAATGGAAAGGTCGCACTATCTCAGGGCAGGTAAAGACTAAGGACAACCTTGTCCTGACGTTAGATGAGGGTAGTGTGGATGAGATYCCCTACGACTAGATTGAGTGGGGGCTAGAGGAGGAGGACAGCGGTGTGGGCCAGGGGAGATCCTACGCTGCTGTCGCGGCTGGAGGGAGGCCGCAAGGAGGAAGAGGCCAGGGCCAAGGGGGCCGGGCCTCAGGGAACCGATTCCAGGGCGATCAGGGGGTTGGCGGCAGAGGAGGAAACCGCCAAACGGGACGCAGGGGTCAAGGTCCCCCGCAAAACAGTCCTAGGAACAGGTCTCCCTATAGAGTAGGAGGATGGCACCCAGGGCTACCTCAGGGTAGGCCTTGGGAATCTTTGGGTCTGGACCAGGACTTATGGCAAAAACGATTGGACCGGGTCCAGTGCATTTTCTGCTGTGACCCGGGCCATATCATCAAATATTGTCCCAAGTATAGAGAGACCCGAACGGCTGCCCAAGGGCCAAAAGGCAGCCGCCGGTAGGGGTAGCAACTGCCCCTACCACTAGGCCATGTGGGAAAAATAGCGCTAGCCGGCAAGAGACTCCCACACCACATGTGCCTACGGCAGAGGTTGCAGGCCGGTGTCTAGACAGCTGTCCCGAAACTGCTTGTGTTAGAGTTTCGCTAGACACCTCCCTCATAGGCGTGGCCGAAGAGTTGAAGGAGAGGATGCCCGCCTGGGCCAAGATGAAGAAGGAGAATAAAGGGCAGCTTATATTGCTAGATACAGAGATTTTTAGAAGTAGAGTAGGGGCCCTAGTAGACTCAGGGGCCACTCACAGCTATATTAGTAGGAAAGCCCTGCAGAAGTTGAGGCTGGGATTTAAAGTCCAGAAATTGACAGACCCCATAGTTAGTATCCTCACGGACAATCGCACTATGGTTGTAGAGGATTACGTAGAGGGAATCCAGGCGTATTTCCGCCTAGAGAAAGATGGGAAAGTGGAAAAGATTCTCCACTCCCTGACTCTCCTCGTAGAAGACAGCCTCCCCTTTGATATTGTTCTGGGAATGGATTGGGGAGAGGCAGCCGGGGCCACACTCCATTTGAAGGAGCACGAGTGTAGGCTCCCTAGTTCGTCAGGCGAAACCAAGACTGCCCGCCTGTTCCATGTGTCAGGGGTAGAGAATTCCTTGGCGCACTGCTGCCTTAGTGCCCCCGCGTTCGCCAGACTGGTGAAAAAGGAGAAGTTGGAGGAACAGGTTTTTGTTGCCTATGTTAGGCCAGTGACTGAGCCTACGGAAGAAAAGCCGATGGACCCTGCGATTGCCAAACTGCTGGAAGAGTTCAAGGATCTAATTGAGCCGCCGATAGGGGTGGTACCGCGGCCCATCCAACATCGCATTGAGATAGAGCGTGGCAGTAGGATTTATAAGGGCGCTGTGTATAGGATGTCCCCACGGGAGTTAGAGGAGCTTCCCAAGCAATTAGACGAGCTCCTCGAGAAGGGTTGGATTAGGCCCAGTTCGTCCCCTTTCGGAGCGCCTGTTCTCTTTGTCCCTAAGAAAGAGGGAGAGCTGAGAATGTGCATAGACTATAGGGGTCTGAATGCTATTACGGTAAAGAATGTTGAGCCACTACCTAGAATAGACGATCTCTTAGATCGAGTGCAGGGGGCGAAGTATTTTTTCAAGATAGATTTGAAGTCCGGGTATCATCAGATAGGGGTGCATCCTGATGATCAGTATAAGACAGCCTTTCGGACTAGATATGGGCACTACGAGTTCATCGTGATGCCCTTTGGACTAACCAATGCGCCAGCTACGTTCCAGCGCTGCATGAACGATTTGTTTAGGTCGTGGTTAGACATGTTTGTTGTAGTTTACTTAGACGACATCTTAGTGTTTAGCCGGACCCTCGAAGAGCATCAGGGGCATCTCAGGCAGGTCTTGGAGAAGCTGAGGGAAGCTTACTTCAAGATCAATGCAAAGAAGTGCGATTGGGCGAAGAACCAAGTTTTGTACCTAGGCCACGTCTTAGACGGAGACGGCGTTAAGCCAAAGGATAGCAAGATCGCAACGATTAGAGATTGGACCACGCCACGTATGCTGACAGAGTTGCGCTCGTTCCTGGGCTTAGCGAATTACTACAGGAAGTTTGTGAGGAACTTCTCCACCATCGTTGCGCCCCTTTGCAGATTGCTGAGAAAGGAGACAATCTGGAAGTGGGACAAGGACTGCACGTCTGCCATGAAGAAGCTAAAGCAGACATTGATAGAGTATCCGGTCCTTAAGGTCGTCAATCCGTCCTTGCCTTTTGTCGTTACTACGAATGCTAGCCAGTACGGTATAGGCGCAGTGTTACAGCAAGACGATGGCAATGGCTATAGGCCCGTAGAGTTCATGTCCGCCAGAATGCTTTCAGAGAAGGTCGCGACATCTGCCTATGAGAGAGAACTCTACGCTCTCAGGCAAGCGTTAGACCACTGGAAGCACTACTTGCTTGGGAGGCACTTCAAATTCTATTTTGACCATGAAACGTTACGGTGGTTAAAGACGCAGGCCAAGATGACACCTAAGCTTACTAGTTGGGCCGCAGAGCTAGATCACTACGACTTTGAGCTCAAGCCAGTCAAGGGGAAGTATAACATAGTCGCGGATGCTCTAAGTAGAAGAGTTGATTACTTTGGGGCAATAGTACACTACCTCGATATAGGGAAGGATCTGCAACAGAAGGTTAGAGAAGCTTACGCGCAGGACCCTATCTATAGTGAGCTCCTTAAGAAAGTCAAGGAGGCCCCGGAGACAGAGTCGAATTACCGCACTACTGAAGGGTTGCTTTTTGAGAAGACTAATGTGTTTGACCGCCTGTGCGTCCCCAATAGCAAAGAGATTTGTAGTCTGATTTTGGTCGAATGCCACGACACAGAGGGTCATTTCGGTTGGCAAAAGACTTTAGCCAATCTAATGCGCGCGTATACCTGGCCAGGGATGAAAAATGACTGCGTAGAGTATGTTCGCAGTTGTAAGGTTTGCCAGCGTAACAAGAGTTCTATGCGCGCCCCACTAGGTCTTCTCAGACCCTTACCCATTCCGGATCAGCCGGGAGACTCAGTGTCCATAGACTTCATGGACACCCACGTCAAGAGCAGGCATGGCAAGAGCCAAGTCATGGTCATAGTTGACCGATTTAGTAAATACGCAGTTTTTGTTCCTTTGCCTTCAGAGGCACGTACTGATTTAGTCATACAGAGATTCTTTGACTGTTGGGTTAGTGAGAATGGAATCCCGCTGTCGATAGTTAGCGATAGAGATAGTCGCTTCACCAGCCAGAACTGGCAAGAACTCATGGGAGTATATGGATCTAAGTTGTTGATGTCGTCCGGCCGTCATCCAGAGACTAACGGTCAGACAGAGCAAATGAACAAGATCTTACAACAAGTTCTGCGCATGTATATTAGGCCGGATCAGATTAACTGGGATGAGATGTTACCCAAAGTAGCTAGTGCATACAATAACAGCGTGCATTTGTCTACATGCCGCACTCCCAACAAACTGCACAAGTCCTTCCGACCGCACCGACCGTTTGAGGGACTCAACCGGGATCAGATTCACAGATTGCTGCCCGGGACCAGGGAGTTTGCTGTACAGCACGAGAAAGAACTAGCTACTGTCGTAGAAAACCTCAGGAAAGCCCAGCATAGGATGATAGAACAAGCAAACAAACATCGTCGCCCTTCACAGTTTCAAGTAGGCGACTTAGTCTGGGTTAGTTCTAAAGAGTTTGCACCTGAGGAGAACATCTCGCAGAAGTTACTGTCCACGTATAGAGGACCGTGGCCTGTTATGGAAGTCAAGGGCGGTGAAGATGGACCGTCCTACACCATAGAGTTACCAGCACACCTCCACACTTCCCCAGTTTTCCACGCATCGAAGTTACTACCTTGTCAAACAAGTGATCAGTTTCCATCCCGTAGATCGATGATCCCACCGGATATGGATGGAAGATATGACATAAATGGTATAGTGGTTGAAGATGTCTTCAGAACTGGAGGTAGGGGTCATCCGCAAAAACAATATAAGGTTCACTTTAGTTATCAGGAACCAGAAGACGACTGCTGGTTTACAAGATCTGAACTTTTAGAGACAGCTCCCGATATAGTCCGAGCCTACGAGAGACAGCAAAAGGGGAAAGGTCCTGCCTTGGATTGAAATTTTATTGGAGGACCTCGAATTTAGGCCGGCGGGAGTGAAACGGTATTCACCAGTTCACAGTAGCGAATGCAGATCCCAGGGCTCGATCCCTAGATCCTCGTCTTACCTGTGTACCGTATCAGTGTCAACCCGTAGACTTGAACTTGTGACCTGTAGGAACGTCAGTGGTAGGCAGTTTGTCGTAGGTCACAGGGTAGAAGGGAATCGAACTGTAGATCTATAGAGTAGGAGTCTAAACAGTTCCCAAGTCGTAGTTGTAGGCTGCCTGAGGAGTCAAGGTCGTAGCTGCTACTTACCTGAAAGGGCAAGGTCGTAGCTGCTACAGTACCGAAAGGCCAAGTTAGACACTTCTAGAAGTGGCCTTTCGGAGTTGGCCTGCATTCAACCGAGGCAAGTGGTCAAGTGGTGGTAGACCACTTTGCTGCGTCAATAGTCCCAGTTAGTCAGTCCGGTCCTGTCCAGCAAGTACCGTCTGGGACTGTGTGCACATCGTGGGCCAAGGGGTATGGGGTAGACCAACGCAGCGCAAAAGTATAAATCAAGAGGCTGCGTCCAGCCATTCATTCATYCCTGCGGATGCCATGCGGAAGCGCTGCCTTAGCACCTTGTGCGAGGAGGTCTGCAGTGCGCCCGAAGACGAAGTGGGCAGAGAAGTGTAGTGTAGCGATAGGGTAGTGGCAGCTAGCGCTGCCATAACTATAGTATAGTGTGTGTGTGTGTTGTGTATAGACACTGAGTGTTGTGTGTGGGACATCCAGGGTGATCTCAAGTGGGAACAGTGAGTTGTGTGAGCGTACAGTCGCCATAGCCAGTGGAAGAGAACTCTTATCTGGTTACGATATCTTCGAGTACTGTGTGGGCGCATGTCGCCAGTTTGTTGTATAGCTGTTTGCATGCATGTCGAAGTGTGACTCAGTCGAGTCTGATTGCAGTTGATATTGTATTAAGAACAATCGATAAGCACTACCCCGGGGGGCACCGGTGAGGCTTGTCTCACTCATATCTGATCCACTATTGTATCAGGGTTAGGTAACCACTTCCATCAGGGCAAGAGGGTGAGGGGGGAATGGGTCCAGAAAATCAGACGGGGGTCTCATCGGGAAGGATGGGTCAATGTAGGTCCAATCATTAAAAACGAGTCTATAGTCCCTCGGGACTCCTTGTCCTGTTATGACGGCCTGATCCCCTGTCCATTCAATTCGAGCCATCCACCCTCCTCGATCCCCGCTAGCCAGTCCCCACAAAAACCGGTAATCGCCCTCTTAATATCCTGGGCTGTCTGATAAATGTCTAACTGTGGTTTAAGGTCTCGCAATCTACGCCTCAACTCCAATTGTACCAGCTCCTTTATTTGCCCTGTCAATTCGAGACCCTCGATTTTAACCCCCTCCAAGACTAAAAGGCAGCGCTGCCATCAAAGTGCCCATAGGACAGATCGGCTACCCAAGCTGTACAGGTTGTTGGTGTTGGTAGGGGCGCTTTCTAGTGCTGGGCAATGCCCTGTCAGTATGGCTTGCCAGGACCATGGCCAGGGTATGTCCGGTACCATTTTCCTCCATATGTGGTTCCACCACCGCCATGTTAGTAAGGCCACCGGGCATTGCATAAAGATATGCTCGATGGTTTCGTTTCTTTTTTGCATTGGGAAGGCAGATGAGCATCGTTGGCACCACGGGAGTGCTATTCCTTTTTGTTCCAGGTGAGTATGGTCAATTAGTCAGGCATTTGTCGGCAGGCAGCGACGGGCGATCTGCCATTGTAATGACGTGATTTTGGCCGGTCTCGCTTTGCTTCCATTGGACCATTTGATTGGCCTGAGGAGAGACTGATCCACGTTCAGGTGTTGGGCCCACCTATCGTTGATTCGGTCCCTTAACACTCTCTTGGGTCTAAGCATCTTGTACATGGATTTGACAGATATGGTGTTAAGGTGGACTCTCTTTCCGGACGCCATTGCTGTTCCCCGGGCCGTCTGCCATTGCCATTCTTCAGGGTTGATGGGCAGCTCGTTTATTGGTGTTTGGGGGGAGAAGACTATGGTGTCCTGTCCCTCCTGCAACACCCCTACTCGGAACACCTCAGTTTTTTCCCGCCATTCAAAGAGGTTGCGGCAGCCAAGGAGCCTCCCCCTTGGTCCAATGGCATAATATTCCACCAACACGTCAGATACCCGCACCCGGTGGATCTGGCCTATCCGTGTTGGATCCCTTGGTATAGCGACCCAGTCCCCTTCCTCCAAGGTGGGGCCGCGTTTAAGTATCTTATACCAGGCGAGAGGGAGTGCTTTAATGATTGTTTCCAAGTGCTTCTCTGTATGATGACAGTAACGGAGGGTGCTTTGAAGCTAGGTTGCTGTTTTCCAGTCTCTCCTCTCATTGTTCCACACGTGCCCGACACGGAGTATCCCATTCTTCACCCATCCCTTCCAGGGGGCAACTGAGTTGTTCAAAATCTGCCCATGATAGGGAGTAATCCACCGGTTACCGAAAAGGGGTTGTCGGTATATTTCCTCCCACCTTGTTGGTGTCTGCTTTTCAGGAAGGGGGAGCATGCGCCAAATCTTTAGTAGTGAAGACCAAAATTTATCTGTTATATGTCCGTAGATCTTGCGTGGGATTGACCAATAGCGGTCCTCTAACCATGTAAGCGGGCTAACCTCAGGAGGGGCCGACGGGGCCAACCGAGCAATATGTTCGAGAGCGAGGGGTCGCCAAGGACTGTCCAGGGAGAAGATCAAAGTCTTCAACCATGTAAAACGGAGCGCCTAGACTTGTGTCGTGGGGTCGATAATGCCAAGGCCTCCAGCCTGTTTTGGTTGTATAACAGATTCCCATGCCACCCTACTGATGACGTTTGCACGGTCATCATCTCCTCTTCAAAGAGAGGCTGCTGCCCTAGACCTAAGTGATTGGAAGGCCGTCCTGCTCAGGGGCCAAAGCACTGACTTGTACCAGAACGCCGCAAACACCACATTGTTAATAGCCAACGCTCGACCAAAGAGAGAGGTATGCTTATTACGCCAGTTGGCCAGTTTAGCTAAAGCGGGTGCCAAGATCCAGTCGTCATTTGAGGAAGGGCGACCTTGGGCTGTTAAGGAACCCCCCAAGAAACAGACAGGGGTCTGCAAAGGAAGCCAGTGGATGTTTGGAGAGTCTGGTGGACGTCCCCCTTGGTAGTGGATCCACCATACCTGTGTTTTGCTCCCCCATTTCACCATCATGTCAGATACTTGGGCAAATTTGCTCATTAATTTCTCGATTTCAATCATATTCTCTTGTGTAGCATCTACTATGATGGTGAGATCGTCTACAAATAGCGAGCATAACGGGACGGCTTCCTGTGGAATTCTTGTAATCTGTATTTTCTTAATGTCTTTATTTGCCCGAAGGTTGGCCGATAAGGCCTCCATGATAATGAGAAAGAGGAAGGGTGCTATTGGATCACCTTGGCGGACCGACCGTTCCAACTCAATCGGAGGAGCCAGTGTCCTGTTTATTTGCACCCTTGTAGTGGCATTGTAGTGGAGGATGCGTATCCACCTACGGAAGACCGGCCCAAGATTCATTCTCTCAAAACTCTTGTCAAGAAAGAGCCAGTCCACATGATCGTAGGCTTTCTCAAAATCGATAAAGACAAGGGCTGCATTTTGTTTTGTTTGTCGGGACAGTTGCAACACCTCGTTGACCAACAAGACATTTTCCTCGATTTGCCTATGTTGCATAACCCTGTCTGTGATGGTTGAATTACTCCCTCTAGGACCGGAATCATCCTGTTGGCCAGGGCCTTAACCAACATTTTGTAGGTGACAGTCAGGAGGGTGATAGGTCTGTAGTTTTGGATATTGAATTTGTCTCCTTTCTTGTATAGAAGGGACAACACTCCCTGACCGACTAACTCCCCCATTTCTCCTGTGCGCCATACTTCGTTGTAGTATCCCATAAGATCAGAGCTCAAGTAATCCCAGATTGTCTCCCAAAATTCTTTCGGTAAGCCATCTAACCCAGGGGTTTTCTCCTCTTCCATCTGTAGGAGGACTGTCCATATTTCATCCTTGGTCAGGGGGGCCTCTAGCTTCTCTCGCTGGTTGGGAGAAAGGCGCCTGTCAATAGGCTGAAGGAAGTTCTCTATTTGTTTTCACCGGGTCTCGACGTCAGTGGGAGGTATGTGGGTTGCAAAGAGGTCTTTGAAGAAATCACGAGCAATTTTGACACATCCTGCAGTTGTGGTAACTGGGTGGGTCTCTGCTCCCCCAGGTCCGTATAATGCTTCCACGACCGTGCGTTTGGCCCTGGCGCGAGCAAGGCCGAAAAAAATTGTGTCCATTGAACCTTCGGTGGAGTAGTTTGATAGTTTGCCACGAATTCGGGCGCCTTGCCAGCGGTATTGCGCTTGCTGAAGTAGTTGGGCTTTAACTCCCTGGGTAGTCTGCACATAGTAGTCCGGGTCGTGAAGTGATGACTGTTGTTCTAGCTCTTCAAGTTGGTTTAGCAAGTCTGTTTCGTGTTAGTTTCGCTGTTTGGCAAGTTATTTGGAACATTCATTGCATTTTTTTGCCAGAAAAAATAGTCCATTGTTGAACTATGCCAGAGGGGAGTCTACTTCAGGATAGCGTTCTCGCCAGTATGCCCATACCTGGGTCAAATACGTCTGGAAGGATTTTAGGCGGAGCAAGGAGGTATTTAGCTTATAGAAGCCGGGACCTTGGTCTGACCTCTTACGAAGGGTGAGTACTATCATGCACATTTTGTGGTCCAGCCCCGGATAGGGGCTAGAGGGGAGGATTGCAACTAGTGTTAGACTGCCCGCCAAGTCCTCTGAGATCAAGATAAGATCGATCCTTGACTTGGAGAGTCTGGTCGGGTCATTGTTGCGGATACACGTAAAGGTCCGTTCCGTAGGAAAAAAACGGCGGAAGGTGTCAAAAAGGGAGAGAGAACTGCACAGGCGGTTAAGCATACCTTCATCTTCCTCTGCCCGATGACTGGAGGAGGGGGCGACCTGCCATCGGTCCAACCAACGATCGGGGGATGCGTTAAAGTCTCCAGCAAGAATGATGGGAATGCCTTGCGGCATTTTCGTTTGGATTTTTTGAAAAAAATTATCACGTTCACCTGCAGCGTTAGGGGCGTAGATGCAGAAGATACATGCGATTTCTAATTCTAGTGCCCCCAAAACTGAAACCCAACGACCCTCCTCCGTGTCCCTTTCATGATACAGGACCTCTAGACGGGAGGTTGGGGGAATCCATATCGCTGTTCCCGAGTTCGCTGGCCGTGATGCATGTGCCCTGTAGGTCTCGTATGGCCAAACTGCCTTGTGTGCTTTGTTGTGATCAGGAGAATCAGTCAGGTGTGTTTCCTGGACACATATCACATCCGACCAGCTTCGTCCCTCCACCCCCTGGAGGAGGTCTCGTATGGCTTGGGATTTATCCGGGCAAAGTGTGGCCAGGCCGTTTACGTTAACGGACTTGAGATCTAGATCTGCATCACGAAGGGTACTTCGCCAGGCCTTGTTGCGACCGTATAATGCTACTATCCATTGCATTCCCCTGATGCCAAAAAAAGGGGTCTCCCCTGTTTTCTGTTCTAGAGGGGGTGCCACGTGTAACTATCCCATGCAACCCCATCGTTAATTATATTTTTCCGGACAATAGAGCACAAGGCAGTGGTAATCTCCTCATGAGGCCAGATATGACTGGGTTTGATTTTGAGATGTTGTAGCTCTAATAACGCATTATGCGTCACCCAAGTCAAATCTGCCTCCTTTTTTTCATCAAAGAGGATATATAAGTCGTTTTCCGCAATTTTACAGGGGCCCGACCCCACTCGCATCATGGCTTTTGCACCCGCTTCGTAATGCGTAATGATAAAATCCTTTGCCTCTTTAAGCCTGAGGTTGCATTGCCCTTCCTCGTCCTGTTGCAGCCTCCAGCCGTGCAATGTGAGTGCCCCCCGGCAGAGGGAATAATCGTTTTCTTCAGCAGGTGAGAGGCCTATTTCCCACCTGCCATTTTTTTTCCTTATCGGAATCGCCAAAACCTTGTTCCCCAGAGGTAGTGGTCCCTGATGGAGCCCATTTTCTACCAGGTGCCATAAACGTGGGCGGCGGGGCAGTCCTTGGTCCCTTCCATCAGGGTCCTTCTCGGTGGACTCAGATTGAGGCAGGGGCAGGGGGGGGTCAGTCAGTGGTGCCTGCGACGGGTCTTGAGGAGAGGCTGGTGGGGGGGAGCTGCACTGCTCCTGCCCGGGGGGCGGGAGGGGCAGTGAAAATGGCGGTGGACAATGCACAACACTCGGTGCCAGGTTTCCTGCCAGCTGCCCGACTGGGGAAACCCGTGTTCTAGAGCTTGTTGGAGACTCGGGCTGCTGTCCAACATTTCGAAAAGGTCAAGATATGCCTGGTCCCAGAAGGCATCTGACAGATAAGTGAGGTGTGCATAGCAGCCCTTTAGTTGTGTATGGAGCCATTCGATCATGGCCTTCATTCTCTCCCGTCTCCTGTTGCGTTTCCGGCGAGGGATCAGTCATGATTAATCAGCAATTTTGTCAAAACGGACATATTTTATTTTTTGAACGAATTTTAAATTGAAAACTGAAAAATTGGCCCGATTTAGGTCAATATTTTCAGCTCCTGGGGGTATGGTGTTCCGAAAACGCCCTACCCCCTGGATGCAAACTAAGTCCAGATACATCCAGGAGGGTACGGCGTTTTCAGAACGCTGTACCCCCTGGACTCCAGCTAAGTCCAGATACATCCAAGGGATCCGGCGTTTTAAGGACGCCGGACCCTCAAGAGCTTGAAATTTCCACCTAAATCGCTCTAATTTATGAGGTTTCAATTTCGTTCAAAAAATAAAATATGTCCGTTTTGACGAAATGGTTGTTATTACTTCTGGTGGTGGCATGAATGCTGCTTTTGTCTGAGGTTCCGGCCCTTCCACCTCCATTGGCTCAGGGCCGAAGGCTTGCTGGAAGGGGTCCTCTGGTTGGGGGAGTTTAAATGCAAGGTACTCACAGCGTTTGTCGACCGGGCTTTGTATCCCGTTGCTCATTTCTGAGCCAGCCCTTTCTGATGTTTCCGATTCTGCCACCTTGCCTGTGTGAGAGTGTTGGGCGTCTCTTTCCCCCGCCTGTGTTTCTGCCTTCCAACTCTCTTGTCCCTCTGCAGGTGCTGGCTGCTGAGACTCG
Organism: Chara braunii; assembly: GCA_003427395.1. Taxonomy (NCBI): domain Eukaryota; kingdom Viridiplantae; phylum Streptophyta; class Charophyceae; order Charales; family Characeae; genus Chara; species Chara braunii. The sequence goes on along the minus strand of BFEA01000106.1, from coordinate 1,582,070 downwards.
ACTTTTCCACTCTGTAGCATCCCCTCCCCCTCTACTGTGTCTCCTTGCAATGCAAGAGATCCTTGTCCCCTGATTTCCTTTGTTACCCCTCCCATCTGTAACTTCCCCTGTCTGCTGTTGGGGACAAGCTGTGTTTGCTTGCGATGCCCCCCCCCTCCTCCTCTCCCTTCTTTTGCTGCACAGCTTGCTCCAATCCTTTTATTTCCAAAGCTGCAAAGCGGTTAGTACCCCGGATCGCATTCTTCTTAATCCCGTTTCCAGTGGTTTTCTTATGCTGTGCAGGGACCGGCTTCACTGTTTTCGCTGTTTTTTTTGGGGGGGAGACCTCCTGCTATATTTCCTTTACTTTAGTTCCTTTGAGGAAAGCCTCCGGGCGGGGTTCTTGCATATGTCCGAGGCGGGGGGATCTTGGTGATCATGCTGCGTGCCCAAGTGTTCTTCAACTGAGTGTGGGGGGATCCAATGGTCGGGGGGTTTGTTCCCCATGACTGTCTTCTCCTTTTTCTCTCATTCCCACCCCCTAATCCCACCTCCTTCCTTTGGTTCATCGATATATATACCCAGCCCTCATGGCCTGGGTCCACCGTTCGCCAATGTGTAGCTTGAAATGGGTCTCGGAGCAGGCGACCGGTGGTTTTCATGCGCCTACCAGGATGGTGGGGGCAATTAGTTTCCGAAACGCTGTGCCCATATTGTTGACATTTAAAACACCACGGCCTCTGTTTGTGGGCCGTGTGAATTTTGAAGTCTTTTCCCTCGATTCTGATGGTATAACATCGTCAATCTGAAAGATACAGTCTTTCGGCAGGTCCAATGCTAACATTAAGAAGTCGTCTCGTGGTGCTACATACGCCGGAAGAGGGTCGATAAAGTCAACAATGCCATATTTTTGTGTTAGGTCTTGGACAAAAGCAGCCTGAATTTCGATCGGTACGTGTCTGTACTCAACCCAGTAGTAATCAACCATGAGCTGACCACGTCTCTCCTCTTTGCTTTGTTGTCTCTGGGGAGACCATGGGTAGATACGGACCTCCGATCGTCCACAGCGTACGCTGCGCAACGTGTCCATCAGTTTCTTGTCAGCATCAAAAATGTTGATGACTGTATATACTGTCGATGAGACCGGCTGGATCAGGAAATAGTCTTTGGCCCCTTCCTCGCTCCCTTTGAGGGCCGCGAGTCTTTTCCGGATCCAACCGATCTTATCATTGGAGGACTTGTACGCAGCGTCATCCTAAAAGACCCAGTTACTCGCATGTCATGTGTAGAGTTCATCCCGCTCGTGGATTTTAGCTGCAGGTAACGTCTTAACTTGGATCTTCTTTCCTCCGTGGTGAACCAGACGATCTTCTGAGTTGGTGAGAAGCCTGGAGAGGAAGTATGCGCTGGCTGCTGTGGTGTTATCAAGGGGGATCTGCCATGTCTGGTCTCCGGTTTCTTTTTCCCGCCGCTGGATTGTCAAGGCTTCGCCACTATACATGCGCTTCACCTTGCCCGCCCAGGAGGTGGACGAAGAACCCGGAGTCGCTTGTGACTCTATTCGTTCTTTGGTCGCCTGCAGTTCTTTTAAAAGTTGTGCAGGCGGAATTGTTTCCCTTCGTTGTTGTTGCTCACCTCATTCTGACATGCAAGTATCCTGTGTCTGTGACGTTCTGGCCGGGTGGCGCATTGCCTCCTAGTGGAAGATTGTTTTGTGCCCGGGCCTTTTCCCATTCCCTTTTGCTGTCGTGCTGTCAGGGGGTGTGCCTGTGTGCGGCACGTTTGCAGAGGTGCAGAGTCCGCCCTCTGGAGTGGTCCCAGGGGCATTTTTGCGGAGGTGCGGAGTCTGCCCTCAGGTTCGTCCCGTTTGTCTGGCTGTTCTTCCCGTCTGAAAAAAAAAAAAAAAAAAAAAAAAAAAAAAAAAAAAAAAAAAAAAAAAAAAAAAAAAAAAAAAAAAAAAAAAAAAAAACAGCAACAACAACAACAACAACAACAACAACAACGGTCAGTCAAGGGTCAGACGAATTCGCACACTGGGAATTTCAATCAGGATGTGGGAGGGCTATCAGGGTGTGGGAGTGGTGGGGGGGGAGGGGGGAGAGCCGTGTGCTGTCTTTCACACGGGACCCCGAGGGGAGGGGGTGGTTTGTCCTTTTTTTCGAGAGGGAGTTGGGGGGGGGGCGATCGTTTTAAAGGTTAAGCAGGATTTCAGAGGGGGGGTAGAACTGACAGGAAGTGGTGATGTCCTTCGCCTTCGCCCCTGTTGACAACCCTTTTCGCCTCCTCCACCGTGTGTTGTACTTCACACGGGGCCCCGTGACGAGGAGAACGGTATGCCTTCTTCTATTTCTCCGTTGGATCGGAGACAGTCAATCCCCCTGCTCGTTGTTTTGGTCATCACGCTCCTTTCTCTCCCGATTTCCTTTGAACACCGTTTCTCCTTTTCTTCGCTTGCTACTTTTTCACCCCTTTCCCATTTTGAATCGTCGTGCGCCTCCTTCCATTCCCGCGTGTGATTTTGATCGCTGTTTCCTCCCGGATCGATCTTCGCAATCAGCACCCGTTCCCTTTTTTCACTCTACTTTCATCCCTTTAGAACTCCGGCCCACGTGTCCTGTAGAGGATCTTCGCCTTGTTCTCCTTCCGTCGCTTCCGGAATAGTGGACTGGGTCTGCCACTCGATATCGTTCGGACTGCTTCCCGTCCGACCTTCTCCTGGTAGCACCTCCCCAATCGTCGTTGACCCGTCACGGTGTTAGCGCAAGGCAGCGCTCCAACGTCCGCGCACACACTCGCCCAATTACACCGCTGTGGAAACGCCGGCTCCCGATTGGGACCCTTCTTTTAAACCCACGTGTCCTGTCGAGGATCTTCGCCTTGTTCTCTTTTCGTTGCCTCCGGATTAATGGTTGTCTGTTTCCTGGATATGGCTGTTAGCCACTAGAGCACCTCGCCTTCCCGCTTCATGCCCTTTATCCCAAGTCTACCGGCGGGATTCAGTAGCCGCCGTACCCGGGGCACCTTACTGGACATGGCACCTCCACGTGTCACCCCCTCTGTCACCCCCTCTTCTTCTCCCTCATCCTTCCCGCGTCAGACGAGGGTGGCGGGTTGGCCCGCACATCCACTCGATGTCGTCCCGACTGCTTCCCGTCAAACCTTCTCCTGGTGGCACCTCGAAGATGTGCGCCTCGACCGCCGTGAACCCGTCACGGTGTTTAGCGCAAAGGCGGCGCTCCGTACCCTACCGATATATCTCCTGGCCACACAGTTTGTAACTCAATCTCTACTGGTGTAATCTCACACTAGTTACCAACCACTACTCCTAATTGTAGGCATACATAGCAGCCAAAACCGTGAGGGTGAAGAAGATGAACCCTAGCATCATGTAGTCATCTCGTTTCGCCACGTAGGACGGGAGGGGGTCGATAAAGTCTACTATGTTGTATTGTTATCCAAAGTCATAGACCAAGGCAGCTTGTACTTCCACTGAGATGTGTCTCAATTCCACCCAAAAATAGAGTTGCTCCCTTTTCTCCTTTGGGCTCACCTTTTTTGGCTGTCATGGGTAGATGCGCACATCTAACATCTCTCATCTTATCTTCTTCCACCTGTCCATTGTCTGTTTGTCTTGGGGGAAGAGGCTGAGGATTGTGAAAACCATTGAGGAGAGGGGTTGGATCAGGAAGAATTCCTAGACTGCTAGTGCCTCTGGGTTGCCTTTCATTTCCTCCAGTCGTTTGCGTATCCATCTGATTTTATCGTTGATTGATTTGTGTGCGACATCTCCGTGGAAGAGCCAGTTGCTAGCGTGTTTGATATAGACCTTATTCCTTGCCTCCAGTTTGTCTGTCGGGTATGTCTTCATCATCGTCTTTCTCCCACCCTGGTCCACCACTTGATTTTCCGAGGGGAGGAGAAAGAGGGTTAGGAAGTACGCCCTCGATGAAGAGAGGTCGCGGAGGGGCACCTTCAAGGTCTCTTCCATTCCGTGTTGTGTGCTAGGAGAGTAATGTTTAATATCGAGAGATTTCTCCTGGATAGACCAACCGTTTTTGATAGATGATATTATCCCGTACAAAATGGGAGGAAAGGTTTACCAAATCCACACAGCGTACACGTTGAGACCATGGTGCTTTAAACGCGGAGCATATGGTCATTTGAGCACGAAGTCAGCCTGCCCCCAACACCCCAACAAGAGGGGCCCGACGGCAGGCCGTCTCCTACGAGATCCACGCAGGCCAAATAGGTGGTTTACAGCGGATCAGGGCCACGGAGGGTGGGTATTCTTGATCTTTCAGCAAGGCAGCATTTTCGAGGTTTCTTACCTTCGAAGGTGGCGACCAAAAGGTAATATATATAAGCCTATCCTGGTCACACTCCTGAAGAATCCTAGGCGGTTGGAAAAGTTAAAGCGGTGGGACTTGATTTCTCTCGATGTATTGTTTTCTAGTATTAACACGTGCTTACCTGCGCCGACTAATTTCTAGAATAATTTGGGAGGAATTTGGTTTTAGCATGTCTGCTACACTTGTGTTTCGGTTGTTGTTTGATGATAGAATTAAGTTGCGTGAGGTACGGAAACAGGTCAATGATAAGTTAGGTCACTTAGGTGAGCTTTTTCTCCCTCTTTGTATCATCCGTAGGGCACGATCGAAGGTCCGCATCGACCGGACACAACATCGTTGCATTGCGGACTTATTGCATAATCAGCGCAAGTATGTTCGGGCTGATGTGTTAACCTGTTCATGTACATGCCTTCCTTACCCACGAGTAAGAGGATACGTGCGCTGCAGAATACAGGAGGTGGAGGGGATTTCCAAACTAGCATTGAATGCTCGAAACGTTCCTCCCGCACAACGAACCGATAGGATGTTTTTTCTAGGACATGAGTTAGTTAATGGGTTCAATGAGTGATCGAATGGAAAAGGGCAGACTGTGAGTTGCACCGCGTCAGAACTGGAAGCATGTATGCAGTGCGAGAACCCCACGGATCCGGAATATCTTGACAAAAGACTAGTGCTGGGAGTCAAATCTAGGTTCAAAGGACTTGTCCTTACCCCCCTAGATCGAAACTCAGGGGAAACACCACTAATTTGTCCTGTCTTGTACTACCAAGGCATGCGTGAGTTGTTCATCTGTAATGAAGGATATATCCCTGTCGATGGCACCGCGGAGTCGGTTTTGGTGAAGATGAAGAAAGATTTGAACCAGCGGGGCGTGTTGACTTTCGGGAAGTGGAATGGAAAGGGACGTGTCAGGACGACGTATGAAATCATTATGCCAAAACATAAGGATCTAGATCGCTATAAACCGATATGTCCGACATATTCGGAGCCCACCGTCCGAACATGTAAGGCGGTTGCAAAAGGCCTCAACCACTTACTTTTTTCCCTGCCACATAACCTACACTTCAAATTAAAAGTTGTATCGTCCCTGACGGAGCGTCTTGATGCATGCAATAGAAGAATTAGCAAATTGGGACGTGGTGTAACTTTGACGGGCCGGGCATGCTTGTACGATATTATAGACATGTTTAGAAGGTTACCACATTATGAGATTTTGCAAGCAGCTACATGGATCATTGACCTTCACGAGCAAAAAGGTGGACATTTTGAACAGGTTAACACAGGGGGACGAGGAGCAACTTTTGGCGTGACAGTCGGGCAAGGTCATTGGAGGACTTTGAAATTCGACGAGTTAATACAGTTCGTAAGATTTGAATTGGATCACGCGTACACATTCGCCTTGAATGTGTTACTGAAACAGACCATCGGGATTCCAATGGGAAGGAGTACAAGCCCTCCATTGGCTTGCATTCTTTCAATTTTTTTGTGCCCACTCAGTATTCTGTTTCCCGTGTAGCTTGGGGGATCGTAAGTCCATGGTATTTGGAACTCGGTTGAATAGCGATGTGAGTCTAGTTGTTGCAAGCAAGAGTTCGAACGAAAACTGGTTGAATGAAATATGGGAGACATTCGAACAGTGTTACCCAAAAATTTGACCTTGAAGAGAACGGACGATGAAACAAATACGTGAGAGTTTTTGGGTGCGAAATTTGTGTTGACCAGGGCTTGAGGAAAATTTTGAGTACGCAAGTGTCGAAGAACGGAAGAAGGATTTGGACCTCCGAGAATCTAGAATTCAAGATTGGTCAATCGTATTGATCTTGGGGTGGTAAGGCACAAAAGAGCACCGTTATTGCAAGTCGATTACATCACATTGATCGAATACATCGATTAGATGGGAAATCCCCCAAAGGGTTAACCCCCTGAGATGTAAATTGCGCACCATGGGGTTTCCGGATTACCTATTACTGAGAGTTCTGAAACGCTTTGCGAGGGGCCAACCAGAGCTCTGGGGGTACGTAGTTCAATTCATGGAGGGATCCGAATGACTGGTTGTTTCTTTAGATTGTAGGAATCCAAAGAGTAGAGTGGATTCAGATCGGTAACCGGAACCGAACGGATACTTGAACAGGGTAGGGCGAATCGGTCCGGCTGTACTAGCGTTCAGATTTGCGTGCCCCGTTCTGAATTTTTTCATAGTTTTTGTAATTTTTGTAACTTTGGTCGACCTGGAACCGAACCCATTGAGACATACTGGGTAGGATGGTTCAGTCCGACGTTACTTGTTCTGTGTGGTTTGTTCTGGATTTTTTGTAGTTTTGTAATTTTGGTCAACCTGGAACCGAACACATCGAAACAGACTGGGTAGGATGGTTCGGTCCGGTGTTACTTGTTGTTTGATTTGTAGGATAGTGCTAGTTTTTTCCCATTGCTGATACCAGGTACTGCTCGGGACCAGGGACAACGAATTTGTGTATTTTCATTGTCTTTTGGCGGAGCCGATTAGGTACATAGGCAATAATGAGGTAGGGAACTGTCTCGCTTCGGGACCGACGGGCCGTTGACATTTCCGAGATGGCATATGTGCAACGGAGGAGGGTGAGGGAATGAAGCGACGTGGGGGATTGTGAGGTGAAAGAAACCCCCTGATGACGATCACCGGGAGGTGATCGAAACCGGTTGGGGATCCGCATTTTCTGGAATTTGAGTTTTACTTTACTATAATTGCAATTGTGTATTGTGTCGAGTTGTCGTATGCATGAAGTGTTGTGCATGATGATGTTTAAAATGGAATGTGATTGTCACACCTATTCTCAAATACATGATGATGCCCATGTGAACCAACCTACACTGCATGGCGGGAGTGTGTAAGCACGACAGTTGACCGAAGACTTGTCTTTTGGCGGAAAAAACATGTGCGTGTAAAACAAGGCGTAAGGAAGATCCACCGCGGTTATCGATAATGTCGAACCGTGGTGGTCGGGAGGATGACTACTATCGTGGAAGAATTCACGACGATCGTTGACAAAATCGTCGTGCACCAAGTCGAGATCGGAATGATGACCGGGATGGACGGGGAGATCGAGGACGTGAAGAGTACAGCCGTGAGGAATAGGGGAGGGACGAACCACCAAGTAGCGACCTGTCGTGGAGACCTCCCCCTGTCTGATTTGACTGTAAAGTCGTTGGCCATTACTGCAGCGATTGCTGGAGATTCTGGACCAATGAGGAAACACAAAGACAAATGGAAGTTGATGGATATAAGTGTCCACCATAATTTTAGAGGCGGGGTTGGTCTACTTCACCTCGGTACTCATKAAGCACCAACGTGAAGCGTTCTCTGTCTGAAGAACGAAGGACGCTGAGTCAGATTGAGAACCTTGATAAAAGTGTGACCGCCATGAAATAATTTTTCGACAGGGAAATAACGAGGCGAGCTGAGAAGGAGCGCACAAAATTAGAGAAAGAGGAGGTGAAGAGGAAAAAAGCACCGGAGCGAGCAGCGATGGAGGAAGCTATTCAGCTTGAGGAGCTGAAGAAGCAAAAGAGGATCGAAAAACAGCGGAGAAAGGAAGAGGATCGAGAAGCCATGGCCAAGGCGGTTGAAGTGCAGGTTGGCCTTAGGCTGGGTAACACCAATCTAGACGACCGCTTGAAAAACATTGTCAGGAGGTGTTAGTCGAGAGCCAAATAGACATTAAAGGGAAAGGCAAGGTTGTCGAAGCCATCGCCTCTGCTTCAAGCAGAGCAGGAGAGGTCGAAGAAATTACCAAGAGCACCGAAGGACTACAAATTACCGAGAAACGGAAGCGGGGCGAAGACACATCAGTGGGGAACAGCCCACCAGTCACCACGCTGTCGGCACCAATACCCTTACAAGGGTAATTGTGCGTACTTTTGCACCTCGCAGGAGGAGCACTCTTGATAAAATTTAAGGAAGTAGCGTGTTTTTCACTTGACCGTGACTGACTTTGAAGTCAGGGACGGCGGGCGCACGCATAGCTTATTCAAAGAGTGTGTGGGCGTGCACTTTGTGGGCACGCGTTAGTTAAATAGTGTGAACAGATGGACTGCTCGGCGGTCCAAGTTAAAAGTAAGCTAGGGGTTCGGATAGCGTTGCACGGGCCGCAGACTTCGAACGTACTGACGGAGTCGCCACCGGTGCGAAGTTAGACCGTCGAAGCTATGGCTAGAGGAAAACTTTCGACTGGCTTGCGGAAGGGCGGCATTTTGAGGCCGCACCATGTAAAGTATGCAAGTACTACAATTGACTATAAAGGTATCGACGGTAGGAGTTGTAACAAAATTAAGCTAGGTACGACGCGTGGATACGGCGCGAGCAAAAGTCGGGGTYTTTYCGACCAAAGACRATAAAAGCATGCTCTTTTCGATGAGTACTGCGGGCTACGAGAGCCTCGGCCCGTGACCGCGGCATGGCGGGGAAGTGCGCATGGTAAACTCAACAATAAC
>BFEA01000106.1:1534646-1549678 GCA_003427395.1 Chara braunii | reverse complement strand
GAGAGAGAGAGAGAGAGAGAGAGAGAGAGAGAGAGAGAGAGAGAGAGAGAGAGAGAGAGAGCAGCTCACCCATCTTTCAGTCAGAGGAAGATATGGATGATGACTTCAGGAATGAGCTCCAGGCTGTAGAAGGTTTTGAATCACACACTTTTCTTATTGGAGCGCGAGGAGGTCATTTACCCGCATGAATGACATCTTATGTCACCGTGTGTTATCAGTCACTTAGATGCACAGCTTCATGATAGATAGACAGCAGAACTAATCAATGAATGTGAATGAATCTCACTGAACCATCAAGTCACCTGAAGCCAAGTCGAGCTCTTACCGGTGTATACGGTAAGAGGATACGGCTTCGGGCCTGGGTCCGTGTTGGCCGTGGAGGCCACTAAGAAGAGGCCAAGTTGGAAGCTCTGTAGCCTCAGAGGGTGCCTTCATAGAAATAGTATCGGGTGAAATGGTGTTTTCAGATAAAGGACAGAAAAAATATAAGGTGCCATTGTGCTGAAAAAAGCAAACAGGTGTTACCAGCTTAAGTACACAGACATGGTGGAGATGGAGCTTGCATCTCTCACAGAATACAACAACGAAATGGGTGTTTCATTAAAAAACATTACGAGTCTGATTTTCTCTTTTCTGTTTTCTTTCTGAACCACCACCACTGCGTCCGAGCCTCTTTTCCACCAAGCTGCTCGTGCTGCAAGTCAAAGAAAGAAAAATAAAAATAAAAACAGCACAGGGCCGCAGGCACAATTTTTCTACTTTTTGGCTGGTGGCACCAGCCATTTTGGTCTGGGAGCCCCGACCCTCCGAAACTCTTGGCTTGCATACAGCTTCAATCTTATGATTTTGCATGGGTCGTGAAGAGGTGGTTTAGCAATAACTGATAGCTGTCCCTCGGGACATCCATTAAAATTGGAACCATACAGAAGAGCAGATTAGCATGGCCCCTGCACAAGGATGACACACATAGATCAAGAAACGGTCCAAAAAGAAGCAATAACTGATTGCCGGTCTAAGTTTTTTTAGTTTTTCTTGGTTTTCATCTCCTCCTTTTAGCTATGATCACCATCAAACTCCCCACCCCTAGGAGGCCACAAACTACAGATCAAGGCTTAACCCTCGAGTGTAGTAGGGGATGCTCTTATCACCTCCCCTAATAGGCCTGTAGTGGGGGATGCTCTTATCACCTCCCCTAATAGGCCTCTTATGGATGCTTAAAAAAAAAAAAACCGACAATGAACCCAAAGGGCCCAAACCTTTACACCACCAGTATGTGACGCCCAACCTCACGCCCAGCGCGACTTCCTGATCGGAGTGGGATGGGGGCCCGGAAGTGCGAAAAGGGGTGTCCCAAGGATTTTTGGGGATTTGGGGTGGAGTCCCAGGTCGGAACTGAGATCTCTTGTCGCCAGTTTTAGGGATAGGAGTGCAAGTGTCTTCTGGCTCAGAGCTGGGGCGATGATCGATCGTGCTGCCTGGGCCGGGGTGGGGTGCTACGGGTGTCTCTGCGGCAGTGCTCGTACCGCTGCCGGCAGTCGCAAGTCTCGGGGTCCGACGAAGGCGAGCTGGGTTCTCGTCGCTCGGTCCCGGGATGGGCTCGTTGCGCGACCCTCGCCTGCCGATGCTCGTCGGGCTGCCGACACTCCGAACATGGCGGACGGGGCCAGAACCGGGCTACTTGAATCCCAGGGGACCACGAGTAGCCGGTGGTAAGGGAGGACAGTATAGTAGGGAGGGAAATCAGTGGTGATGGCAACGAAGCCTGGGGTTAGAAGATATTGCTGATTTCGGCTGTCGGGATAATCGGGAATCCGTTGGTCTCGGTTGATTGCCAGCTGGAAGTCGCCCCTGCACAGTCGCTCGTTTTCAGTCCGGCAAGGGTACTCAATGTACCCAAGGTTCCGTAGGTGGCGATGTTGTCGGATACGCTGCCGGCGGATCTGTTCTCTCTCCCAATACGCTCGATATTCTCGGTCCCTTAGGCTTTCGTGATCGGTGATCCAGAAAGGGGAATCTATCGCCATGTCTCGTTCAACCGAATTCATGCACACACATCTTCCTACGAGGCGAGATCGTAGCTGGCTTTTACAGGCGCGCGTGTAGATGGCAAGTCCGCGGACGCTGTCTTACACGCGCGTGCGCACTGGCCAGCGTACCGGCTCAACCATGCAGCAAGCTTCCTCAGGCTATCAATCTCGTTCCGTTTTGGACATTCTCAAAGCATGCACGCCCAACGGTCCCCGTATGGCGTCGGGACCTTAATTCGTCCCGACCCGTATCGCAGATGGAAATTCCGCCATTCACGTCGAGATCTGTCGTGCTAAGTCCCTTCGGGGTTGCGGGCCAGCCTCGTGGGTGCGCGTGTAACTCGCGCTCGTTAGATCGCACTTACACGGGGACTCGCAGGGTTGGTCCGCTATGGATCAATCTATCAGCCAATCACCTATGCAAAAGAAGGTTCGTGTAATCATGCAATAATCTCTCAGCCATTTGTGTTTGAGCAAGAAGCAGTTATGTGGTTATCAGGGGGATATCTCATCCCCATCCAGACATCCATCGAAGCACCGCAACAACATCAAACTCCTTTCACCTACCAATCATCTGGGTGAGAATAGATCGGCGCTGCGAGCGCTGGATGATTCAGGATTACACGCAGAACATCGGGTATTCAAGCATTACAAGATTATCAGACCCATCTCATCAAGTGAATGCAAAACGAAAGAGGGAGGATAGAGATTGAGCCATACATCACACAAAGCCGAAAGAAATGTCAAAATGCAAAACAAGGGCGTCTCGCCCGGAGCCAAAATTTTACATACAAAGACTGAGAAAAGATAAAGAAGATTGCAATCCCACATCCGTCTGTTTCCCCCCCCCCCCCCCCCCCCCCCCCCCCCCCCCCCCCCCCCCCCCCCCCCCCCCCCCCCCTCTCTCTCTCTCTCTCTCTCTCTCTCTCTCTCTCTCTCTCTCTCTCTCTCTCTCTCTCTCTCCGGTGCGGACAGTCCGTCGTCTCGCACCCACCAACGAAGTTGTCACCCCGCTTGGTCCGCGTGCGCCACAGTCCGTCGTGGCCTACACGTCAACCCCGCGCACTTGGCACCAGCTCGTCGGGTCGCCCAACTCCCACATCAACTCACCTCCTTACTTTGCTCATTAGCCGACCCTCACTGATCGCGCTAACCTCGAGCTTCCAAAATTTTTTACGAGAGCTATCTAATCGCGCCGACGAAATTTATAGCATGCATGCGTGCACGAAGATGCGAGATTGCAGGGATTGGAAAGAGGAGCAGAGAAGGAAGTGCCTACGCTTGGCATGGCCAGATTGTGGCGTTGGGGACGTAGCCACTCTCCACGCATCGATCTAGGCATGCGGCGCTCAGGCCAATCAGATGTAGCAAAAAGAAGGGAAAAGGGCGGGAAGAAGACGAGGGAACAAGAAGAAAGATACAGTTACAATGGCGCCCGCCCAACGATTACAGTCGTATGCAAGATTAAGGGCGCCGCTTTAGTTAGAACCTTGTTCCCGCCGCAGGAAGATGCGCGCAAGAAAGAGGCGCCGCTCGACAAGAAATTCAAAAAGTCCTAAATTCCTATCTGAACTCAAAATTGCAACAGAAAAATTCCGACGAGACGGAAGAAAAACAAAAAGAAATTGAAATTCCGAGAGCCCTCGGGGGCTCGTTCTTAGTTGAAAGAAAAATTTAAAAAGAAAACCGGAAAGCTCCCGCGCGATCATCGCGCCAAAAATCTCAGTTCCCCCCTTTTTCTCTCAGCAGAGCAAGAAAGAGCCATCGCCAACCGTTATTGATTGCGCCCAGCGGGGCGCACATACTCAACCGTCTGCCCTGGGCCTGTCCCATCACTGCCGAAGGGGAAGAAGCGAAGCGAAGGAAAAGAAAGAAACGAGGACACCGACGCAATTTACCCACCGATCCCACCTCCCGTAATTTGCCCAACCCTCCCATCTCAGGACCCCTCATTGTCATCACGCAGAAAGTCGCGCGACACAGAAAGTGGTTCGTCACAAGTATGTTTCCTGCCTGTTTCGTTCCACTGAGTCTGTTAACCTTTTGCAAAATTGCGGGTTGAGCCTACCTAACTTGGTGTCACCTAGCAATTTTCCATCCCCTGTTGGTGGACCCTTTGAATTTGGTCCTGCGCTTCCTCAACCTGATCGGGCGCCCCCTCACTGTTACTTCGGCAACCTCTCGGCCTACCCGTTGTCACTTCAGTGGTCCCTCGGCCTTCTCTTTGGCAATGCAGCAGTAAATTGATGAATGGTCCAAAGGACAGTGGACATACAAAAAAAAAGAAAAAAAAAGAGAAGCAACAATAAATAGGCATACGAACACCTAGTGAGGAAACAAGGAAAGGAAAATAGTGCACGGACTATTCGACCTTCGGAGTCATCTTTCCCCGCCCACCCCTTTAATCCATTCGTGGGGAGCAGCACGTTCTGCTGGGAACCGGGCCCAACGTCCGTTATGAGATTACATAAAGCATTTGATGATACTTTGGAGAGTACCAAAACCATTACCTGGCTTCGGTTGAGAAAAAAAAAATCAGAGGGGAAACTATGAAGATTCATGAACAACTTCTAAGACCGCGACGGAATCTAAAGGATATAGTGGTCGACACTTGGCAAAGACACCTGAACATAGACAGACAACTCCTGACCCCCATACGTTGGTTCCACAATTGCAAAACCAAACCGGCCAAGATCACATCACTCCAGTGGCAGATAATACACCGCTGCCTACCGACAAATAATTTGCTGATTGACCACTCACATTTGAAACAACAGGGCAAGGTCCTCCCGTGGTGCTTGCGCTGCACCGGAAATTTCCCCTCACGGAAAAGAGCGGAGACAATCGAACACATTTTCCTTCAATTCCCAGCAGCAACACTTACATGGAGGTGGTGGGACAGGATTTGGAGACAAATGGTCCCCGGAGTTCCGTGGCCATGGGACTAGAGAGCTCTCTTACTTGGACACTGTCCGGCAATCCAAAGCGACACCTTTGTAAGGAACATGTTTCACCTTGGCAGATGGGTCGTGCTCTGGATCCTATGGTGGCAACGTTGCACCTTGGTCCTTGATCATGTGAGAGTGGAAGGAGAGGAATGGCAGGAACATTTCAAACAACACTTTCAATTAGGACTTTCTCGTCAGTGGGAAGAAACCAAAAGGATTCTTGATTCCCTTCACAGAAAAAAAGACATTAGAGAACAAATTACAAGGTTTTCCAAGGATTGGCTAGGTGGGGAACAAGGGGGATGGGTGGCAGAGGTGCGATGGCTAGAGGGTGAGTTAGCAGACAGGGAGCTTCATGAGGACAGCATGGAAAGGAACCCCCCCCGCGACACCGCCTCCTTTTTAAGAACTGGATGGAGATCGGCCCAGAAACTCCCATGAGACCAGCAGAAGACTTTCCGGACCCCTTTCCTCCACACCCTTTGGCCCTTGATATTAGAATATGATAGTATGGACCCATGTCCTTCGGAGTTAACAAACCCCGTCTTTTCGTAAGGATAATGGGGATGGCTGGGAATAGATAGAGGGGCGGGTGAGGAGACGAAGGGAAGAACCACTGGTGCCCCCCAGTGGCTCCCTTCGGTACCCTGCGCCACGCCATACATTGAGGAAGGTAGACCCCCAGTGGCAGGGTACCGAAGGAAGCCACTGGGGGGCACCACGCGCCAAAGGTACTAGTGGAAAAAAAAAAAAAAAAAAAAAAAAAAAATCTAAGCTTACTTCTACCAGATCCTACATCCCAAGTGACGCTATGACCAAACCAACACCTTTTCAAAACAAACAAACAAACAAACAAACAAAAAAAGGGTGGCCCCAGGTATTTCAAGATTATTATGGAAGTTACCGTAGATTATATGTCATGATCATGACTTATTGAACTTCCTTATTGAGCTTATGTTGTGACAGGTATGTTGACAGTTTTTAAACCACTAGAACCTTTGTCGGTTCGGAAAATAGTGGGCCTCCGAACTTTCAGGAGGCCGAAAAGAAACGACGGCCTCCGATCAGATTTATCAACGGCAGCCGTTGTCGGGCCTGGCCTCCTAAAAGTTCGGGACTAGACCAAAACTTGTCGAAACCGGACGGCAAAGGTACTAGTGATTTAAGCCTCTGGAAGCATCATGAAATTGAGGGTCTCAGATTGAGACCCTCAATTTCATGGAAACTGAGCCATGATGAATGGTACCGAGTCTACTGACCGAGAACTGAACCTGAGAGCTCTTTCTATTGGATGTGTATTGGATGTGTCCTGACTGGCCGCAGCGGGACCTGAGCAGCCACTTCCAATTGGCCCAGTGCTCCCACATTGCTATGGGTTACAGGGCGGCACAACTCGCCCCACTGAGTTGCCAGTGTTGACGAGCCGTGGCCACCAATCCTCCTCAGGCCACTGAAAGTGAAGGCAATGGGAATAAAACCCAGCACCTGCGCGGTGCTGCTCAGGCATGAAACCTAACACCAAACTCAGTGGTCCCGGTATTAATACTTTTGACTACGGTCTTCACCCGAACAGAATGCCCTCATTATTGCTGCATCTAGGCTGAAAGTTGCACAAAATACAGCTACAGTGCCCAATGTTCTACTTGAGTAAGGACGGTAGACGGTAGACTGGGCCGCTTTTAAAAGTGCTGTAGCCCATGCCAAGACACCTCACCCTAGAGGGCTTACCACCCTAACCAATGGGTGACAGGCCCTCTGATCCACCACCACCTGAATTGGGGCTACTTGTTAGGTCCCCGGTCCACACGTTTGAACAAAGACGTCCAGGTTCATGCTAAAGCTATGATGTTGTTTTGGGCGGTCCGGTCCAGTAGCTCACATCGGATGTGACTCTCGTTCACGTCACTGAGGCCAGATTCCAACTTCTGCAATTTTCTTAGCGTTGGGTGACAGACGGGTGCCGCTTCCGCTTTGCTGCATTATTTTAGCTCTACGTGGAACCTGGTAGCAGCCACAACGATGTTCACAAGAGAACATGCAGAGGCTGCACCCAGCCAGCAAGTGGGCGATATCAGCCGGGGGCCAGCCGGTGGCATTAGGACCGAGGGTGATACGAGCGGCCAGTCACTGTGCCTCCTCTCCATTCCCCTCCCCCTACAAACATCAGCAGTGGCTGCTCAATGGTGATTTTTGTGGGGCAAACGGGCTACCTTGAGATGGTGGGCACCAAGTATGCCCAGGTACGTACATGATGCCAATTGGAAATGTGACTTTAATGAACCCAGGACCTCCTGAATGCCACTTGCGTGCCTTGCTAACTGAGCTAGGCTGCTGACCTTTCTTGTTTTCTTTCCTTTTGCTTGCTTTCCTTTCTTCCTTCTTTTCTTCTCGCTTATTGTTGCGCTACCACACGACTGCGCTACGCCTTGTTATGTTCAATTGGCAATTCAACACATTAACTGCGCCACTAGCCAAAGATCGGATTGACTTAAAATTTGGGTCTCTTTTAAATCTAGCCAAATTGGAACCGGACTACACTATGAGGCACTGCCCTCTATATCGCGGATTTACTTTGATATTAAACTGTATGCAATCCAGTCCGTAGCTCGCGTGGGGATGTTATATAAAAAGGGGACCACCAAAGTAGAGTTACCTTTTCCATACAGTGTCTACTGGAGCCAGTCTGAGATCAGCCTCATGGCCGTCTTCACGGTGATGTCAAGGAGACGGCTGGGCCATGTGAACATGGAAGAGAGGGAAGAGACAACTTTGTATATGCTTAATGATGGGCCGGCCATAGCTGTTAATTCTTGTTGCAGAAGACAGGAGGGCAAAGTAGTGGAAACCGCAGAGGGAGGACCTCTACCATTGCAGGAATAGCATTTACAGATGTGTGGAGAAAAAACCCTAGACATCGTCTTAGTATTATGTAAGAGGCCACGCTACAGAGACTTGTTTCCCTCGAATCCTAGATGAACCTAATGAAAGCTATACTTCATTCCGATTCCTCCCTTCAAACGCAAATTCCTTGCATAAATGGATAACGTAGTCGATGGGCAGTGCGCCTTCCTTGATATATTATATTATTTATGTACCATATAATGCTGATGGGAGGCATGGTGCTTCTTTTTCCTTCTTCTTCTGTTTTGGACACATAACAGTTCTCATTGCAACAACAAGCACATTCAATTTGCAGTTATTTTACTTACTTGCACACAAATCCAATAGTCCATTGCCGAGGCGGGCCGTTACTTTCAGAGGAATCGTCTTTGGCTCGGTCTGAATCTGCTTCTTTCCTTTTTCTATGAATCTGCTCTCCTCTCCGGCCTTTTTCCTTATGAATCCGTCTCTCTTCCTGGCCCTTTTTCTTCCTCTCTTTTTTCTGTGAACTTGCTGACTCTTGCCCTTGGAACCTCCTTCTGGCCTTCTCCTTTGTCTAGTCCAGACTTTCGGTTCACTGAATAGTACTTAATGAGTAACTCCCATTTGCTCGATCCCTTTTCCTAGCGACCTAGAGACCCCTGATGATTCTGGTTGGCGGCCGGATGAAACGCAGCGTTGGGTCGCTGCGCCTGGTTTTCACAAACTTTTTCGATGCATTTGGCATTTCACTATTATCTTCCGGCCATACGGTCGCGTTTTGGGAAAATTTGGGATGGGCTTTTACTCCTTTCTCTATCTGCCATGCTCTTTCAGTCCGTGCTCTCGGCTCCCTCCCTTTTCTTCTTTTCTCCTCTTCTCTCTTCTCTTCTCTCCTTTTCCTTCTTGTTCTCTCTTCGTCCTTCATCGGTTTGATACATATATTTTCAAATTGTCTGGAAAACGCTTCGGCATTAACCATTGCCGAGTTGCGAACTCAAAACATGCTGGAGTCACTGGACACATTAATTGATGAGTGTGAGGCCTTGTAGAGAGGTCTGGGGTTTGCTGAGGGAGGAAGGCCATCCAGTGGCGAACCGGGGGTAGCTGCAAGGGAGCGAGAAGAGAACAGCCATGGTAGACGTTGGTTAGGTTGGTACTGTCTCTGAGTTACAATGTCCTGGTATAGGGAGGGCTAGGAGTTGTTCTAAGATCATTATCATCATCATGATCATTATCATCACCATATGAGGGACGCTGGGCCCGGTTCTCAGCAAGTTCGGTTCGGTTACTCCGGGCAGACTGTGAGGACCCCGGCCTCAATCTTCTTATTGGTAATATCAGACTTGGGCACTGGGCCCGGATTAAAAAAAAAAAAAGAAAAAAAAAAAAGGKTTYWWTTWCYTGKATTTCAAATAAGAACTCATAGCCTGCCTGTGCCCTTTTTTTTTTTTTTTTTTTTTTTTTTGGTGAATCTCCATTGTCTTATAGTGCGAGTTTAATTTGCAATAACTGTGCAGTTACTGCAGTGTATACCAGGTCACTCCTCAAACTGCCCCGTAACTGCAATAACCGTGCAGTTCGAAGTTTGAACTTCTGACACAGCTTTGTGAGTTGGCTTTTGGGCATTTTTCATTTCTCTCCAGATACTGCAGTGTATAGCATACTAGGTCACTCCTCAAAAATCCCCAGTAAGTGTACTGACCGTGCAGTTACTGCAGTGCATACGAGGTCACTCCTCAAACTACCCAGTTACTGCAGTGTATACTAGGGCACTCCTCAAACTCCCCAGTAAGTGTAATAACCGTGCAGTTACTGCGGTGTATACGAGGTCATTCCTCAAACTGCCCAGTAACTGCAGTAACTGCAGTGTATACGTATGGTCACTCCTCAAACTCCCCAGTTATTGCAGTCTATATTCGGTCACTCCTCGAACTCTCGAGTAACTGCAATAACCCTGCGGTTACTGCACTGTATACAAGGTCACTCCTCAAACTCCCAGTAACTGCAATAACCATGAAGTTACTGCAGTGCACACGAGGTCACTCATCAAACTCCCCAGTTACTGCAGTGTATACTAGGGCACTCCTCAAACTCCCCAGTAACTGGCAGTAAGTGTAATAACCGTGCAGTTACTGCGGTGTATACGAGGTCATTCCTCAAACTACATGGTGACTGCAGTAACTGTGCAGTTACTGCAGTGTATACGTATGGTCACTCCTCAAACTCCCCAGTTACTGCGGTGTATATTAGGTCACTCCTCAAACTCTCGAGTAACTGCAATAACCCTGCAGTTACTGCAGTGTAGACAAGGTCACTCCTCAAACTCCCAGTAACTGCAATAACCATGCAGTTACTGCAGTGTATACGAGGTCACTCCTCGAAAACTCCCGAGTTACAACAGTGTATACCAAGTCACTCCTCAAGCTCCCCAGTTAAGTGCAGTCACTGGAATCTCATTTCATCGCAGTTACCAACACTCAGTTCATCGCTTGTGAGGCCGTAGCCAATTTGTCTGAAACCGTGCAATAAGCTGAGTCTGTACGGCATATGCAGCAGAGATCATGAATGCACAAAGAAGTGCTACAATTGCTCGCTGCTTTGCAGGCCCGAGGGCAAGTGCAAGCACACCAGTCAACACAGAAAGAATTACACAGACATTCCGCAGCTTTCGAAAATTCTTGAGTGCCCTTAAGCAAGACGAGCAATTGACGACATGCCGCCAGTACCTATTAGTTAGACTGGGAGAATGGATGGACCCTGTGTTCCCCTGCACCGCGCTCGAGGCTGCCATTGCTTGCGGTAAATTGCTTGGCATCTGCTTGTTATGGACTGCTGGTGACACTTCATCGGCAAGCTTGGCGGTTCGATAACCTTCATAATAGGGCAATCCATGGCCAACCTTATCGAGCCACTTCCGATATTCTACGACATAGAGATCGGAGGTCTGTAATGGAAGGTAAACCCGGCTTAATGGCCTGTCTTTCAGAAGTGCACGCACATAGGTCTCTTGAGTTTGCACCAGACCCATATCTTGCTCTAGGATCATCAATGAATTTAGATGAAAAAACCACCTAGGCAAGGTCTGTAGTAGAAAATTTGACCGAGTTGTTGTGAAGAAAAGTCTGGATTTACCAATACCCAGGGGAGTACAGGAGATGAGAACTAGCTGCAATATGTTGCTGTCGCCCTTTTCGACATCCCCTTCTGCGGCTGAGGATCGGAAAGTGGTGATCACATGGCACGGTGCAACAAACTCCATCTCACAGACCAAAGGCTTGTCCGGCTGCCTCCTATTCTGATGCGGATAGAAGCCCTTAAATCCCCGATCAGATCGTTCAATAACCCGCATGAGCAATGGGCGGGCGCTATCTCGATTTCCCCCTCCAGGTGTTGCATGGTGTGAGATTTGGACATGAGCAGGATCAAGAATGTTCTCGAGAAGAAAAGAGTGATCGTAAGGAAGGTCATCGTGCACCATTAGCGATGCCGGCTGCAGCCAATCAGGCACCTTTTGAAGCGCTTTCTCCAGTAGGTCTTCGCTGCCTGATGAAGATGCATCCCCCCCCCCTTTGCTTTCACTCTTCTCCTTGCCACCAAGCAAATCTGCCATGGGTGTCAGGTAGACTAATATATACCCCGCCTTCTCAACAACTGGGTATACCTTCAAGCAAGCTGCTCGTGGGATCGCCGCCCCTTGTGCCAGCTGCGGAATGTGAACGCATTTCCCACTCTCTCCCTCAAACTGCCAACCATGATACAAACACTCTATTCGGCCATTCAAAACCTGGAGCAATATCCACAGAACAATGGGGGAAAAAAAAAAAAAAAGTCAGCTAGGATGTACCCAGCCCACTCGTAGCTGAATGGTTCATACACATGTGGCTGCTAGTACAGAGATCATGAGTTCAAATCCTGATATCACATGGAATCGGATGAATAGAATATACTGTTAGGGGCTGTGCCACATTGAACCAGAGCAGTATACCTCCCAGCAGTGAACCAGCCCCCTGACCACTTTGCCTGGTGGCACCAGTCGTATCAGAACTTAGTACGATGCCCCCTCTCACCCACCATTTTTTATCCGCATACATCCACCTTATCCAACTACCAGGGTAGGAAACACACCTCGCAGTTTTGATCAAAGTTGGCTTCATTCCACAGCTACCCAAGGAGCTAGGGTAACAGGAGGTTTTTTACCAAGTATAGCAGGCTAGGAAATAAAGTGATACCAGGGCCTAAGACTACAGGGTGTAAAGATTAGGATAGGACGCAGAGAGAAACCAAACTAGCGGACGCGAGTGACCACCCTTTTACCCTTAAACCTAGAGGAGGGAGATGGCTGTCATGGATAAGGCATGGAATTTGGAAAGTATGCCACATATGGGATGAGGAGAAAAAAGACTGGGTGACAGAACAGGAACTCGCCTGTCGGCTCAAGGGATGTCACCGACGGGATGAGAACCTGCAAATGGCCAAAAACAGGCCGAAGGAACAGACGAAGAGGGAGTGGGGAAAATGAAGATAGACCACCCACACCCTACTGGACCGCCCTGCTACGGATATGGTGGGAAATCATGCCGAAAAAAGTGGGCAGACCCAAGTCCAAAGAAAAGGTGTTGAGACAACCCCTGTTCGGTAATCCTTGGGTGAACGGCGCAACTGACCACCCTGTAACCCGTAAACCTAGAGGAAGGAGATGACTGTCTTGGATAAGGCATGGAGTTTGGAAAGTCTGTCACATATGGAATGAGGACAAAACAGACCGGGTGACAGAGCAGGAACTCGCCTGTCGGCTCAAGGGATGTCGCCGACGGGATGAGAACCTGCAAATGGTCACGTACGCTGCATTCCAGGTGGAAGGGAAGAGTTACTGAGCGAAGAAGCCTCAACATGGAAACCAGGAGAGTCGGGGGTCTTGGTACAGAAATCATCTCCTTCGAGGGCATACCAATTCTCCCATAGACAGCAGGGTTCGGACACTCTTGGTACTGGCTGTGTTCACCTCTTTTCCAATCATTCATTCGACTCAAGGGCTTTCATCCATTCTGAATGATGGGGTAGAAAGAACAGTTCTAAACAACTTTGTGCTCAGGAAAGTAAGAGTACTGGGGGCCATGGCCAAAAACAATCTTCAGAATGGATACGGCAATTCAGGACTTGGAATTCGACCCAGCGGAATGGGCCTGGACACCAGGAAGAAGCAAGAACCTAAGAACCAATATACTCGTCCATGATTATACAGTTAACATACATTACAATCTCCTAAATAAAACCAAGGATCCGAACCCCACAATCGAAAATAGATGGATGAAATTGATTGGTCAGGAAGCCACCCAGATATCCCAGATACCGCGGAAGAAGGTCTAACTTCAAATCAATCCGACCGGTCAAAATCAGAAGCCTCCAATGGCTTATCTCATACATAGCGTTACCTGTCAACCAATGGCTGCATATCGGAAGACGACACAATGACCCCAATAGCTCTGACCTATGCGTAGTATGCTCAGAAAATGAACCTGAAAAGTTGTGAAAACATGATACACTGTTTAACAAGGTGCAGAGAAGCGATGGAGTATTGGGCCAGGGCATCAGACCTCTGGGCTTCCCTTTTCCCGACTCCCCTCCCCGAACACCCCATCCAACTCCTCCTCCTCTGGACTAACATTCCAGCTTCAGTTCCAGAAGTCCGAAAAGATATGGTGGTTTGGGATGATCAGAAAACTGAGAAAAGTAACACTCTGGTCTATATATATGGAAGGAAAGGTGCAGCAGAACCATCGAAGGGATATCAACACCAAGGGAGAAAGTGTAGGCGGAGACAAGGACGGTAATTCAGGCAGAGATTTTGTGCAAGCGGCAGAAGACAAGACAATCCATGACGGATGAGGCGGACCAGCAGCAGAGAACAGTGAAGAAATTTACAAAGATACGGCTGGCAGGCAGCAAGGTAGCAGAAATAAAGGACTTCCGCATATGTTGGAAGGACTGGCACAATTCAGAAGTGGGCCTGAGAAGACAGAGGAATCCAGCAAGCTCCATCACAGGCCACACAAGTATCATAGCATATGGCTGTGAACCTACAAGTGCGGAAAAATGTGAACACTGTCTGTCCCTTTGCTTGTCCCTTTCTTGTGCTTCGAGATAATTATGACAGGTCCTAGTTAGATAGACCTGAGAGGAAAGGTGGACGCAAGGCAAGCTGACAGTCAATCCTCCATACTACTGGAGCAATCAATGCTGATCCGGGATCCTTCGGCCCGACGGAAGGAAGCGTGAGTCTGTTGATATAATTTTGTTTGACTTGCCGTTGGAATAGGACACATACGCTCGCGCCTTTATTGACAAAGAGATGGGAAAAGAGAATAGACATTCCACGTAATCAGTTAACCAAAATACCTTGGTCAAGTATTACAGCTATACGGTTGGGGTCGGTTAGAAGTATGCAGTGGTTGATAGCTCACGTGGCACTTCCGGTCAATGCTTGGTTGGATGAGCGTAGAAGTTTGGGTCAGAGGAGCGCGGACAGTGCTGCATGCCTGGTATGTAGATCGGGGGATCCGGAAACAATGCTGCATTGCCTCATAGAATGTGAGGAAGCAGGTAAGTTTTGGGGGGAAGTGAGGAACATATGGGGACAGATTACAAGGTCTTCTTTTCCTGAGTCTAAAATCTCCCTTATGTTGGGACTCAACATCCCGAATCTATGGCAGAACTTTGAGAAGCATCTTTTTAAATTAGTGTGACAGTATAGTCTCTGGACTATCTGGAAACGCAGGTGCCAAGTTACTTTTGAAGATAGGCCAATGCACATACAGGAAGCAAGGGAGATATTTCTCACGTTGGTTGAAACAAATTTTAGAGCACAATGGAAAGTAGTAAGGAAACAAGTACGACTCCATCCGGGACAAGAGGAAGAGATAATGAAACGGTTTAATCAGAATATCTTGGGGCAAGGAGCAGTTGCAATCATAAAGAATAATAATTTATCCTTCATTTGGAGAGGACACGTTCCAGACAGTTAGGATGAGGTTAGGGTTTAAGGGAACCACATAGACATAGAGGATGGGTTGGTGAGGATAGAGTTTAGGGTAAATGGAAGGTTCAAAAGAGTTAAGGACTGTCTATAGGACACATTCTAGAGTGTGGCAGTAAGATCAAGGGTTTAGGGTTTAGCAATGGACATTTCACAAGGTTC
>BFEA01000106.1:1488800-1509179 GCA_003427395.1 Chara braunii | reverse complement strand
GAGAGAGAGAGAGAGAGAGAGAGAGAGAGAGAGAGAGAGAGAGAGAGAGAGAGAGAGAGAGAGAGAGAGAGAGAGAAGGAGAGATTTGCAACTTTGAGATTTGACGACATTTGGATTCAGACTCGGCATTTGGACAGAGACATTGGATGGGGATTATTTGGGATCTATATCGAAGACTTGGTATTGACGACATCCTCATCCTTCCCCTTCCTCTTTGTCTAATCCCCCTCCTCTTCGTCTATGTATGATCAGAGCCTGGCGCATTCTTCCTGTGTGTAGCGCCAGGCCCCTTCACACCTTGTGGTGATGATGATGTATGTTTGGTCTGTATTGCGACATTGATTGGTCTGATCATTGGTATTTTAGCCTTCCGCTACGCTATCCTGTACTATGTGAGAGAGGTTGGTTCTTGTTCTGGTCTGCGCACCATTACGGTCTGCGACACTAACAGACCCATCCAGAGCAATGTTCCCGAACAATTTAGTACCCCCATTTTTTTCAGCAGCATTCTCTCTTTGATCCGGGACTGTGTCGTAGCATTTGCTGGGCGATGCTCACCAAGTATCTCACGCTCTGCAAGAGCTTGGTGAGCAGCAAATGTTTGCAGAATTTGAATCACAATCTTTTACCAACGGGCCTAGCTCAGTCGGTACACCCATGAGCTGTTGAAATACCGACCTGAGTTCAAATGCAGACAGAACTAGAGGAATGAAGTGAAATTCCATCGTTTCAGACATGCATTTGCTGCAAACGGCCCACAATGCCATAGATCAGACGCGAAGCATCCTCTGGGCCCGGTATTGTCCTCTAGGGGATGTTCCAAGACCCGTGCAAACTGGTCTTGTGTGTGCATGCATTGTTTCCCGTGGGAAGTCACTATGGATATAATAGCGAGATTGCGTCCGAGCTTGTCGGCAGGCAGTACACTCGAACCCCGATGCAGAGATGACGAATTGCTATTTGACAATACCTGCATTCATCTCTTATTTATTTGCGCAATTTACGTGTGCCATTCTTTTGTGGAGGGGCCATGCTAATCTTCTCTATACCATTTCAATTGTTTATGGAGGTCGCGAATGACTACCTGCATTTATTTCAATCATAGCCTACTGCAATCGAAGTCATCGTCACGCAATAAGGCGAAGCGAAATGAGACTTAGGGAAAAGATAGCACACCCAAAAAAAAAAAGAAAAAAAAAAGACACGGAAAGAAAGAAGACTGAGAACAAAAGGTGTAGTACAGACTGTTTTGTTGGACTCTCACCAACTCATCATGAGTCTGAGAGAACCCTCAACAGTGTGCAGAATCCCCACATTCTGATATTCATGCTTCCAGTCACAGTCTACGCACTTCAACCCCCCTTATGATTGGACAGCTAACCGAGTGACAACACAAGCAGTTAGACCACCACTACCTTCTTCCCCCAAAGAGAACTTACGGTCAGCATGCCTGTATTTGAGGCAACTTTTAGTCCAGATACAGCAATAATGACCATACGTTCTATTCGGGGGAAGAAGGTACCTCCGAGCCTGCTTTTGCCGACCCTGATTTTCACTGTGCACCGAGGTTTTTTTCCCGTGCTTTCAAAAAAAACTCGGTGCGCAGTGAAAGTCTTTGTTAAACCCAAAGACTGCAACTGGTTAAGTCCGCGAGTGATGAGTTAACCCGGCCGGCGTACCCATATGCCGGAAAAAATCCGTGTGACTGTCTGACGTAAAAAAAAAAAAAAAAAAAAGTCTGGTCCGTTGTGTTTCTTTTCTGGTACTCTTCTGAGAAAGGGGAAAAAAAAAAAAGGCACGGCCAGACTTTCAAAAAGCGACCTACCCACAACCACAAAAAACGAAAAAGGAAAAGAAAAAACGAACACCCCTACCTGCCGCAAAGTTGTTGTGCCAGTATGCCCTCAGTGAGGGCTTTACGGCAGGGGTGTCAGGTCCACGAAAAAGAGGAGAAGGAAAAAAAAATAAAATTGAAACTGAACTTAGGGCGGGAAAGCGGTTTCATACATTCTGCGAAGTTGTAGTGTGGGCATGCCCTCCTTCACAAAGTGTCAGCAGGCCGTGGACAGCACCGTGCCTCCCTGGTAGGGCATGAAAACAAAAACAAAAAAAGAAAAAATGCGAAAAAATACGAAACAAAACAAAACAAAAACAGCAGTAACGACAACCTGAAACTGGCCACAATCGTAGTTAGATACTTTCTGCAAGTATTGGTGTGAGCACAACTTTGTGCACAGCCTTCCAGGACTTGGTCTTTTGTTTTTTCTTTTTGCTTTTCTAAGGGGCCCACAAGGCCCAACTGCCGAGCCTCCGCCGACCCCCGAAAACTTCGGAAAAAGTGGGAAAACAGCCACTTGTTTTCCCATTTTTCCCAACACTGGTGGAGGTAGTGGTGGTTTAAGGCAAAGGAGGCAGCAACCAGTTCAGTAATTTGTTAAAAACGTTAAAAGCGTTGAAACAGCAGAGTAAAGGGGGGGGGGGGGGGGGGGGGGGGGGAGGCAGGGGAGGGATTATCCTGTTCAGTATTCAAAACCCTTACACTTATATGTTGTATGTTCTCCTCCTAAGAAGCACACTTTCACTTATATGTTGCCTGTTCTCTGAATGATGCTCATTCGTATGCATTGAACCTGAGCACCTGGAAATAAGCAGAGGGGCAGTCACATAAACAAACCCAAATCATTACTAACACTGTGGGAGGGGGAAGTACTGCATGAGAAGAGGGAGAGGAAGAAGAGGGAGACTAGTGTGGAGTAACAGTTGGGGGTTCTGTAATGGATCAGAGGGTGGGTCATTGTCATTTGGAGTGGGGTAACAGTCGCGGCAAGAGAATCGGAAGTTGGGGGTCAGTTGCATGAAGCGGAGGTTAACCAGTCCCACATAGCGGCTGCTAGTCGTGTGAATGCTGCACAGGTGTTAACCAGTCCCACATAGCGGCTGCTAGTCGTGTGAATGCTGCACAGGTGGCTGCGCCACAGGTCTGGTGCACACCCAATCCTGCAGCACTGTAGAAATCACCGCCACATTGCGGACAGCGGACCCAGTATGCATAGCTCCTGGCTGGTGTGTATTAGGAGTGAAACGTTGTTCCATACCCTTGCGAGCATGGCAGGGGAGTAGTTCTCTGACTTCTGCCGAGGGCGCAGTGATCATACTGTGAGGATTGAGCCAACAAGAAGGGGCCTTGCCATGATGTACATGTTCTGGGCTAAGGCCCCAGCAAGCCTAGTGCCCGCCCTAAGTGAAGGCGGGCCAGCAAATCAACAAGAGCCCTCTGTGCCAACATTTCACGAAGTGGGGTCTATACAGTTGCAGCACGCCAGTTGGTTGGAGTGCACCGAGTCTCGGATTTCATCAAATGCTGAAATGCCCAGGGCCTCTGAGTTAGTTAGGCCCTGGGCACTCGAACGTGAGGCCAACAATGCATGCTGGGTAGAAAGGCCGAAAATGCCAAAGGGAAATCGGCCCACTATCTGAATCTGGCCGCAGGCCTTGATGAAAGAGGCGCAACTGCATTGCCCCGGGGCCCAACTGCATCGGGTAGGCTTCAGCCTCTGGGTCCCGGTCACAGGCTGAAGGAAGGCCGCCCACACGCTGCACTGGCATATAGGCAAGCAGGGCGAGTGGCCAAGGATCTTGGCCAATGCTGGCATTGCGGGCACGCCGCGCGGATGCATGTGTGCTGCACTGTGCAGAGCTGCGCTGTGCTAAGGTCAAGCAGGCTAGCGCTAGGCGGTAGGGCGCTGCCTGCATGCAAGGCACTGGCGGCCATAGCCGGGCCGCACGAGGGTGTAGTGAGGGTGAAGGGCGAAGGTGGTCTTCGGAGGTGAAGGGCGCTGTGTGGGTAACAGGGAAGAGTGTGGGTGAAGAGGACACGTACCTGGTGAAGGTGGAGGTCGGCTTTGGTGTTGACATCATCACTCGCTGGTAGTCAAGTTGTCTGGTTGCTTTCATTGCTGTAGTTGTAGGATAGGCTGTAGAGCAGATAGGGCGCCTGGCGCCATTCACAAGAGAGAGCTACATGCTGTTGGTGTTGCCCTGTTGGGCCTGGACATTGACTCACGATTCTTCTGTATCATTCTCAATTGGATGGTTACTTGGTTCCATTGTACTATCTGCTTGGGCTTTGACTACTTGGACTTCAGTGTGATATTGCATTCTGGATTTCTGTTACTCATGTTCCTTGCAATACTCTTCAGGGACCGACAAGACCTCTGTTCGGGAGGTGACCGTGGAGATGGGCCACATCTGCGTTGACGAGGTATCTGTAACGGCTGATCTGACCATGAATGTGAGGGTGCTGATGAGGATGAGAATGATGAAGTCGATAATGAAGGAGACAAAGGAAAGGAGGAGGAGGAGGAGGAGAAGGAAGAGAGGACGACGAAGGAGGGGGAGTACGAGGTGGAGAGGATGATGTGGTGGAAGATGCTGCTGAAGGAGGTGGTGGTGATGATTGTGGAGACTGAGAATGTGTAGAGTGGACAACGGTGGGAACAACAGCAGGCGATGAACAACTAATTCTGCACTCAACTCGACTATATAGAGTCCTCTCTTGAGGGTCACCTATTGGATTGGCCTGCAGTCGCTCATCAGTGTGTAAGGGCACACGGTTAGCAGCAGCCGCCACCGTAATGGGAGGATGCAGACTACCCTCCCCTACAGCCATTTCGACCTCAGGCATGTTGTCTGCTACAGTCGGCCGGGTTGCCGGCTAGGTGTCACAGTCGCATTTGGCGGTATGGAGGGCTGATGCTGCTTATGCTCAAAATGGTAGTTGGCAGGGGTTGGGCAAAGTGACCAGCGCACCATGCGGCGCAACCAGTTCGTAAGCTGGGTGACATGAGTAGGCAGCCGACGCTGCCGTCCATGCACATAAGCAGTCCAATCTCGAGCCAGGACACTGGGGAGGAATGGCCCCTAACGAAGAAACGTCGTGTCAAGAACGTCACTGCAGTTTTGAAGTCGGAAGTGTTATTAGTACTTATTACACACCTGCTTGAACCTCATCAACTGTCCTGTGAGCACGCCTGCGGGTCAATGGGCTGGGACACTGGAGGAAGCACTGGGATAGCATATGACAGTGAGCGCCCAAGCCTCAGCCTTATCAAACATGCCAATGAGGAGTGACCCGTCTGGCTGAACTGAAATTCTTGCCCTGAAGAAGAGACATGACCCATCTTACTGACTAATGTATTTCCAATTTTCCACTCAAGACCATACTGCACAGGGGCGGAGGTGTATTCCAGGATAGGATGAGTGAGCGTTTGTGTGTGTTATAGACTATCCCCAGAACAACCCCTTTTTCACCCAGGCGCAGATCCGAAATTGGAACAGCTTTACCTCATAATAATCTTCTATCAGGTTATATGTGATATTTTAAATGATTGTAATGTTTTGATGAATGGTCGTTTCCTTGTAGTATTCTGAGAGGCGCAAGGTCCACCACGTCCGTATACTTGAGCGCGGAATGCGTACACAGTACTACACACCTGTTTGCTTTTCAGCACAGCTGCACCTTATACTCTCTGTTCTCGTAGTGATGCTCATTCATATGCATCTGCACGAGGGAAGGGCCGCGGAAGGGGAGAAGGGAGGGACAAGGGAAGGGAAGAGGGAAGGGGAGGGAGAGCAGGAGGGAGCAAAAAAAGAAAAGAGAGGAGTGTGTGGAGGGAGGAGAAGAGCGACGGCAGCCTTGGAAAGATAAACCCCATAGGGTCCTCAATACCTGCCGCCAGAACATAGTGCTCGAGACTGGCACAAGAGGCTAGTCAGGGATTGAGTTTGCAGAGACAAATAAGCTGAGGAGGAGACGTTGCCTATGGTAAGTGGCCAATCCTGCGGGACGGAGAGGTGTGGACTGTGGAAGTACCGCATACAATTCTCTGAGTTGCAGTTGCTGCGTCGAATGGTGCAGTGCACACAGATGTCACAGGCATACAGACGGCAATTGTATAGGCACTGCCGTTCCGGACACTGTCTACAATAGGACATGTCATGTGAGAGTGCCGGACAATAGTACAACGTTGATTGTCATCATAGGTATGGAAACAGGAACTTGCATGGGCTATACCCTCATAATCCTCATGGCACACGGAATGCCGATCACATGATGGCCGGACATCAGGTGGATCAGGTTCATCATAGTGCGGCATTGAGCAAGTTTCTCCGGATTCCGCAGTGGCCATTGCCTGCCTATGGATAGGCGATGACGGTGCCTGATCCGAAGTAAGGGTGTTAAGCTGTTGCAAGATGTGGTCTGCAACTGCTCACCCTGGCGGTGGAAACCATTCAGCACAGCGCACTGCAGGTGATCATGTGAAAGTCTGTTCTCAGCCTCAGGCCCCTGTAGAGAGATGAAGCGGGTGATGGCATCAGGGATAGTCCATGCAGTGGAGAGATGAAGTATCCACGACAGCTCCCTGAAAACATCTGGAACACATCGCATCTCTTCAAGCATGGCATGTCAAGGCGACAACCGCATATCGAGCAACTAACAAGGGTGGGGGTGGGGGGGGGGGATGAATGCAGAACACTGTGCCTGCCGACAAACACAATGGCATAGTGTAACACAATCCATCTGATCTGCACAGGGAAGAGACACAACCTGGCCATGTAGAGGGGAGGGAGGGAGGTTGGTGAGATTGTTCTCCGAAAGTGGGAGAGCTTGCGACTGCAAATCGGCATAGCGTTCCCGATTGTTGACGAGCCAAACCTAGTGGGACTCCACCACTTAGTGATTGTAAGAGGTAGTATTACCCTGCGAGCGCACCCTACTGCCATTATCCCGCAGGGTCCAGGAATTATCCTTGAAGGCGATAGCACTGAAATGAACTGTGCAATGCAGAATGAATGCACAAATACTCACGTCCATATCAGGCACATAATTCCCTGGAGCGGGCTGGAGTTGCAGTCATCCCAGTCTGCTGCTGTCCACAATGTGGTGATGATCTTTACAGCGTTGTGGGCCTGCGTGTGCACCAGACACAAGGTGCAACCACCTGTGCAGCATTAGCACGACGAGCAGCCACTCTGATCGGCCTCTGCTCATCTGATGACTCCAATTCACTTCAGCCATATTGCTCCCCTACTCCAAATGAGAATGATGCACCCTCTGATCATTTGATGCAGCC
The DNA here is from genome assembly GCA_003427395.1 of Chara braunii. Lineage (NCBI taxonomy): Eukaryota > Viridiplantae > Streptophyta > Charophyceae > Charales > Characeae > Chara > Chara braunii. The sequence continues at coordinate 1,502,046 of BFEA01000106.1, read as the reverse complement.
CCTGGCTGGTGATGATCTCTCTCCGTAACACTTTGAGAAGTGCCCGGCAGAGACTGTTGCGACCGGAATGAAGCTCTTCCTGCCAGAGCCAATTGGAGTTATCAAGGCCAGAAGTGCCTGACAGAGACTGTCGAGGCTGGAATGAACCTCCCCCTGCCGTGCAATCTGTGGAGCCACATGACCTCATTGTGCTACAGCAACGCCACTGTGTGTAAGTATGTCTTCTCCCTTGCAGTTGCAACCCCTAAACTGTTTCGGACTTTGCAGACATTGTCCACCAGATAGAAACAAAGCATTGTGCGGTTTGCTCAGAGGATGACAGTACTGCAGCTGGCATGAATATGGACGCATCCATGTAACAGTTAATGAACAGATCATGAGTTGGAATCCTGATTGAATCAAGTGAATTCGGTAACGGATGTTCCTTTGTCTGTCTGTCAGTCTGTCTGTCTGTCTGTCTGTCTGTCTGTCTGTCTATCGGCCATTCGGCAGGTTCGTCCATCCTTCCATTGCTCTGTGTATGCGTTTGTTTGTTTGTTTGTTTGTTTGTTTGTTTGTTTGTTTGTTTGTTTGTTTGCCTTGTCATGTGTTCTTGTCTGTCTGTGTTTTTGTTTGTTTGTTCGTTTGTTTGTTTGTTTGTTCGCTTGTTTGTTTGTTTGTTTGTTTGTTTGTTTGTTTGTTTGTTTGTTTGTTTGTTCGCTTGTTCGCTTGTTTGTTTGTTTGTTTGTTTGTTTGTTTGTTTGTTTGTTTGTTCGTTTGTTTGCCTTCTCTTGTTCTGCCTGTCTGTTCGCCCGTGCATCCATCCACCTGGGCGTCAGTCTATCTGTCTGGTTGCTTGTTTGTTTGTTAACTTGTGCGAGGCCATTGCCTCTATGAGCCCCATAAGGCCCCATTTTTGCAGCCCGTCGGCCGCCCTAAGTGAAGGCAGGCTCGACGAGGCCCTCAGGGCCCTTTTCTGGCCACCACGCAACTCAGGGAAATTCAGGCAGTTGCGCAGCGCCAGTTGGTTGAGCGAACACAGGCCCTGGGCCGCCTGTGTGAATGTCTGTGAAGCAGGCCCTGGGCTGGATACGGGTACCGGGCCAAACACGGGCCGAAGGCAGTTGGGCACATGCAACCACTTCAGGCCCAAGGCCTGCTCTCGTCGTGCAGGGCCTCAGGCTACCGGGGCCTACTGGAAGCTTCCTGGGACTGGACGCAGGCAGGCCACTTGGATATAGGAAAGGGYCTGCCTCCTCATTCGAGATTCGGGTGCTGGCTGCATGCTGCGCAAGCGCTGCTGCTGCGCTATTTGCTGGCTGGCGCCTACGCTCTCAYGGGCGAGCAGGGAAGGAGCACGCAGCCATAGCCGAGCTGCGCTGCTGTAAGCTGGGTGAGGYGCAGRGTGGTCCTTGGGTGCTAGTGGCATCTGTGAGTTGGGGAACGAGGTTGTGAGTGTAGCGYGAGRCATACCTGGTGCTGGAAGCGTGYGACASTGGTCGCCATATGCTCGTACTTCSRGAATGYTGTTGACGTCRTCTTTYGGCTTCGTAGTATAGGCTAGRTAGGATCTGCCACRTGTAGTCTGGGCGCCGAGCGCCAGATAGGATATCAACTCTGGTTCTTCGTTGATGATGATGGGACTATTTCAGCATTGTCAATTATGAACTCTTGGTGTGTTCTTATTTGGTGAATCTCGTGATGCAATTCTGCTGTTGGTTCGAGGTCACGACTATCTGGACTCATATGTATGATGCTGTTAGATTGCTGAAGTTCGCTATTGCTCATCTTCCTTGCACTTGTTTGTTCCTTAGTTCATACATCTGTTAAATTTTGTTTGTTTGTTCGTCCGTTCATTTGTTTGTTTGTTTTTTCATGTGTTCTTTTTTTTACCGGTTCCCCCGTTCCTGGGTTTGTTTGTTCATTCATTCGTTTATTCAGTCATTGTTTGAAGTTGCTCTGTGGATCCCCAAGCCAAGTTACGTCCCTGTCGCTCTGACAACAAAAATGATGTCATCAGACTCATCACCATTTAGTCACCGAGGAGCCGAGTTACGTACCTGTCCCTCTGAGAGCTTGGCCAGCCGATGTGGACACATGTCCTCTACACAACGGACCATTCCTTTGTCGTCTCTATACAGCACCAGTGGCTTGTCGAAGAGAGTGACAGCCACAGGTTTATCAGAAGGGAAATCTTTCGAGCAATACACCGGGTACCATTCTGCTCGCCAGTCGTACGATATCTGCGTTTGGCTGTTGTCTGCGTCACTGTCCCATTCTTCCACCTTTCTCTCTCCCATCTCCCCTCCCTCTTCTTGACTTGTTTCAGCAGTCAATCCTCCCATACCAGCTACCTCTGCCGCTGCTAAGAACATGCCACGGATGCTGACCCTGTTGGTCGTCGCCTTCCAAAGACTATTGAAACTGCCACGGACAGACTGGCGCAAGCTTGCCTTGCCTGTTTCTCCTCCTCTTCGTCCTTGCTCTTGCCCTCTGCCTCTTCGCATCGATCTGTCATTTGCCACAGTCGGACGCTGAATATTTTCAATCTCGCGCAGGCACCTGTACGTGAAAGACTTAGGTTCCGACAACAAACATGTCTTCGCAGTTTCCAGGTCCTGATGCTGATGCGGACACACTCGGCGTGCAGAACCAAACAGCGGAGACCGTCGCAGCGATTTCAGCTTTACCCTTGCCGTCTTCTGGTTCTGAAAAACAGAATGCACGCTGCCTCTGTTGTATCCAGCAGTGTTGGAGGTGAAGGAGGTGGTGGATGAGCTAGCCATTGATCTGGTTGCCATAGCTGGCAGCAGGCACCGCGCTCCAAGTGTCATTGCCCCTAACTTCCTAAGCAAGGATCAATTCCAGCTCCACAGATGAGACAGCGGCACAGGTCATTCCCACACTCAGATGATTTTGCCTGAATCTGGCTCTGGTACTTAGTGTGAGGGTGCGCTCAAACCCCCTTCGGCCTTCACGTCTCAGTCTATTTGCAGCACAGGTCAGTCCCACACTCAGATGAGTTTGCCTGAATCTGGCTCCGGTACATAGAGTAAGGGTGCGCTCAACCCCCACTTCCGTCTCCACGTCCCAGTCTACTTACAGCTGGCTTTAAGCGTGCAAAACCAGGCTGTGCTGGCTCCAGTACTTAGTGTTGTGAGGGTGCAGTCAACCCCCCCTTCCACCTCCACGTCTCAGTCTGTTTGCAGCACGGGTCATTCCCACACTCAGATGAGTCTGCCTGAATCTGGCTCCAGTACTTAGTGTGAGGATGCGCTCAACGCCCACTTCCGCCCCCACGTCTCAGTCTATTTGCAGCTGCCTTTTCCAAAACCAGGCTGCGCACACCACTCCCACTTCCTCCAACTCCCATGGGTATGCCTTTGCATGCGCTGGAACTCTCTCTCTTCACCCAGCTGTGCATGATCTTTACTGTAACACACAGACATCCAGGTATATTCTGATAGGGGTGGGGCATATTGACAGTCCCAAAGTCCAGAACGCATGTGCCTCGCACTTAGTCAAGCTGATTATGCTGATGAAAAAGAAAAAGAAAAAGGAAAAGAAAAAGGAAAAGAAAAAGAAAAGAACAGAAAAAGGCAATCAAGCTAAGCAGTTGCTTATCGATACTCAAACATCAGATACGTAAACCACACCCTTAGGTAAAGGAATCAAGCTGGAAGTGTAAGTCTGCCAGCAGCTCCTTGCCATTGGTGATGAGGCAAAGAAATGGTTGAGAGTCTTGAGACTCACCAAATGCTATGTGTTCCATCGTTCCCTGACCACTACCATGTTCACTCGGATAGAACGCGCAGTCATTGTCGCTGCATGCAGGCTGGCAGTTGCCCCAAATACAGCTATAGTGAGCGGGCGTTCAATTCGGGTGAAGACAGTAGGTGCTGTGCAGCAGGCCTAAATCCATACTGCGCCCCCCCAAACAGAATGTTGCATTGAAATACAGTCGTGACTCGGCCCTGCAGGCCCTTTCCGCATCGTTTACAGGGTGGGGGGGGTTACTAATCTTGAAGCATTGGGCCTAATCTATTTTTAGGCCTGGTAGGCTCTCAGCAGTCCCACCCTTGTAAACCCATCTCCTTACGCTGCTCCTGTTTTTCATCTAGCCTTCCCCTGTTCACACTGCCCTCGCTCTGCCTGTCTGTTTCTCTCTTGTATAGCCGATGTCCCTTTTCACTTATTGTACCACACACACACACACACACACACACACACACACACACACACACACACACACACACACACACATGGTGGCTACAATGTTTTTCAGGAGTGGGAATGTTTGTTTGGAGTTCTGACCACAGTATCGTTGCGAGGACGCTCAGAGAGTGTTTGCTGTGGCCCGTGGGTGTCATTCCCATGCGCTGCTCTTTTGGAGCACATGGAAGATGGGGTAGCTTCTAGTGTGTTTTAAGCAGTAGCGCTCCTGGTGTGACGTGAAGATTTTGCAGTAGCGCTCCTGGTGGAACATGGATTATGGTACTCTATACACTCCAGAGGCTAGATAGTAAATGGAGGATCTCTAGCCATGGAATGATAGAGATACTGGTGACGTGAGTGGGTCGTTTGGGATGAATAGCAGTGCCAGTGCTGTTGTGCTTGTGTAATTAATTTTGTGGTCTCGTAGACTGACTCAGGGGGCTTTCAAAGTTTTTTTGGACCATTGGTGGCGGGGTCGGTGCTTTCTTGCTGGCACATCTTAGGTATGTTGCCTTTTGCCCATCATCCAAAGATTCCACACACTAACTTCAAAAATTGTGCTTGATCCTGAATACTCGAACTCGTAGCTCAGTGCTGTCGTCAACTTCTCATACTCAGACTAAGTTTTCTGAAATAGACAACGTGCCTACCGTCTTCACCCAAATAGAACGCCCAGTCATTATAGCCATATTTGGCGCCATTTTCTGTCCAGATGCAGCGATAATGACCGGGCGTTCTATTCGGATGAAGACGGTAGCTCGGTTGGTACACCCGTGAACTGTTGAAATGCAGACCTGTGTTCGAACCTAAATGAAACTAGATGAATGAAAAATCTTGAATCTTCTGAATTACTGAGAATGAAACTGCTCAATTACCTCAGGTTGGTCAGTTCAACCATAATATCTCAAGGCCATCAACTTTTCTAAGAAAAGGAAAAGAAGAAGGGAGGGGGGGGGGAGGGGAGGAGGCAAAAAAGAAAGGTAGTTTTTTCTGTCATAGACTACTCGATTAGCGCCCGCAGTGCAGGCGGTGTGGGCTACGCCCGCATAACAAAAAGAAAGTACTCACACAACCTTAAATGGACTTTTTCTCTTTCAAGTTGCAAGGAGGGGGGGCTGTCGGACTTGGATCCATATATTGCTTCACCACACACAAACCCCGACCTAAACATACTTTCACATCCATAAAAAATATACATGTATGTTAAATGGACTTCTTTCTTCTCAGAAATAGTTAAGAATATACTTTTTTTTTTTTTTTTTCAAGTTGCGGGGGGCCGGCGCGCGGGGAATATATATATATATATATATATATATATATATATTTNTGTACTGCCATTGACATCTGACAGACAGCATTAGTTAGAACTGTTTATTGTTCCTGGTGCTTCTGTTTGCGGACTAGTTAGACTAAAAATAGTTTCAGTTGTAGGAATCTGACTTACTTGTTGACCTCAAGTGATGTCTGTTCCAAAATAGCCACCAACTAATTAGTTGGTCTGAGCATTATGTTGTGGTAGGCACCTAGAGTGTCCTAGTGTAGACGGTGCACAGCGTTGTAGCCTATGAGCGACCAGGAGGACACACACTTGGACGACCGGATCTTGCGATCAGCTAGACGCCCGATAGCCCACGTGTCCCTAGGACCGGAGGGTGATAGGATTCTGTCCCGCCAGCTTAGGGAGAGGCAGCAGCAGCAGAGGAGAGCTAGAGCAGCCGAGGCCAGCAGGGCTTTAGTTAGCAAGGCCGGTGCTACAGCAGCCATGGCTACTTCCGCCATGGTCACTTCTGCGCAGCAGACTTCCCAAGCCAGCAGTTCAGGTGCCGTCGGGTCAACGGTCGCGCAGACCGTGAGTCAGTCCACTGGCGTTATGGCAAGCCAGGCAGCAGTGTTGACTCCAGAGGATGTCGCCATCCAGCCGGCAGCCCTGCAGGAGGCACAGCTACAGCGGGCATTAGGGGAGATAAAAGCGGAGAAGGAAAGAATGATTAGAAGAAGAGCCAGGATGCAATGGAGAGGGGCAGACATAGAGGAGTTAGATACGATGTACCTGACAAACATAGATGATGATGTGAGGGTAGTAAGGAGGGCCCTGCTAGGCGTAATAGAGATGCAGGAGCATCAAACTACCATCCTTCAGGATATCCAACAGAGCCTAGCCGTTTTGGCAGGCCGTGCTCAGGCAGCACCATCATTACCTGGGCCTGGTGCCTGGCCCGTGGCATATCCTCCTTTTTCTGTTCCACCGGTGACAGGGGTATCTCCATATGTAGCCCCGTCATTGGTTGCTATTGTTTCCCTGGGCATGCCGCTGCCAGGAGGGGTAACAGCAGGGAATAGTTTGCAGGCTCCTGTTCAGACAGTGTACACCCAAACTCCGTCGCAGGTTGCAGTCACCACGCAGCCTGCAGTCTCGCAGCCTGTGCAACCTCAGGGCACGCAGCCCCAGCAGCTAGCACAGCAACCTGTGTCCGCGGGTCCACAGCCCGGAGTGGTGCAGGGACCGGGACAAACTCAGTGGGTTCCGAAGACGGCCATTGCCGCTCCCAAACCTTTTACAGGGGACAAGAGAGGCGAAGACCTCGACACATGGTTGAGGTCAGTGCCAATCTATGTTAGGTGCAAACTTACCTTGCCGCACGAAGAAGTGCTTGTGGCTGCATCTCACCTAGAGGGTAGTGCAACAAGATGGTTAAGCTGTTTAGTGCAGCTCCAGGGATATGGCCATGACTTCCGCGCTTTGGCAGCCACCCAGAAACTGGATGACTTCCTGAAGATGGTGGAGGAGAGGTGGCATGATCCTCAAGAGGCTCAAAGGGCCACTGATGCGATCCTGACACTGCACACGAGGCAGTTTAAGTCAGTAAGGGAAGCCACCGACGCTGTCGAGCGTCTGATCTGTGTCCCAGGGGTGCGCTATGACCCCCAGGTCCTGCTGACTTCGTACTTGAGGTGCTTTTCTCAGCCTCTCAGGAACCAGTTGGCAAGAGAGGCCAACATCAATATGCACAACTTCCCTTCGTTCAGCAAGATGGCCCTAGACCTTGAGGCTAAGATAGGGCATAAACAGGCACCCACGACGGATGGGAGGAAGAAGACACTGCCTCCTAACTGGAAAGCGAAAGGTCGCTTGATGTTTGTCGACAACGATGGTTCAACCATCGAGTTGGACGGCAACTTCTAGGAGGGAGTAGGTTCAGAGGCAGGCAGCGTAGACGCTTCAGAGGGTGGAGTAGTCGTTGCCGTATCTCAAAAAGGAAAGGCGACCGGTCGACGCCGCGGAGGCTCCCGGTCTAGGAGTCAAGTCGACCCCAACGCTCCCCCTGGGAGAAAGCGGGTCTTACAGAGAACGTGTGGAGAGACCGTTACTCACGGCAGGCCTGTATTCGTTGTGGTCAATATGGCCACAACCAATTCAAGTGCCGCAATAAGAAGGTGACAGAAAAGATCCTGCCTACGATGGGGCAGGTGTTGGGATCCTCTCATCCCGTTGGTAGCAACGTTGCCAGCACTTCAGGCAGTGCTCCGGGAAACACGTCGGGCCAGTAGGAATAGTAGCTGTTCCTGCTAGGGTCGAGGTGGTGGAGACACCCTCACCATCTCGAGAGATGGCCCAAGCTACTGACTCCAGCATCGTCCTGCAAGCACATTCAGACCCATCGAGCCTCTGTTCGATGAATGTGTTTGAGTCCTTAGAGGAGCTAGAGGTGGAGTGGTCTAGATCAGACCCGATAGCTTCTTGGACGGCACTAGTCAAAGCCCCGAAGGGTGAGATGTTCGTTAGCGAGGTAGTCATTGGCGGTCGCAAGGCCGGGGCCTATTATGACACTTGCTCGACTAAGAACTTTATCAGTCGTGCGTGCGTTGAGAGGTTGCGTTTACAGGGGCGAGTGCAGCGCCTGAGTCGACCTGTGGAGTCGACTTGTGCCAACAAACAGCGCATGGTAGTCAATGACTACCTTTAGGATGTTGAGTGTTGTTTCCCGTACGCGGGAGGGGACTTGAGACATCGTGTCTCGTTCCTGGTGAGTGACGAGCTCCCAATGGATATGTTACTAGGTATGTACTATCTCTCTGTGGCACAGCCCCAGTTTGACTGGGACCGAAAAGTGGTCAAACACACGTTGCCAGGTGGAAGGACCGCCAGATTACATAAGTTCAAAGCTAGTAGTCTGATTGAGTCCTATGGGTGCATGTGTGCGGCCGCGTTCTACAATTATTATAAGCAAAATCAGGAGGAAGGTATGTATTTAGTTTATGTCTCTGCTGCAGGCGAGCCGGTGAAAATGCCGCCGGAGAGAGAGGGAGTAGTTGCTAAGTACCCTGATCTATTTGAAGAGCCGACAGGGGTTGTTGAGAGGGAGGTTGTCCACGCGATAGAGATTATCCCAGGGTCTAGTATTCTGAAGGGTAGGATCTATCGGATGTCTCCAGGCGATCTTGATGAGCTTCGCCGCCAACTCAAGGAAATCGTAGAGAAGGGTTGGATCCGGCCGAGTGTCTCTCCTTATGGGTCTCCAGTTCTATTCGTACCCAAGAAGAAGGAGGGTAATCTTAGGATGTGCATTGACTATAGGGGCCTCAATGCCATCACTGTAAAGAATAGAGAGCCCCTTCCGCGCATCGATGATCTGTTAGATAGAGTGCAAGGGTGTCGGTACTTTAGTAAGATAGATCTGAAGTCCGGGTACCATCAGATTGCAATCCGGCCCGAGGATCAACACAAAACTGCTTTCCAGACCAGGTACGATCTGTACGAGTTTGTGGTGATGCCTTTTGGCCTTTGCAATGCTCCTGGCACCTTTCAGCACGCTATGAATCGGATATTCCATGACTACTTAGATAAGTTTGTCATCGTGTACCTCGATGACATACTTATTTTTAGTAAGACTGTCGAGGAGCACGTTGCACATTTGGACAAAGTCCTTAGCCTCCTGCAACAGCACAAGTTCAAGATCAACGGTTAGAAGTGCGAGTTTGGCCGCACCCGTGTCTTGTACTTGGGTCATGAGATCTCCGCGGAAGGGTTGAAGCCGGATGACGCAAAGGTGGCCAGCATTCGTGATTGGCCACGTCCTCAGTGTGACTGAGATGAGATCTTTCTTAGGAATGACAGGCTACTATAGGACTTTCGTTAAAAACTATAGTATAGTGGCCGCTCCTTTGACTGATCTGATGCGCCTTGACACCCCATGGGAGTGGACAGACGAGTGCGAGGCTGCTTTCAGACATCTGAAGCATGCGTTGACGCACTACGAGGTCTTGAAACTTCCAGATCCTGACAAGCCGTTTATAGTCACCACGGATGCCAGCCAATATGGCATTGGCGTCGTGCTCGTGCAACAGGAGGGGCCAAAGTTGAGGCCAGTAAAGTACATGTCCAAGAAAATGTCGTCTCAGATGTTGGCTAAGTCCACCTATGAGAAGGAACTCTATGCGGTGTACAAGGCTCTGACCCATTGGAGACACTACCTCCTTGGGAGGTTCTTCATCCTCATGACTGATCATCAGACCCTAAGATGGATGAGAACTCAGTCGGTACTCTCTGACGCTCTCAAGCGTTGGATCGAAGTCATTGAGCAATATGACTTTGACCCTCAGTATCTGAAAGGGGAGTACAACAAGGTTGCTAATGCCTTGTCGCGTAGACCTGATTTCTCAGGTGCGGTGATTACTGAGTTCGCTCTAACAGACCATGTTACTCAATCCTTGGTGGAAGCCTATCGCGAGGACCAGTTCATGTCTGAGATCATACGCAGACTCGAGGCAAAGGACAAGAAGACCTCTGCCGAGTTTGAGTTGGTCAACGGCTTGTTGTTCCTTGAGAAGGAAGGGAATAAACGATTGTGTGTCCCAAGTAGCGAGTCTTTGCGTAGTTTGTTTTTAGGAGAGTGTCATGATGCCACCGGCCATTTTGGGTACAAGAAGACCGCAGCCAATCTGCTGCAGCAGTTCTGGTGGCCCACGATGATGCGAGACGCCCAGCTGTACATGGAGACTTGTTAAGTATGTCAAAGAGACAAGCCCCGTACTCAGGCTCCTCTTGGGCTCCTGAAGCCCCTTCCGATTCCGGAACGGCCTGGTGAGAGTTTGTCCATGGATTTCATGGATACTCTGGTCACCAGCAAGAGTGGGATGCGACACATCTTTGTCATCGTGGATAGAATTAGCAAGTATGCTAGGTTAGTGGCAATGCCGGAAACAGCTAAAACGGAGTATGTGATCAAAATGTTTAAAGAGAACTGGGTCAGAGATTTTGGTTTACCGAAGTCTATTATTAGTGACAGGGATGTCCGGTTCACCAGTGAGTTGTGGAAGGCCGCTGCTGCAGAGCAGGGAACTCGGTTGCAGATGCCTTCTGGGAATCACCCAGAGGCCAACGGTCAGGCCGAGCAACTGAACCGCACTGTACAACACCTGTTGAGGTACTACATCAAGCCCAACCAGCTGGACTGGGATGAGAAGCTTGCTCTCATCGCCAATTTGTACAACAACGCTGTACACAGCGCCACCGGGGTGAGCCCAAACAACTTATTGCTAACGTTCAAGCCTAGACTGCCCCTGGATTTTCTCCTTCCCGAGAATCAGTCAACTGCTGCACCAGGTACGTTAGAGTTTGCTTACCGCTATGAACAGAAGATGCAGCAGGCTGTAGAACAGATGCAGAAGGCTCAAGCTGCAATGATAGAGTCTAAGAATGGACACTGCCGACCTTCTACATTCCAGGTTGGGGATAGGGTATGGGTTAAGTCTTCAGAACTGGGACAGGAGCACGGGATCTCCCGCAAACTCATGCCCCAGTACTTTGGACCCTGGGAAGTCTTGAACATCGTTGGGACAGATCCGGATGGGCCATCTTATGTTATCCGGATCCCTGGTCATCTCCGTACTTACCCTGTCTTTCACGCATCCAAGCTGGCCCCTTTCAAAGAGACTGATCAGTTTCCATCGCGTCGCTCAATGCTGCCCGCATCCATGGACAGAGAGGTGGACATCGATGATATTGTGGATTACAGAGAGCTGCCGGTATCAAGACCAGCAGGCAGGGGACGTCCTCCAAAACCGAAGATGCAGTACCGCGTTCGGTTCGGCCATCACACTGATCCGAAGGAGGACCGCTGGTTCACCAGGGAAGAGCTCATGCAGACCGCTCCTCAAGTTGTAACTCGATACGAGAGATCTCTGCAGAAGGGAAAGCGCCCTATGATCGAAGACTGAGCTTNCTGTGGTACGATTGCGCTCATCTGGCGCTTGTCTTCTGCCTTATGCGGTACATACATGTGGTCTGCTGGGCGAGTTTGGCCGTAAGTGGTGTGTAGTGAGGAGGGTGGAGACGAGTGTATAGGCGACCCAGGAGGTGAGGGGATCGCCAGGAAGGCTACGTGGGGTGAAATGTGGTCTGGACAGTGTGATGAGAACTATCTAATGTGCGATTGATGCTGAGGTGGAACGGCGATGCTGGTTGTGTCGATGCAGTGACTGGTCATTGCCATCGCCATCTGGTCATCTGGTGAGATTATCTTGGGGGCAGCTAATTGAGGTACGTTGCTCTTAACCTTATCTTCCCTCTCTGACACTTCTTACCGTGAGGTTGTGTGTTCCTTCTTGAGAGTCCTCTCATCATGAGGTGTCGAGTGCGCTCAACCTTGAGAGTCGACAATGTTCACGTGGAGCATCTGGGTGAAGATGGGCGGAACTTTCTGAAGGGCCCTGGATGAAGCACTGGGTCATGGTCACCATGCCAACCCACAGGGAGTAGAGCACGCATGCCTTGCTGCTAGTCCTTTGTTCGGCTTGCTACGCTGTTAGATGGGTACTACTGGGCAGGCCAGCCCTACAGGAAAGACGAGCACCCAGCGTCTATAAATAAACACGGGAAGGGGATATCACTGGTTGTGATCGTCGTCCTGCTGCGACGTAAAATAATTCCTGATGTCACTTGGGGGCGGACGTTAAAATGCCTCTTGATCAGCCATTGATGTAAGGCTCGCTGCACGCCAAGGATAAATATACGTGCAAGGCTGGCCAGCTCATCAGATACTCGGGGCACAGGGGTGGGCCGGACACACACCTTTAGACACGCAACACTCTCCTGATTGCTCAGGGACGCTGACGTCAAGAGATACTCAGGGGAACTAAGGGAGGGGTTGATTCCAGGTGACAAGTTCGAGAAAATTCCATGCTGTCCTATCCGCACAAATTATTCTATTTTTATGTTTTTGATTAGTTAGATGTACTTCCTGTCCCGACCCCCTTCCCCGAACTTCCCATCCAACTTCTTCTTCTGACTAACATCCCTGCACAACTCCGGAAAGCGGAAAAGATTTGGTATGGACTCATCAGGAAGGTGACACTGTGGGTCATATGGAAGGAAAGATGCAGCAGAACGATCGAAGGAGTGGCCAACGCACGAGAAATGTGTTGGCTGGAAACGAAAGCAATGATACAGGCGGAAATCCTATGCCAATGGCGGAAAATCAAACTATCATGGTCAGAAGACGAGGAACAGCGGAAGAAGGCAAGATAGAAGTTCAACAGGTTATGGTTGATAGGAGGAAAAGTTGCTGATATACGAGACGACCGTATATACTGGAAGGACTGGCACAACTCCAACTCTTGGAACAGTCTTGGACAAGGACCATCGGGGCAAGGGCAAGGCATCTCCGGACCAGAATCTTGAAGGGACAATGGCATTGTGCAAGCCTAGGCAGAAGACAAGGAACAGCATAAGAACGGGAGAGGGAGGGTATACAAGAACGGGGTAGTGACAAAGCAGGATGACTGAGAGCGATGAAGAACGGGGTAGTGACAAAGCAGGATGACTGAGAGCGATGAGGACTGTATCTACTGGAAGCATGACTCATTGCCAGAAAGAAGCTTCCTCCGGAGGTCAAAGGCGGTGGTATCAATCATACTCTGGAACACGACACGAAAAGCGTATTTTGGAATGATGAGCATAGCTCAAATCTCAGAGAGAGGCTATCGAGAACAGATAACAAGGGAAGGGCAAAACACAGTCAGATCAGACCTCTACGGGGCCTCGACAAGCATA
>BFEA01000106.1:1459407-1478028 GCA_003427395.1 Chara braunii | reverse complement strand
ATGTCTTGCTAAGCCACACATGACACCCACGCAACAGCCGCTAAGAAGTGCGCATGGTTTTGTTCTTTTCTAATAAATAGTTAGGAGTATACTCTTTTATCTCTTTTTCAAGTTGCGTGCAGGGGGTTTAACATTGGACTTGGATCCATATCTCGCTTCAACACACACAAAACCCCGCACCGAGGCCCCAATAAACAGTAAATACTTACGAAGTTAAGAACATACTTTTTTTGTTTTTTTTTTCAAGTTTCGGGGGGTGAGGGAGGAAAAAAAAAACATGCGCACTTCTTAGCGGCTGTTGTGCGGGTGTTGCGTGTGGTTAAGCAAGACATGGTACCAGGTCCGACATTGGGGGGCAGGGCGGACATGGTACCAAGTCCAACACGGGATTGGGGGGGGGGGGGGGGCCTAAGCGCGATTCCTACAGTGTTATCTTCAAATTCAAGTAATTCTCCTGCCATTACTTGATCCAAGCCATAAATTTGCGCGATTCCGTCAGCCACTTGAAGAACTGTGCCAATATTAACAATTTTTACTTCTTGGTCATAATCTTTGATTTTTTTACGGATGATACTGCTGATTTCAGCGGGTCTTTTTTTTTTTTTTTTTTGGGGGGGGGGGGGGGGACAAATGCTCCAGTCTATTCGTGGGTAGCAGCACCTGGATCCATATCTCGCTTCAACACACATGTTATGATCCTGGCCAATTTCAAAGTACACATTCATCAGAAAGTATAATGTCGTCAAATTGCAAAAAGAAATGAATGAACTTCAGAGGAGAGAGAGGGAAAGAAGAAGAAGATGATGTACACCAGCATAGACCAATGATACTGGTCTTCTTCTTCGCCAACCACTCTCCTCCTCCTTATCTCCTCCCCTCTTATTCAAACAAGAATTAATAATAATAATGTTGAATGGCTGAACCAGAATCAATGTCCGAATCCCTCTTCTACTGCAGGTATTGCATGAGGTCAATCATGGCCACCCTTCTTCCTCCTTCCTCCAAGGCCGAGGCTATGGTGGACTACCAGGGCATCGCCCTGCTGTCCAAAGGACAACACAAAACAGTTATGGCTGCTCTAGCTCAGGCCATCATGCCTGACTCTGCCTCGAAGCTTCTTGGTGTAGCTCGACATCCAAGACTTTTGACCGTAATAGAGGGGGAGAAGTTTGCGTGACACTCCCTCTTCCTCCATACACTCAGACATCTTGACCCAGACATAAATTCCCATAGTGGAAGGTGTGTGCTTCTTATTCGCATGATGGATCATGGAGTGTTGTCGCTTGGTCATTGCTGCAATGGCAACCTTGAGCAAGCGATCATACTTGGCGTTGAAGCCAGGTCTGCCAAGCGTTAGTCCAACCGGCTATTCAGGGAATAAGTAGAAAGCGGAATACAGATCTGCCAACCGTAATGCAGCCTGTTTGGCGTCATACCGGTACACAAATGAATGGAGTTGTTGTACAACCCCTTTACTGAATACTGCTTTTTATCCCACGTTTCCTGATCCGGGATCATTAAAGCGCGGAGAAGCCGAAACACAGTCTAGTTAATTTCCTCAGGCAAACCGTTGGCTTCGGGATGTCGACCAGATGTCATACTTAGTTTGAGACCAGGGAGTTGGGACGTGAAGTCCTTCCACTCAGTACTTATGGAGCATGGGTCCCGATCACTCACAAGGGTTTTTAGGGTCCTGAAATGCAAAATGTCCTTCTGGTGGAACTCGCGGATCACGAGTTCAGTTGGGGTATGAGGTGGCAATGGAATCAGATTTAGGAATTTGGAAAATTGATCAACAATCACCATCACTTGCGAATATTCATTCTTACTCGTTTTTCCCATGTCCGTGAAATCAATAGAGACAGACTCTCTGGGACCGTTGGGAATGGGAAAATGTTTGAGCAACCTCATGGGGTTTTGCCTTGATGGTTTAATTCGTTGACAGACTTGACACTCAACCACAAACTTTTCAGCACACCCTTTCATTCCAGGCCAGTCAAATTGGTGTAACAGGTTTCCGTAGGTTTTTGCCATGCTGAAGTGTCCACTCCGACCATGGGCCAAATCCAAGAAGTGTGTGCGGAGAGGCTCATGGATCGGTACACACAAACGATCATTATTTTCGTACCGTCGGAAGACCAGACCTTCGCATTCGTGAAAATCAGGCTGACTGTTGGGGTCAGTTTCTTTCGGAGGTCATAGGAGTTCACAAGGCAAGTTATATAATCGGGGTGGCGAGACAATGCATCACTTATAACAGCCCCTTTATGTTTTAATTCAAAATAAAAAATGTTAATCCCATGGAACCAGCGAGTCAACGTAGCGGACAAGGTGGTTTGCTCCTTAATCCATTTCAAGGTCTCATGATCTGAGAAAACCTTGAAACGACGTCCCAAAAGATAGTGCTTCCAATGGTTCAATGCTTCACACAGAGCATAGAGCTCGCGCATGTAGGTGGAAGTGGCTACCTTTTCATTGGCATGTGTTTGCTATAGTATTCGAGCGGCCGCAAGCCATCACTATCATCTTGTTGCAGCACTGCGCCAATCCCATACTGGCCCGCATCCGTAGTGACTACGAATGTGAGTTTGAAATCTGCAATGCGGAGCACAACTTACCAAGGCCTCTTTCAAGGCTTGAAAAGCGGTCTCACATGTTGCATCCCACGTGTAAGATACGCTTGCTTACTAGTTTGGACAACGGGCGAGCAACAATAGAAAATTGGGGCACAAACTTCCAATAGTAGGATGCAAGACAAAAGAAAGAACGCAATTCGCGGACGTTCGCGGATTGAGGCCACTTGCGTATGACCTCAACCTTGGTTGCCTCAGGCTCAAGGTCTGTGGCAGACAACTGGTGTCCAAGATGGATGACGTTGTCCCTCCCAAACTCATATCTATCTAAGTTGAGATGGAGTTGCGTTTGCTTGAGGATGGTGAACACTTCCTTAAGGTGCTTCATGTGTTCCTCAACCTATTTGCTGAAAATTCGAATGTCATCGAAATACACAACAACAAATCAGCCAATTTGTTCATGGACGACCTTGTCCATAAGACTTTGGAAGGTGGCCGGTGCGTTCGTGAGACCGAAGGGCATTACGGTGAATTCGTGAAGTCCGTCACGTGTCTTGAACGAAGTTTTGTGCTGGTCTGCAGGATCAACTTCAATCTGGTAATACCCAGACTTGAGATCGATCTTGGAGATGACATTGCACCCACCTGCAGCGTCAAGCAAATCATCTATGTGTGGCAATGGGTACACATTTTTCCTTGTGATGCGGTTTAGACTGTGATAATCAATACACATACGTAGTTTGCTTCCTTTCTTTGGAACAAACAAAACGGGTGCACCAAATTCAAACTCACTAAGCTTTATCTATCCTTTGTCGATCAGCTTATCGATCTGTTTTCGCAGTTCCTCCAACTTGCCGGATCTCATACGGTATTCACAGCCCCTTGGCGGAACAGCGTCTTCGACCAGCTCAATCGTGTGTTTGACCGATCACGTTGGAATTTCACGGGGTTCGGCCAAAACTTCCAAAAATGGGTCGAGTAGGCCTTGGATGCTTGTTCGTATCGACCGAGGTGGGGGATCGGAAAAAGGATCACCAAGATCAGGTCGCAAATTATTAAAGAAGGCAACCGAATATGAAGTAGACTTATTTGAAATAGAAGTAGATGTAGGGATAAACGTAGACTTATTATGCAAAGTAGAATCATTATAGGCCGCAAAAATAGAAGGTATATGAGTAGGACGAACAAAAGCAACATACAATTGTTCATCCTCCTTATGCATGCGCTATTTCTTCCAGAATTGCATGGCATTTAGAAAAGTCACTGGAGTCTCGTGCGTCTCATTGACGAGGACGTGAAGCTCGTTCCCTTGAGCATCTTTGACCACGAAAAATGATTTCTTCCACTTGGTTCATTCACATTGAGACTGCAACCAGCCCAAGCCAAGGACTGCATCGAAGGGACACTTGTCAAGGACATAGAAGTTCAACGCGTGGGTGATCGTCTTGTCTTTATCAAAGGTAGTGCACACACCTTTGACTACATGCGTGGATGTGACAACTTCTTTGTTGCCTACTTGAGTCCGGCAAGGGCTCTGCAAAGCCACTTACTTCATCCCCAAACCTACTTTGTGTATCTCGTGTGGTGACATAAAGCTAGTTGTGGCACCACAATCAATCAAGACGGGGAGATAGCAGTGGTTAATGAGAAGTTTGAAGAAGATTAACTTCGCTCTCTTGAGCACGGTACTGTTTCATGTCAGCCCAATGCTCTAAGTGATAGTGGAAGTCGACCTTCTCGAACTCCTCCCAAGGCTCAACACTCAAAACATGATAAGCATTAACTTTGGAATCAGCAGAAGTTCGGGTTTCAAGAGAGGAATGTTGGACCGTGATATGTTTCTTAGAAGAACTATCATTGACCGATTCAGACTCTCTTGTTGTAGAGTGTGTCGATGAACCCCCTACGGCTGATTTAGGTTTCCTTGCAGCCTAAAGCATCATTGGACCTTATTATTAGTTTTTTGACAATGCCAACAACCTCCTTTCGTTAATCTAGCCTTTCATTCAGCCCCACTGATCCGGCGGTCAACCCAAGGTTTAGTACTTGCGTCCTCCAGATTGGCTGGGATTATGGCTCCCTTAAGGAGTGCGGCGAAGTTCCTTACTCTGTTCCAGTTTTGGTGTCCGTTACCATGGGCAATCTTTTTTAAGGCACTAAATTTTTCCTCTTCATTATTGATATCGGTTTCTTGGGTTGAAGAGTAGGTTGTATCAGCGTTTTGTTATTGGTTGTCACCAAGAGTGGGGTCATCTGCTTCGGCCTTCCCTTCAGCCTCCAACAAGTCAAGCGCAGCAAGACGGTTGTTGCCACGAAACCTTCCGTGGACAAAGGTATTTTGGCTGCTTATGGTGGTAACGAGGTCTGCTGCCTCGAGAATGGTTACATCCCTCATCAAGAAAACCAGTCAGTATAACCAAAGAAATCCCTGCCTAGGCAATTTGTGAAAGTGGTGGGAACCATACCTTTGACAACATCCAAGCACGATTGCGTTGTGTTAGTTCCAATCCAGGTGTCGCAGAGAACTTGCTGACATGCAACAACAATTTGTGGATGGTGCCCTGCCACTGGCTGCGCTTAAGATTGTCGAGTTGGATCCTCACTCTAGCTGCAGCATGTGGGTTCTTGTACTGCGCAATTAGTATCTCTTCGACAGCGACTGCCAGGGTGGCTTTAAAGTTTAAGCCACTCCGTTAGATCGATCTTCGG
The DNA here is from genome assembly GCA_003427395.1 of Chara braunii. Lineage (NCBI taxonomy): Eukaryota > Viridiplantae > Streptophyta > Charophyceae > Charales > Characeae > Chara > Chara braunii. Next base: position 1,472,746 of record BFEA01000106.1, on the reverse strand, counting down.
ATACCGAGCTTGGATAGCTTGGACTTCTAGGACGCCCCTTACGACAGCCTCGACGTTTGTCCCTAGGATCAAGGACCGGTTCACTCTTTGAGTGCCTTGTACCTCAAAGTATGCTCTCATGGAGTTTGATCCACGAATCAGCATTTCTTTGCCATCATATTTGGACGGTATCATCACCGCCTTTCTGTCCATGTATGGACTGCTATAGTTGGGACCAGCCATTGTTGGGTCCGATCTCAGGGTTGCAGCAGTTGCAAAATTTCCTGCACTGTCACTTGTAGCCGCAGCGGAATCTGCACTTGTTGCAGGTCCTAAAAGGCGTGCCACCAAACTCAACGAAGAAGAATAAGAAGAGGAAGAAGTATGGAGAGGTGCAAAGGTAGAACGGTTAGCAACAAGAGGTAGGGGAAAAAATCTTGAGATTTGGGTCGGATGCATGATTGTCATCCGTTGTATCTGATCACAATGCTCCTTGGCCATATCTACCATCCGACTACGCAGATGACTCATTTCGTCAAGTAGTTGGGACTTTATACTCGGAAGCTCACTGAGCAAATGGCAATATGTGAGAGCACGTACGCACTTGATCTTTTTTTACATCTGCATCAGACATGGTTGAGACTGTTTTGCAGACTGTCTCAAGACCTTCAGCGGCTGCTTTCCGCTTAGTTTGTTCCTCCTTGTCCTCCTTGGCCATTTCCTTTTGGTAGAGGGCCTGGTACAACAGTTTATCCTCGTCATCCGCTGCATCCACCTAAGCCTTTAGAATCTCAGAAAGCTTGGTTTGTGCCATGTTGGAACTACTAGATCCGTCAGTTGCCATGGCCTCTCTCTCTCTTCTCTCATGTCCACGTATCGTGACGGGCATAAAATGGACTTCAGTAAAAGAAATAGACAGAAAAACACAAGAAGAGAAGGTAGAACTCCTAGCAGGAGCGGCAAAATATTTGGACTAGAGAGAAACCAGCAAAAATAAAATAAGATACTTCAGAAGAGGCATCCGCTTGTTGCCTTGGACCTGATTCCCACCAGACCCCACCCACCCACCCACCCACCCACCCACCCACCTTTCGTCAATGTTTCCTGGCGTGCACCCCCACTTCCCCCACCCTACCTCACTGAGGACCATTACCCCTCTACCATTCCTTGGTGGGGTGACCTGACAGGACTGCAGTTGCGGGCACCGGCTCCGAGCACGAACCCCTGTCGGCCCTGGTTGAGGCATAGGTCGAGCCTCGTCATGCAGGTTCCTCTGACGCTACTAACAGATCACATATGCATTGTAAATAAGTACAACGCATAGGTTGCTTTCTATCCGAGTACAATGCATATGTGTTCGATGCAAACAACCCTAATATTTGAATACAGTGCATACACATTCTATTTGAATCAACTAATTTTTTCCCGAAAACACGAATACAAGACATATGTGTTACAAGGCATATGGCTTATGTTCGGGGGAAGACGGTAGGCATGAATCTATTTCCACTGCAAAGGGTTCCAGCTCCATACTTCCACTGCAAATATTGCACCCCCAATCCTACCTCACTGAGGACCATCACGCCTCTACCATCCCTTGGGTGGGGTTACCTGACAACACTGCAGTTGCAATCACCAACCCTGTCAGCCCTGGTTGAGGCGGAGTTCAAGCCTCGTCATACGGGTACCTCTGACACTGGGCATGAACCTATTTCCACTGCAAAGGGTGCCAGATCCGAGGCTAGGTAGTACTGACCACTGTCGACTGTTTCGTGAGTAGACCCAAGAGTTGATAATGTCCCCAGAACAGTACACCTAGAGTACCCTTACCTAGGTAGTCCACTGCATGTGGACTGAAACTTGCCTCCAATACAACTAGGTACTCTAGGTACACCTAGAGTATCCTTACCTAGCTGCCACAAGCAGTGCCTAATGGCCTTCCCCTGCCACCATCTTCACCCGAATAGAACGCCCGGTAATTATTCCTGTATTTGGGGCACCTTTTAGTCCACAGGCAGTGATAATGATTGGGCGATCTATTCTAGCAAAGACAGTAGGCCAAGGTCTAACCGATGACAGCCCAGTGCTACGCCCACCTATGTGCAAAGTCCACATGGTAATTGTTCTTTTGTGCACGTCCGAACCCTACCTTCTTCACCCGAATACAGCGTACAGTCAATATAGTTGTATTTGGGGTATATCTTTCAGTCAAAATACAGCAATAATAATCGTAAGTTGTGTTCGCGTCAAGAAGGTAGTGTGACGAACCACTTTCTGTGTCGCGCGACTTTCTGCGCGATGACGATGAGGGGTCCTGAGATGGGAAGGTTGGGCAAATTATGGGAGGTGGGATCGGCGGATAAATTGCGTCGGTATCCTCGCTTCTTTCTTTTCCTTCACTTCGCTGCTCCCCCTTCGGTGGTGATGGGACAGGCCCGGGACAGACGGTTGAGTGTGCGCGCCCCGTTGGGCGCGATCAATAACAGTTGGCGATGGTTCTTTCTTGCTCTGTTCGAAGTAAAAGGAGGGAACTGAGATTTTTGGCACGATGATCGCGCAGGAGCTTTCCGTTTTCTTTTTAAATTTTCCTTTCAACTAAGGACGAGCCCCCGAGGGCTCTCGGAATTTTGATTTTTTTTTGCTTTTCTTCCGTCTCGTCGGAATTTTTCTGTTGCAATTTTGAGTTCAGATAGGAATTTAGGACTTTTTGAAATTCTTGCCGAGAGGCGCCTCTTTCTTGCGCGCATCTTTGCGGGAACGAAGTTCTGACTAAACGACGCCCTTAATCTTGCATGCAATTGTAATCGTTGGGCGGGCGCCATCGTAACTGTATCTTTCTTCTTGTTCCCTCGCCTTCTTCCTGCCCTTTTCCCTTCTTTTTGCTGCATCTGATTGGCCTGAGCGTTGCATGCCTAGATCGATGCATGGAGAGTGGCTACGTCCCCCACGCCGCGATCTCCCCATGCCAAGCATGGGCACTTCCTTCCCTCCTCCTCTTTCCAATCCCTGCAATCTCACATCTTCGCGCACGCATGCATGCTATACATTTTGTCGGCGCGGTTAAATAGCTCTCTTAAAAATTTTGGAAGCTCGAGGTTAGCGCGATCAGTGACGGTCGGCTCATGAGCGAAGTAGGAGGTGAGTTGATGTGGGAGTTGGCCGACCCGACGAGCTGGTGCCAAGTGCGCAGGGTTGATGTGTAGGCCACAAAGGACTGTGGCGCACGGGCGAACCTGACACGCGCATGCGGACTAAGCGGTGTGACAACTTCATTGGTGGGTGCGAGACGACGGATTGTCCGCATCGGAGAGAGAGAGAGAGGGGAAACAGATGGATGTGGGATTGTGATCTTCTTTGTCTTTTCTTAGTCCCTGTATATAAAATTTTGGCTCCCGGCGAGACGCCCTTGTTTTGCATTTCTTTCGGCTTTGTATGATGTACGGCTCAACATCTATCCTCCCTCTTTCGTTTTGCATTCGCTTGATGAGATGGATCTGATGATCTTGTAATGCTTGAATACCCGATGTTTTGCATGTAATCCTGAATCATCCAGCGCTCGCAGCGCCGATCTATTCTCACCCGGATGATTGGTAGGAGAAAGGGGTCTGATACTGTTACAGTGCTTCGATGTATGTCTGGATGGCGATGAGATGTCCTCCTGATGGCCACATAACTGCTTTTCATTCAAACAAAAATAGCTGAGAGATTATTGCATGATTACATGAACCTTTTTTTTTGCATAGGTGATTGGCTGATAGATCGATCCATAGTGGACCAACCCCGCGAGCCCCCGTGCAAGTGCGATCTGACGAGCGCGACTTACACGCGCACCCACGAGGCCGGCCCGCAACCCCGAATGGACTTAGCACGACAGATCTCGATGTGGATGACGGAATCTCCATCGGCGATACAAGTCGGGACAAATTAAGGTCCCGACGCCATACAGGGACCGCGGGGTGTGCATGCTTTGTGAATGTCCAAAACGGAACAAGATGGATAGCCTGAGGGAACTAGCTGCATGGTTGAACCAGTACGCCGACGGATCGTTCCTTGATTATTTGCGCGGTTTAGGATCTGACCAACTGGCCGGTACGCACGCGCGTGTAAGACAGCAGTCGTCCGCGGACTTGCCATCTACACGCGCGCCTGCAAAAGCCAGCTACGACCTCGCCCCGTAGGAAGATGTGTGTGCATGAGTTCACTTGAACGAGACATGGCGATAGATCCCCCTTTCTGGATCACCGATCGCGAAAGCCTGAGGGACCCTGAATACCGAGCGTATTGGGAGAGGGAACAGATCCGCCGACAGCGGATCCGACAACATCGCCACCTACGGAATGCTTGGTACCTTGAGTACCCCTGCCGGACTGAAAACGAGCGAATGTGCAGGGGTGACTTCCAACTGGCAATCAACCGAGACCCACGGATTCCCGATTATCCGGACAGCCGAAACCAGAAATATCTTCTAACCCCAGGCTTCGTTGCCATCACCACTGACTTCCCTCCCTACTGTACCGTCCTCCCTTACCACCGGTTACTCGTGGTGCCCAGGGATTCCATAGCCCGGTTTTGGCCCCGCCCGCCGTGCTCGGAGTGTCGGCAGCCCAACGAGCATCGGCAGGCGAGGGACGCGCAACGAGCCCATCCTAGGACCGAGCGACGAGAGCCCAGCTCGTCTTCGTCTGACCCCGAGACTTGTGACGGCCAGCAGCGGTACGAACACTCCCACAAGAACGCTCGTAACACCCCACCCCGACTCAGGCAGCACGATCGATCATCGCCTTAACTCTGAGCCAAAAGACACTTGCATTCCTACCCCAGAAGCTTGCCACAGGAGATCTCAGTTCAAACCTGGGACTCCACCCCAAATCCCCAAAAATCCTTGGCACACCCCTTTTCGCACTCCCGGGCCCCCATCCCACTCCGATCAGGAAGTCGCGTTGGGCGTGAGGTTGGTATCGGAGCCGACACGTGGCGAGATCACAAGGAAGTAAGCAGGGTAGGCGCTCAGACGATCTGGCGAATAGAGGACGACCTAGACAGCAGAATGCGCCTTGACACGATCCTATAGTACTTATGAGTTGATCGGTCGGAAGACAGGCCGTCAATATGAACGTCAATCAAGCGCCAAACGTTAATGTACAGTTGGGCGAGGCACCTGTCCCCGCCCCACCTGTCCGAGCTCGCACACCTGCGGCTCCCCCTGATTTGTATCTCTTCGACCCTGCGCATCACCTAGCCGGGGCATGGCTGGCCACCCTACAGGCTCAACAGTACGATAACGATGAAGCCCGGATCAACATCCTCGCCAGACTGGGAGGAGATGCGCACCATTGGTTTAGCACCAACGCTTGGATTGATCTCCCGACCTTCGAGAGAGACTTCCTAAATCGGTTCGATTACATCCACCCTGAACAGGCTTTCTTTATGATCAAAGATCGTGTGCAGAAACCGCTTGAATCCGTAACAGAATACCGTAGTAGGTTCTATACGCTGTTTGTCAAATCCGAGAGAGACGGAAAGGTAGGAAGAGACTTATTTATCGACGGGCTTCGAAGTCGAGCGATGAGGGCCAAACTGCGAAAGCAGTTTTCCCCCATCAACCACACCATGCAGCAGATTATGGACGGAGCCGAGGAGATGGAAAATAAATTTGCCGCCAGCTTTTTGGAAAGCGAGGATCATGCCAGAGACGGGGATTCCTCGGAGCTGGCTCGGGCAAAGCTGAGCTGGCAGCACTCAGAACAAATTTGAGAATATGGGTTTCGTCTCCGGACCCGTTACCTACCTAGAACAGGTCGCGGCCAAGAAACCGATACCCGATACAATCACAGCGTTACCCACCGCGATCACACTTTCGTCTCCCTCGAATGTCCCTGCACAGCCTAGCGAATCCAACGCAATATTAGAATTAACTCGAACGTTAGTTAATTTGATGCAGGAAAGCAAAAGGAGCAACGCAAGCACAACGCACGGATCGAATCGATGATGAGGTCGATGCGTCTCCTTACCGTTAGGGCAGCCCCAGGAATGCAAGGAGCAGCCCCCGCCCCAGCAGTAAGAGGGGTTGCGGCCAACACAAGTGTTTGTTACACGTGCCACCAGCCAGGACCAGCTCAATCCATCCGTTAGCCTCGAACTCTCTAATCCTCTGTAGGGCCGTTTTCCGTTCAGCGAGGGAATATCGATACGGTTTGCAATGGATAGGGGGGTGATTTCCTGTCTTAATCTCGTGTTGGATGATTAGTGACAGTCCGATGTCCGTGTCCGTTACGCTAACCGCTCCCTGATATTCCCTTAGGATTTCCGCAATCAGGCGGTGTGTTTCGTCGGGTACTTATTGTGGCACGTGTAACTCATAGGGTTGCCCGTGGATAACGATCATCACGTGTTTCATGCGCATCATCCTCGCGTCCCGTGGAGGCGGGAAGGAGATAAAGGAGTTGTCCGACAGCCACGAGAACACGGTGGCGACTATCTGAGCTTCTCCTCTCGGATGGCCACGTGTTCTTCGGGGGTTATCCCGTCCTCGACATCTTGGGACTCTATCGGCCTTTCGGCGATTTGAATTCCCATCTCAAACAGCGAGGCTTCGGGGTACCCAGGGGGTTCTGAAGCCTGTGTCTCCACTCCCAGGCGCAGCAATCTCACTTCTTTTTCCATGGTGAGAAGCGATCGGGGAGGTATGTCCATAACATCACAAAACGATCGTTTGTGTCTAAGTATCGTGGTAGCAGTGGGGCAGCTCCCTCGTATAGGGTCCGAGGGGGTTCCAAAGAATCGGGCATCCGTGACACCTGTACTAACGGTTCTCCCAGGATAAGGGTCCGAGTTCGTTGGGCTGCCTTGTTGCTAAATACGAATGTCTTCGTCGTTTTCTGTCGAACCGGGTAACGGATTATCCGTCGTGTTAGTTCGAGAATCTGCGGGTCGTTCTCCTCCTCACTTTTGGAGGTGGTTGATGGCAAGGAAGCCTCATTTCCTTCAGTGTCGGAGTCATCCGTGGATTCTTCCCATCGTATCATTCTCAGAATCGTGCCAGGTTCTTGTCGTTGTCGCTCGACCATCGAGGTTGTCCTGAGAGTGAGACGAATCGGGATGGTGTACGGTTTCCTCCCGTGTTGTTGAGGATAACGGCTAGTCGTTCGAAATCCAGCGTGGCTCGCATCGAGGTGAGGGTCGGTAATTCGACAGGAACGTCGTATGTGTTCACGTATAGGACCACCACGTCCCCTAAGGCATTGACATTGCCGATGTGGAAGGCTACGTTCGCCATCCTCCCTATAACTCGGATCTTGCCTTCGTCAGCGGAGACGAAATGATCGCCTTCCGCTAGTGGGATCACGTCCTTCCGCCTGCCGGCCCGTTCGACTACTCACAAGGAGATGGCCAGGACTGCGGCTCCGGAATCAAGGACCGCGCTATAGGGGTTTCCCCAAACTTCCACGTCACATTCTGCGGATTTCCATGGAAGGGCCCTGATTCGTATAAAATGATCGTCTTTTTGGATTAGGCCCATTCGAACAGGCTCTGAAGTGCTTGGCATGTCAGATCTTGGCTCCTTGGCGGGGGCCTTCCCTTTCGCAGTTGCTAGCCTGGCAAGGGCAAATCGTTTTCGGGTCGCCTTGCAATGCTGTAGCATCCGATCGTTAGCTTGTTCGGAGATGGACAACATGTGTCCGATTGGTAGGGGAATACAATGGTCGAACGCTCGGACGATGTCCAGAACGTCGATTTCTCCCGTAACGAACACGGGTCCTCCCGTTTCCATCTCATTCGGGGAGGGTCTCCATTCCGATACTTCGTTATGGTCAGGGGCGGGCTGGATGGCCCTGATCATACCGAGGCCCGGATATCCTAGTGATTGGTATTGATCAAGCGGGATAAGTTCGGCTGCTTCCTCCATAACCCCCGACGGGTTCACACCATTGTCCGTTTCTTCCACCATCGTAGCCACTCGACCAGGTCCGTTGGCGATCGGGGCCGCTGCCTTTGGCACGGCTCCGATTCTGGGTTGTGCAGGTCGGTGGGGGCAATCCCAGGCTACGGGACCGTGGTCGTTCCCTGTAGTCCTAGTACCAAAGAAGAATGGGTCAGTCCGCATGTGCATCGATTATCGCAAGTTGAATGATATCACGATTAAAGATGTATACCCCCTTCCCCGGATTGATGATTTTTTGGATGCGATTGGGTGTGCTAACTACTTCAGTAAGTTCGATATTCGCTACGGGTTTCATCATATTCTGGTTAAGGAAGAGGACCGGCTTAAGACGGCCTTTGTTCTGTTTGAAGGCACGTGGTAATGCGCCGGCCACATTCCAGCGAGCGATGAATGTGACATTTCAGAATTTTGTTAACAAGACTCGACTGACGCAGGGGATGATCAATTTTTGCGTCATTGTGTACATGGACGACATCCTGGTCTATCCGGAATCCTACCACGGACACACGCAGCACATCGAGTGGACACTGGGAGCCTTGAGGGACGCCGGATTCAAGATCGCGCTGGAGAAAAGCGAGTTCTTTCTCCCGGAGATTTCGTTTCTGGGTTACGTGGTGACTCGGGGTGGTTTGCGGCCCGATTCGAGAAAGGTCGAGGCTATCCGAGACGCTCCGACTCCCACGTCACTGACGCAGGTTCGAGCCTTCCTCAGACTGGCTTCGTATTATCGGCGATTTATCAAAGGGTTCGCCGCTACCGCACGACCTTTAACGAACCTGCTACGGAAGGACCAGCCCCTCAGATGGGAGGCGGAGTGCGAACGGGCCTTTGTCACTCTCAAAGAGGCCCTGGCCACAACACCTATTTTGATCCGGCCGGACCCAACAAAGCAGTTCATCCTTATGACAGATTGGCAGCCCGAGGCAATTTCCGCTATTCTAGCACAGAAAGGGAACGACGGACGCGAGCACGTCATCGAGTACGCCTCCCGTACTGTACCAGATGAACGAGGGAACGATTCGGCCCCGCAAGGAGAGTGCTACGCGGTGGTTTGGGGAATCCAGCACTTCCATCCGTATCTGTACGGACAAAAGTTTCTCCTTGTTAAGGATCATGAGCCGCTATTGGCCCTCAAAAGGCTCACAAATTACACGGGCATGATTGGACGGTGGGCAGTGCGGCTACAGGAGTACGATTTCGACATCATCCATTGGAAGACAGAGAGGCACAAAAATGCGGACGGGTTGACGCGACTGCATCATCCAACGAAGGTCGCCAAAGGTGAAGAGATCATCCCGTGGAAAGAACCGGAGCCAACCAGCGGACCCTGGTACGTACAGGTGACAGTTCTCCCGCGCACCGTGGGATAAGCACGTGGCGATGGGCAACGGAGGTAACTCCAACGCTCCTCTCTCTCCCCTCTCGTCTTCGTCTCTTTTCTCCTTACCCGACAAATTTTGTTATTTATGTGAAGCGATCTCGCGGGTCTACTCGGTCCCTATGCATCCTAGTGGGGATGGGTATGTCGAATGGGTAGATTGTCGGTAGTGTGTGTCCAGAGCCCATGGCTCTTTTATCCAATATCGAAGCGGCAATAAGCCTTGGTTGTGCCCCCTGTGTCGGACCGATAAAATCCCGACCGAGGCTCGATTCCTCGACGCCACGTCAAAAGGGTTAGACAAAACTCAAAGGTTTAGAACGGCTGAGGTTTGGACTGATGTCGCCCTGATAGCGACCGTAGTGGGGAACCCCCTCCGAGACTTCACTACGGAGGACCGGAGGAGGGCCAATGAAAGGGCTCGTAATTATCGATGGAACGAGGGACGGTTGGAAAAACGGAAGACGGACGGTAGTGGGATTTGGATGACTGTACCGCACCCGTTCATGAGGTATGACTGGGTTAAGTCAGCCCACGAAGATACCTCAGCTCACTTTGCCGTCTGGATCATCGAAACAGCGATCAACAAAAACGAATGGTGTTGGTCCAATATTCGTGACGGTGTCAAATTCATCGTCTGAAACTGTCAGGTCCGTGTCGCTGACAAGGTGTCGATCCAGCCGCGCAGATCGATAGTGCCCGCAGTAGTCGAACAACCTTTTCAAAGAGTTAGTATGGACACGACCGATATAATGGTACCCCCTGGACCGAATAGCTGCGAGTATTCAATCTTATTCGTATTCGTGGATCATTTTTCGAAGTGGATCGAGGCGTATCCATGTCGAACGCGACAGGCGGCTGAAATCGCGTGGTACGTCAACTGTTTCCTAGGGATGCATCAAGACACCGAGGAAATTTTGACGGATAACGGGGCGGAGTTTAGGGGGGAAGTTTTGAGGAACCTGGTCATACATGGGGTCGCCATCCATAACACCGCACCTCACATGTCGCAATCGAGCGGACTGGTAGAAAAACGCGAATCGAGTGATTAAGACCGCCCTTCGACGCAATATCGCGGCTAGGGATACGAGGCCCTGAACCGATATTGTGGACCACATTCAGGCGGTCCATCGAGGAAAACCCCACGAGTCCACAGGCCCAAGCCCCTTTCAACTACGTACCAACAACTTGACATGTGTCTCGATACCGAGCCTTAATGATGAATTTTCCTTGGGTCGACGACCCACGAGGGCAACGGCCCGGGACAAGGCCAAGCGACACTTGGAATTAATGGAACGGTCCCTCCCTAGGTTGGCCCGGAAACGACAGCGGATGACCGAATTGGCCCATGGACGACAAATCCGTAGCTACGAGGCCCGAAACGGGAAAGCGGGACCCCGACCCTAGTATAAATTAGGGGACGTGGTGCATGTGAGGAAATGTGCTCACCAAGGTAAGTTAGCATCACGATTCTTCGGGCGATTTCGGGTGATCAAGCTCAGTCCGAACGGGGTGAACACGGTGTGACTGGCGCCCGAAGTCTCAGGCAACCGATCGGCTCGCCTGATCGCCCGCCACGTGTCCTACCTCCGCCATCTCTCAGCTTCTTCTCCCCCTTCCCCAACCAGGTCGATCTCGGAATCTGAGTGGGAGAGTGACAATCCCCATTCTTCTTCTTCTCCCCACCCATCTTCTCCCTCCTCGTCACCATGAGTTTTTCCACGGAGCAGGTCCTCAGTGAACGTATGTTGGCGCCACGAGGGAACATCTCGACGATCCAGCAAGTCCATCATCCGCGCATCCAGCCGGATGTTCTCCGATTCCCGCAGTTCTTCAGCACAGCGGGTGTGCACACGGCAGCGGAATTTCGCTTTGTGGTCCCCAACAGCCGGGCGCAGGTGCTGGCCGAAGCATCGCCTTATCGGCGACTCTCTGCACCGGGAATTAGCCACATTTCGACAGTCGTCTTCTTCAGCGGGGATCTTAGTACAATGGATCCCAAAGCACATACGACCATCCGTACCTCATTGAGAGAGTGGGGCGAGGAATTGGCGCAGTCTTGGAGCCAGTTACTTGCGCGGCGAGGGAAGAACATCGTCAATACCAACAACATTGACACTGGCAGCATCCGCACTCTCCGGCACGAACCAGCAGTTGCTCTCCCTGCGCTCGTCCCCTTTTCGCGTCCTCAATGAACCGCTCCCAATTCTCTACCTTCAGCCTCCCCTCTGTCTTCCCTACCTTCTGGCAGTCAGCTCTCCATCCCCGCCTCTCTTTCTGCGTACAACAGCTTACAGTCCCGCTCATCAAGCCGTTGCAATGGGAAATATGGTGTGAAGAGTACTCCACCCTTTCTCTATGCCTAGTTGGGATCGCGCTGACGTGCACTCAAGACAGTGAGCACCGCGCCGCGAGTGAGAGTGTGGAGGTGCTTATCATCCAAGCTTGGAGGAAAGACGTGGAGGGAGACCTTTTCGGGTTCATCTTCAGAACAGTAGACCCGGGACATCGACAGACGATCGTGTGGGAGCTCTTGGTCCCCTTCCCGCAGCTGCTCGAAGATCTTCCAACCGACATCGTCTCGCATTGCGACGAGAATCCGGCGCCGCACGTGCTTTCGCGGAATTTAACGCCGTACTTGCAATGGTCGGCCTGTCTGGAGGATCGCGGGGGAGGCGGTAGCTGCCCATCGCGCGCAGAGTATCTGAATCCCCGAGGCATAATCAACGTTCTCTTCTTTCAGCCCCGAACGGCGTCGAAGGAGGAAGCGGTAGAGGAGGAAGCAGCGAAGGAGGACAAGGAGGAAGAGACCTCCGAAGAAGAGGGAAGCTATAGCGAGTACAGCGAAAAAGAGTTGGGGGCGTTGAGCAAAGAAGAAGAAGAAGAGGAAGAAGAAGAAGGAGAGGAATCCGAGTGGGAAAGTTTGGAAGGAGAGGCCGACCAGGCGGAAGTCCAAGGAGAGGATCCCGCGACACGCGAAGGAGGGAAGAAATAGCGGCAGGGAAGCGGCCGTTAGAGCATTCAAGCGACACAGATTTGCCAATCCCGGACGACCGGACCAGAGATCTCGAGCCGCCCACGATCGAAGACGAGCTCCCTCCTGCAGAGACTTCGAGCGCACCGGCATGGAGGCGACAAAGCCGCTCCCCCTCCCCTTCCCCCCGTCCCCCAGTTCGAACACATGGCGATGCGGGGCATCAGTCTACGTCCCCGGTCGTTATCCCGTCGTCCCCTTGATTTTCTGACCCTCCGACGGATCGATACCCCGCTCTCCTTCCCTCGTAACCCCTTCCCGACTTCCACCTTCCATCACTTCTACGCCACTCGCCTCGCTGTCACGCTGTATCCGCATTCCACCACGAGATGCGCCTCCTCCTCTTTCTCCCGCCACGTTCTTCTCTTCAGCGCCGCTTGGCTTGGCGGGGACACAACATGGTCGAAGTCTACTGCACGATCACGGGAACTATCCCCGCGTGCGCAGACTATGATCAGTTTCGCACGGCTTTGCCCTCTATCCCGACTACCTCGCTTCTCTCCCCCATAGCGGTCGTCGATTCCCCCGCATACATCTCATTGTCAGATATCAAGAGCTGGCGGAGACAGTAGCGGGAATGGAGAATTTCTTACCTCCACTCCCGAGTGACCCCCCCCCTCACCATCCCCTCATGTACTGACTCCCTTACCCTCTCCCTGCGGGTCATTAGCGCCTATGTGTCTATTCAACGGGCAACGGGAAAGTTTCAACTCCGTTGTACCCGTTGAATAGCCCCCGGGGTCCCGTTGAATTCCCGTTGAATGGTACAACGGGCCCTCCCCGTTGAATATTGTTCAACGGGGAGGGTGCATTGGGCCTCGGACACGACGCTGTACGTACGTGAACCAAAAAAAAAATCGTCACGTTGAATCCCGTTGAATCCCTGTTGAATCCCCGTTGAATCCCCGTTGAATCCCTGTTGAATCCCCGTTGAATCCCGTTGAATCACCGTTGAATCCCGTTGGGAAAAAAAAACGGACATCGTCCAAAAATTCCCGAAAAAAAA
>BFEA01000106.1:1429001-1458727 GCA_003427395.1 Chara braunii | reverse complement strand
AATCAATCAATTAATCATTCAATCAAAAAAAAAAAAAGGAAAAAAAATCTATCTGTTTGAGTCTGGTTTTGTTTTTGATTTTTTAAAAATAATTTTAATGCTAAAAAAATAAACATAAAAATATGGGGATGTAGAGAACGAAAAAATCTACACCCCCATGTATATATATTTTTTTTCACCTATGTTTTGCCTGCAAAAAAAAAATCCGCAGGCCGAGTTGTACCACGTTCAACGCGGTTCAACGGGGAGTTGAAACGGGAGTTGAATGGGAGTTGAACCGTTCAACTCAAAACCCCCGTTGATTCCGATTTCGGACACATAGATTAGCGCACCATCGGATCTGATGACGTGTCAACAGGATGATTTCCACACTCGTATCTTGCGGTAATGACACGTGTAAATTAGCAAGATCCCCCCCCACCTCCTTCGTCTGTGGTTAGATTGCCCTTCCTGGGGAACTTGTAGGATAGAGCCCGCGTGTGCCACGTTGGATGACTTCCACACTCTTATCGCACGGCAAGTGGCACGTAGAGAGCTCCGCGTCGTCGATCGATTAGAGAGATCGGCATGTGTCGCAACATCGAGCAAGCAGGAGCTTGCTCAAGATTGGAACCCCCTGGGCGCGTCACATATGTGACGAACCACTTTCTGTGTCGCGCGACTTTTTGCACGATGACGATGAGGGGTCCTGAGATGGGAAGGTTGGGCAAATTACGGGAGGTGGGATCGGCGGGTAAATTGTGTCGGTGTCCTCACTTCTTTCTTTTCCTTCGCTTCGCTCCTCCCCCTTCGGCGGTGATGGGACAGGCCCGGGATAGACGGTTGAGTGTGCGCGCCCCGTTGGGCGCGATCAATAACAGTTGGCGATGTTTTTTTTTTTCTTTGTTGGGAGTAAAAGGGGGAAACTGAGATTTTTGGCGAGATGATCACGCGGGAGCTTTCCAGTTTCTTTTTAAATTTTCCTTTCAACTAAGGACGAGCCCCCGAGGGCTCTCGGAATTTTGATTTCTTTCTGCTTTTCTTCTGTCTCGTCGGAATTTTTCTGTTGCAATTTTGAGTTCAAATAGGAATTTAGGACTTTTTGAAATTCTTGTCGAGCGGTGTCTTTTTCTTGCGCGCATCTTCCTGCGGCGGGAACGAAGTTCTGACTAAGCGGCGCCCTTAATCTTGCATGCAACTGTAATCGTTGGGCGGGCGCCATCGTAACTGTATCTTTCTTCTTGTTCCCTCGCCTTCTTCCCGACCTTTTCCCTTCTTTTTGCTGCATCTGATTGGCCTGAGCGTTGCATGCCTAGATCGATGCGTGGAGAGTGGCTACGTCCCCCATGCCGCGATCTGGCCATGCCAAGCGTAGGCACTTCCTTCCTTGCTCCTCTTTCCAATCCCTGCAATCTTGCATCTTCGCGCACGCATGCATGCTATAAATTTCGTCGGCCCGATTAGATAGCTCTCTTAAAAATTTTGGAAGCTCGAGGTTAGCGCGATTAGTGAGGGTTGGCTAATGAGCGAAGTAAGAGGTGAGTTGATGTGGGAGTTGGGCGAGCCGACGAGCTGGTGCCAAGTGCGAGGGGTTGACGTGTAGGCCACAACAGACTGTGGCGCACGAGCGAACCTGACGGGCGCATGCGGACTAAGCGGGGTGACAACTTCGTTGGTGGGTGCGAGACGACGGACTGTCCGCATCGGAGAGAGAAAGAGAGGGGAACACACGGATGTGGGATTGCGATCTTCTTTGTCTTTTCTCAATCCCTGTATATAAAATTTTGGCTCCGGGCGAGACGCCCTTGTTTTGCATTTCTTTCGGCTTTGTGTGATGTATGGCTCAACCTCTGTCCTCCCTCTTTCGTTTTGCATTTGCTTGATGAGATGGGTCTGATGATCTTGTAATGCTTGAATACCCGATGTTTTGTGTGTAATCCTGAATCATCCAGGGCTCTCAGCGTCGATCTATTCTCACCCGGATGATTGGTAGGAGAAAGGAGTTTGATATTGTTACAGTGCTTCGATGTATGTCTGGATGGCGATGAGATGTCCTCCTGATGGCCACATAACTGCTTTCATTCGAACAAAAATAGTTGAGAGATTATTGCATGATTACATGAACCTTTTTTTTGCATAGGTGATTGGCTGATAGATCGATCCATAGTGGATCAATCCCACGAGTCCCCGTGCAAGTGCGATCTAACGAGCGCGACTTACACGCGCACCCACGAGGCCGGCCCGCAACCCCGAATGGACTTAGCACGACAGATCTCGATGTGGATAACGGAATCTCCATCTGCGATACGGGTCGGGACAAATTAAGGTCCCGACGCCATACGGGGACCGCTGGGTGTGCATGCTTTGTGAATGTCCAAAACGGAACAAGATTGATAGCCTGAGGGAACTAGCTGCATGGTTGAACCAGTACGCCGATGGATCGTTCCTTGATTATTTGCGCGGTTTAGGATCTGACCAACTGACCAGTGTGCACGCTCGTGTAAGACAGCAGTCGTCCGCGGACTTGCCATCTACACGCGCGCCTGCAAAAGCCAGGTACGACCTCGCCCTGTAGGAAGATGTGTGTGCATGAGTTCTGTTGAATGAGACATGGTGATAGATCCCCCTTTCTGGATCACCGATCGCGAATGCCTGAGGAACCCAGAATACCGAGCGTATTGGGAGAGGGAACAGATCCGCTGGCAGCGGATCCGACAACATCGCCACCTATGGAACCCTGGGTACCTTGAGTACCCCTGCCGGACTGAAAACGAGCGACTGTGCAGGGGTGACTTCCAGCTGGCAATCAACCGAGACCCACAGATTCCCGATTATCCGGACAGCCGAAACCAGCAATATCTTCTAACCCCAGGCTTCGTTGCCATCACCACTGACTTCCCTCCCTACTATACCGTCCTCCCTTACCACCGGTTAACCGTGGCCCCCTGGGACTCCATATCCCGGTTCTGGCCCCGCCCGCCATGCTCGGAGTGTCGGCAGCCCAACGAGCATCGGCAGGCGAGGGACGCACAACGAGCCCATCCCAGGACCGAGCGACGAGAACCCAGCTCGTCTTCGTCGGACCCCGAGACTTGCGACGGTCGGCAGTGGTACGAACACTCCCAGAGAGACGCCCGTAACACCCCACCCCAGCCCAGGCAGCACGATCGATCATCGCCCCAACTCTGAGCCAGAAGACACTTGCATTCCTACGCCTGAAGCTTGCCACAGGAGATCTCAGTTCCGACCCGTGGACTCCACCCCAAATCCCCAAAAATCCTTGGCACACCACTTTTCGCACTTCAGGGCCCTCGTCCCACTCCGATCAGGAAGTCATGCTGGGCGTGAGGTTGGGCGTCACAGTAGTCCGGGCATACTCACACAAGGACTTTTTCCAACTTCTCTCTGGACGTAACACAGTGGTCAGATGGTCAGATGCATCCAGGTCGGGCCGAAAAACAGGTCAGATACAGACAGAAAAGTCCTATTAAGAGTATGGCCTCACTATCACCAGCTCAAGATCACAACATCTACCTGCACCATCCGGCTAAACCCTCAAGATATCATCCCCACCATCTTCGCCGGCGAATAGAACTCCCTTAGCTATCATAATAGCTGTATTTGGACGGTCTATATACCAGGACAACGACTGGGCGTTCTTTTTTTTTTAACAACGACTGGGCGTTCTATTCAGGTGAAGAAAGTAGTCTCCGGTCATCAATGGGTAACCCCTATTCCAAGTCATCAAATGGCCCCGCCATAATTTGATGAAGGAAATGTTCAGCCTAAAGAACAGTTGAGCATATGGTGGCCCCGAAGACTTCCACCCAGTCCACGTGCCTGATTGCTAAACACTTCACACAAGCAAAGAAAAGAAAACACAACAAGACACGGGGCCGCGGGGCTAAAATGGCTGGCACCGCCAGCCAAAAGAAAAGAAAAACTGCTGCACTGGTGTTTCGGCAAAGCTTGACGTGCAGGGGGAATCAAACCTCGGCAAAAAAAAGAGACTTGGATGTACTGGGTGGTTTGTCTACTTGGAGCGAAGTGTGCAGTGATTGCCAGCGTCCGTGTGGTGTTGTGTGTGGTGTGCGTTGAGTGTGGACACTACAGCGTTGCAGGGGTGGGGCGGATATCATGGCCGGTATGGTTCCGCTTTTGAACACCGTGTCCTGGCTGTAGTGGTTACGATACTTGGCTCTTGAGGCCAAGGTCGCCGGTTCGAGTCCGTGCTTGCACGGAGGAGGGCTGAGGCCCAGAGGTACTGATCCAATGACATTGGAAAGCTCCCATGAACTGGCGGGCAGTTAAAGTCCCACATAAGTGAGCGGTCTATACTGCCGATGGGGGTCATGTGCTACTTGGAGCGAAGTGTGCGGTGATTGCCAACGTCCGTGTGGTGTTGTGTGTCCTTGCAGGGGTGGGGCGGATATCACGGCCGGTATGGTTCCGCTTTTGAACACCGTGTCCTGGCTGTAGTGGTTACGATACTTGGCTTTCGAGTCCGTGCTTTCACCGTGCTTGCACGGAGGAGGGCTGAGGCCCAGAGGTACTGATCCAATGACATGATGTAAAACTGTTAATTTCATCTCACATTACCTTAGAAAAAAGATATAAAACTGTTAATAAATATTAAATAAACAAGGACAAGAGTTCTAATCTAGGCGGTTTGTCCGGGGGCCTGGGCGCCCAATTTGTGCCCGGATCGATGCACGGATGCCTGGCCCGGGCAGGGTCCTGAACAGCCCCAGCGCCAAAAAAAGAAAAAAAGAAAAAGAAAAAAAAAAAGAAAAAAAGAAAAAAAAAGGAAAAAAAATGAAGAAGAATAAAAAATGTTGTGTAGAATTGCAATACAGACGACTTTTGGCTGAGGGTCACATCAGAATTCCTCAAGGGATCCAAGATAAAAAAAAGAAAACAACAGAATCAGACTAGGGCACCCCCCTTTATACCCCTTTAGCCCCTTACAAACCAATTTATACCCCACTTCCCCCACCTTGACCACCAAAAGAAAGAAGCCCGGATTTGGGCTCCTCTGGCCATCCTCAGAAAACCTCCCCCCTTCCCCCCCCCGTCCAAAACAAAATGGCTGATTTTGCCATATAACTCGCGCAGGTAACCCCCGGGCGACTTGCCCGGTCGCACCACTGCCGTGCTGCACGGACAGACGAGCCAACTAGCCTAGGTTCAAAATCACGATCGATTGAATGAATACAAACAGGTTGCTGGCTACCCACCTTTACCGAATTTTTTTTTTTTTTTTTTTTTTTTTTTTAAGCCCAGGGTGTTGTAGAGGCCAGTTACTAGGCCCACACATTGATGGCCAGATGCAGTCATCCTCACGTCAATACTCCTAGCGCACCCCCTATCCCTTACTATCCTACCTCAGTGTGACCAGCACTCAGGACCATCACCCTACCAGTATGAAGGGCAACTTGGACCGAACAGTAGTGACAGGCACTAGGGCTAGCTTCCCAGCCCTAGTGGAAGCTTAGTCGAACGAGCCTCGCCGTACGGGTACTTGGACGCCAGGCTCAAGCAATCACCTATTTAGCCCCTAAATTGACCAGCTAGTAACTCACGCCCTCCACTCTCCCACCACAGACCTAGCTGCATATTTAATGCGGGGTACTTGGTCATCGAGACGCCTATCATCATCACCGGTTGGGACCCGACAGACCAACCAATGACTCACGCCCTCCACTCTCCCACCACAGACCCTAGCTGTATATTTAATGCGGGGTACTTGGTCATCGAGACGCCTATCATTATTACCAGCTGATCATGTGACCTTCACCCAGTCCNCACCACAGACCCTAGCTGTATATTTAATGCGGGGTACTTGGTCATCGAGACGCCTATCATTATTACCAGCTGATCATGTGACCTTCACCCAGTCCCTATGTCAGTGTGTATGTCAGTGTGTATGTACTGTATGGTTATATGCTGCTCCCCACCATGGAGCATCTGCGAAGTAAGTACTGAGTACTGGTGAGAGGTGCTCCTACCACCTCCACTAGTACGTGTATATGTGATTGTGTACCTTAAGTATGTGTGTATATATATGTGTGTGTATGGATTGTGCCATCTGGGGTACTATCTCGTGTGTGTGTGTGTGTATGTGGTAGAGACAGGTCTATATGGACAGGACCCCCCCAAAGTCCGGAACCGGACTCGAACCTGTGACCTACAGCATGAAACTGGAGGGTTCTACCACCTATATTACCGTAGGAAGTGGATATAATGTGTGCAATGTCTGGACTGCGGGAGATCATCAGAGGGACCAAAGCCAACAACAACCAGCAACCAACGTGAAGGCTAGAACAGCATACAACACCCGTGGACTTAACCCCTGGGTGGTGCGCAGGCAGTGTCTGTAATAGTACCATGCGTCAGCCCAGGGGGATGTGTGTCCAGCCGTGCGTCAATCTAACGCCCTGCCGGTGGCCATGCGCGAGGCTGTATTCCGTGCCAAAAAAGAACAGAAAAGAAAAAGCCATAAAAGACTATCATTTTTTTCTTGGGAATTTTTTCAACATGCCCCTGAAGTTTGCATTTATTTGCGGCGTGCCCCTGTGAAGGCTTTCCAATATGCCCTTACTGGACCGCTGGTGGCGTTTCGTCGGTCCGTCCTTGAAATGCCCTCACGAGGGGCACACATCTTTCTGTGATGCTCTTGCAGCAGTGGGGACAGGAATTCGAACTCGAAAATGGTAGGTATTTCACGCGCCGCCAGGGAAAAATGGTGCAGCAGTCAGTCTTCAAGTTTGCCGCGCCATGGATCGCTGCTCCCTCCTCCTCCACCCCTGCTCATTGACCTCCATCCATGCTCATCGCTCTCCTCTCTTCTCCCCCAGCCTCCATCCTCTATCCTCGTCCATCGTCGTAGTCCTTGTCCTCCCTACTCCTCTTCCCTCCTCTTCCCTCGTTCTCCCTCCTCCAACTTTGTCCTCGCCACCCCTCCCTCTCCTCCTCCTCAATTGTCGACTCCTAACCATCACCATGGCCGTCTTCTTGTCGTCATCTCCCGTGCACGCGTGCGCATCTGTATGTGTGTGTGTGTGTGTGTGTGTGTATGTGTGTGTGTGTGTGTGTGTTGTGTGTGTGTGTGTGTGTGTGTGTGTGTTCACATCATCTTTTCGTTTACTTGTTGGTTGGACAGGTGGTATATGATGACGACTCGATTTTTAGTCATTTGGTGTGTGTGTGTGTGTGTGCGTGTGTGCGTGTGCGTGTGTGTGTGTGTGTCATCTTTTCGTTTACTCGTTTGTTGGACAGGTGGTATATGATGACGAATCGAATGTCCTCCCTACTCCTCTTCCCTCCTCTTCCCTCGGTCCTCCCTCGTCCGTCACTGTCATAATCCTTGTCCTCCGTACTCCTCTTTCCCCCTCTTTCCTCCTCTTCCCTCGTATGGACTGCGAGTGTCAACAACGGCGACAGGGGCTTGCTGGAAAGATGGACGGTAACGGTAAGGGCGTATGGGAAACTTTTCTGCTGGTTCTTAACAGGCAGCCAGTAGGGGCATACTGAAAATTTGGTACCGGTAAAACGACACCAGGGGTTTTCTGGAAACATCATTGGTCGTCAGAGGGGTGCGACATCTCACGGAACAACCAAGGTTGGCTGTCGGGACGATGCTGGCCGGAGCTGGGGCGAGTTGTGTTGCCCTGTATCCCAGTAGGAAGTGCGGGTGTGAGGCCTGGAAGAGCTCGGCAGGGAGTAAGACAACTTTGAGGAACTTGGGAAAGGGTTTGGTAAGGAGGTCGAGATTCTTTAGCGTCCCGGCGGTCTACCCTAAAAAAGAAACGAGGTGAGTGGGAGAAGAAGACGGTGGGATATCAAGCGTCCTACTAGTGACGGGGCTAGCTGGTAGGATTGGAATAGGGTATAGCCGCAGTAGAGATGGTGGCTCTGCTGCAGTAAGTCTTGCCGGAGTGAGGAACAGAGGATTGATGGGTTTTTTTTTTCTGAGTTGGATTTTGAATCCTGCGTATTCTTGAAGCCTGTTGTAGTCAGTTCTTATGTAGCTCCAACTTTCTGAGTCAAAAAAGAACGAGGCCAGTGGGGAGATGGTGGGCTATCAGGCGTCCTTCTAGTGAGGGGGCTAGCTGGTAGGATGGGAATAGGGTATAGCAGCAGCGGAGATGGTGGCTCTGCAGCAGTAAGTCTTGCCGGAGGGAGGTAAAGTGGATGGATGGGGGGGGTTTGTGAGTAGTTTTCTGAATTCAGTTCGTATCCTGAAGTTTGTCGTGGTCATTTTCTAAGTAGCGCCAATTTTTTCTCAGCCAAAGCCGGGTAATGGCCCCGGCATCTTAATTTTCACAATTTTATGTAAATTTCCATATGGGACGCTGGGCCCGGTTCCCAGCACGAATAGATTGGAGCCTTGTTCCCATTAAAAAAAAAAAAACAAAAAAAAAAAGGTAAGTCGGCCGTCAGAGGGGCATGCCGCAACTAAACACAAACTTCAGGGGCATTTCAAAAATTTTCACTTTTTTTTTTTTTTATAAGTCCAGGGTGTTGTAGAGGTCGGTTTCTGGACCCACAACAGCGTCGACAGGTACCTATCTACAGTCAGCAACTAATTTATGGGACCCAGACCACCCTTTCTTGGAGGATCCCTCTCAGACAGCCCCTACTGCAGGTTCCCCAACGATTTCCTCCACCAGAGTCTGTCTACTAACACCCCTCCTACCAGGATCCCTTAAGACAATCCCCTACTGTAGGTTCCCACCTATATCCTCCAGCAGAGCTTGTCCCAAGCCAACCCTTCCCCCAAACGGGACCCCATCCCACCTAAGGTCCTTCCCCACCCCCAAAGCAGAGCCTAAGGTAACCAACACACATGAGCAGTCTAACCACAAACCCGTACCTGCATCCTCATTAGACTGCTAACTGTATCAGGCAAACCCCTCATAAGACAACCCTTCCACCAAACGGGACCCCATCCCACCTAAGGTCCTTGCCCCCCCCAAAGCAGAGCCTAAGGTAACCAACGCACATGAGCAGTCTAACCACAAACCCGTACCTGCATCCTCATTAGAGTGCTAACTGTATCAGGCAAACCCCTCATAGGCCAGGACCCAACGTACAACACCATGGACACTCCCCTGGGTGGTCCCCACCTGCGCAGGCAGTGTCTGTAATAGCTTACCATGCATCATCCCAAGGGGTGTGTGTCCAGCCGTGCGTCATTCTAACGCCCTGCCAATGTCCATGCGTGAGGCTGCGGATTTGAACCCGCAACCTCATACCACAATGCCCATTTCCCACCAGTGCTCTAACCACTGAGCTTCATCAACTGGACGAAACATATCTTATACAGTTATATACATGTATGTATATACATATATCCATATTTGTATGTATACATATACAGTTATATGTATATAAAGTTATATACATATATGTATATACATATATAAAACTCGGACGAAACAGTTTGTCACAGCCCCTCGTTTGTTGTCCTCTTCTCCCTCTCTGCCTACTGTTTGCCGGGCAGTATGACGATATATATATCCTACCTCTTAAGGGGTTGCTGATGCCGGGTGACGTTCATGGCCCACTGCGCGCCGAAATAAGAATGAATCTTTTGCTAGAACATGGAACTATACACCGCCATACTTTCTGTCTTTTGTGCATGTGGAGAGTAGTGGAGCGAGGCCCGTTGTTTCCTGTTCGCCATACGTATGCGTTCATGCTTTCATTGCTTTGTTTTGCTTTGCATTCGTAGCAAAAACAAATTCTGCGTAGTTTTTGTGCTCATTTTGTCGTTCTTAAACACAGCAGTAAGCTTACAAATCTGGGGGGAAAAATACAAAAAACGACATCGCTCATAGCCCAGAATACCCCTTAGACTTAAAAAAAGAAAAAAAAAAAAAAAAAAAAAGAAAGAAAGAAAGAATACCCCTTCGCCAGGTATGTCATTGAGCGCGTACTCATACGCCGAATCCAGTCCCTCTCTCCCCTTTCCCCACCTTTCCCACGATCCATCCACTCTCCCTGTCTGCTCCGACTCCATTGCACGCAAATTGTTATCAGTCGTCACACACACACACACACACACACACACACACACACAAGCCAGCGATGACTGAAAAAAAAAAGTCTTCAGTGGGCCAGGCATTCATGGCTCCGACTCCAATGGAGGCAAATTGCGATAGTGGCGTTCATGGCTTCGACTGCAATGCACGCAAATTCTTATCAGTCATGACTCTTTTTTTTAACCCTTTTTTTTTTTTTTTATCAGCTCTGATTAGCATGACAGATAACAACTAAATGCGACTCTGCCGTAGTTGTGAGAGCCCATTGTGATGTTGTGACAGTGGGAATTTCCCCCCGAACACAGCGCACTCTCATTTTGCCCGTATCGGACCGGAAAGATAGCTTGTATACATTCATCATCCGGGTGCGTTATGTTGTGCCGGGGGGGAATCTGCGGATGGTGCAACCAACTTTCAGGTAGAGAACAGTGAAGACTCTTTTTTTTCCCCTAATCGCTCTCTCTTTTTCACTGTTACGTTTTAGAACGAGGGAAGGGGAGGGGAGGGGGGGGGGGGGGGGGAAGGGATCTGCTTACTAACAGCTTACCTCTGCGTGCCAGCCCTCTCCGTTTCCCAGTCCTTTTCTACCTGCCTCTTTCCCACCCTCCTCCCGCTTCTCCTTCTCCTCCTCCTCCTCCTCGTCGTCTAATCATCATGGGAACAACATTTCGGAAATGCTGGGCGCGGGGGAGGAGGAGCAGGAGGAGGAGGAGGAGGAGGAGGAAGTAGCTATGAGGAGAGAACCAAGGAGGCAAAGAGGCCGGAAGAGGAGAAATGGGAGGAGAGAACCTTGCATTAAATTTTTGTTTGAAAACCTTTAGTACGGAGATGCGAAAGGAAGGGTAGCCATTCACCAGAAAGGAAGGGTAGCCATTCCCCAGAAAGGAAGGGTACACATTCACTAGAAAGTAAGGGTGCCTATTCACTAGGAAGGAAGGGTACCAATCCACTACAAAAAAGAAGGGTACCCATTCACTGGAAAGGAGTTGTACCCATTCACTAGAAAGTAAGGGTACGCACTGGGTATATATTATGGTTGCGAAGATGGGCAAAAAACCGTAGAGTGTATCTCGTGAATGCCTACCCACGGTACCCATCCTTCTTCCCTTCTAGTAATCGCTTGAACAGCGGCAACTGGCTGCAGCGTCCCTTCTTATAATTTGTAGCGGCAACTGGCTGCGGCGTCCCTTCTTATAATTTATAAATACGAAGTCCAGGAGCTTTGGGAAAAGAAAGTACCATTTCTCGATTTATGCGTGTCATCCTTGCGCAGGGGCCATGCTAATCTTCTCTGTATCGTTCCAATTTTAACGGATATTTCGGAACATCCGTTAAAATTGGAACGATACAGAGAAGATTAGCATGGTCCCTCTTCGCACGAATAAGATCAAGTGTAGTATCTGTTCTGATCAGTTTTTAATATTTAAAGAAAAAGAGCGCCAAGTAATTATGGCTGCACGTAGACTGAAAGCTGCCCCGACTACAGCTATAATGACCGGCCGGCGTTCTATTCGGGTGAAGACGGTGGTAAGCACATCTGTGAGCTCTTCCCCTTGCATCATTCTGTCACGGCTTCCTTGCCACGTGTTCCGTTCATAGAGACGTCGCAATAGTCATAGCCGTACCAAAAAAGTCAGCGAAGCTCTTGCTACATGCATCGACCCACGTGCATGTGCATGTGCATGCGGACACGTGCACGTTCATTTGCACACGTGCACGTGGACGCGTGCATGTGCATGAGGATGCCTACATGTGCATGAGCATGTATACACTTACGCACGTCACTGTCTGCATGAGAAAGTGGCGTATTCTTTTTTTTTTTTTTTTTTTTTTTTTGGCCAAAACAACATCTTAGCGTCCCCCGGCCGGTGCGAGATCACGATTGACAAGGCTACAGTCTTTAAATGACGTGTTCTGGCGCATGTTGGGAGGAGAGAAGGGGTCCGGGGGGTGATGGGGGGAGAAAGTACCGAGAAAATTTGTTTTCGAGTGCTCCGGAGGTAAGGGATAAGGGCTGAAAGGATGAACGCATAAGATCATCAGAACAAGCACAGCATGCTTTAGACTCCTGCGAGAAGGCGCGAGAAGGCACGAGAAGGCGCGAAATTACTGCAAGCTTGGAACATCGAAGAGCGCGAAGAAGGAGGTGGATGAAGGGAGAAGTGAGGAAGAAGGCAGGAGTAGGGGACAGGGAGGGGTCAGGGAGGAGAGGAGAGAGTAGAGGAGAAGAGCGGGAAGGAGAGAGGGGAGTAGTGGGGGGAGAAGAGGGAGGAGGGGAGGACGTGAAGGGGAGGTTGGACGGGAAGGAGAAGAAGGGGTGGGATGCACAAACGGAGAGATGGAGGAGAAGAGGAGGAAAAGGAGGACGAGGAGGAAGGGGAAGAAAGGGTAAGATGATGATGATGATGAGGAGGAGGAGGAGGAGGAGGAGGAGGATGGTGAGGAGAAGAGGAAAAGGAGGAGGAGGAGGAGGAGGAGGAGGAGGAGGAGGACGAGGAGGAAAAGGAGGAGGAAGAGGAGGAGGAGGACGAGGAGGAAAAGGAGGAGGAAGAGGAGGAGGAGGAGGAGGATGGTCAGAAGGACATTCGGGAACTCTCAAACGTATTTGTAATATCCTTCCATTTTGCGTTTTTCATTTCTTTTCTTTTTCTTTTTTTTTTTTTTTTTTCTTTTTTTTCTTACAAACTTTTCTTTTTCTTTTTTTCGCAATCGTCTTTTATTTCATTCTTATTGCGGAAAAGACAATGGGCGTACCTTGTCCGGCGAAGTGCCAAGATGTTACAAGTGAAAGATCCTGGCTTCATACCTTTCTCGGCCTTTTGGCTAAGATCAAGTGTAGTATCCGTTCTGATCCGTTTAATATCTGATCCGTGGTTCATCGGACCACACTAAAAAAAAAAAAAAAAAAAAAAAAAAAAATCCTGGCTTTACCGACTGGCCGAGCTCAGTTGGTACACATGAACTGTTGAAATGCAGACCCATGTTCGAATCCAGATGCAGTCAGATGAACAGAGTAATTCGGAATTATCCGGTCAGTTCAATGATCATATCTCAAGGCCGTCGTCGCCCTTGTGTGTTTTGGGGTGGGGTGGGGGGAGGAGGGAATGTAGATTCCTGACTTGAGGTCTCTTTCGCACCACGTATACCCGTTTCATCCCAAACATTCTGAAGCACGGGCCCTAATTAGTCCAAACTCAAACATCGTATTTTCGTACAACAGAATGTGGCGGCGTTTGCGCTCAGATGCATCCCAAAACTCCTGGTAGTGTGAGCGCACATGCACCATTCTTTTTCTGACAAACACTTGTGGTTATTAGAAGGCTATCCGTGGCCGAGTGGCGAAGGTGACTCTCTCTTTTCTTTTTCTTTTTTTTTTTCTTTTTTTTGGCGACTCTCATATGTCTGTAATCCAGCCTCGATTTATGCTTGTCATTCTTGCGCAGGGGCCATGCTAATCCGACGACAACCTGGGCTTCAAAAAAAACAAAGAAGGCTATCCGCCGTGCTCAAGCCGTCAACGAGGGAACATGTGGGAGCTGCACCAACTGGCAGGTGCAGTAACTGCTACACTGCAGCTACAGCAGTGTACAGCACCGGTGGCCGATACCAGCCAGGGGTGAGGCGGGAGCATCAGGACAGAGCTTCTTGGATGGGGTCGCTGGGCCTCCCCTTGGGTCTCCTGCCCCTAAGAACATCGGCAGCCTCTACCTGGTCGTTTAAATCAGACTTCCATCTTTATCAAACGAGAAGGAGTTTACTATGGTCAATGTAGTGAACTTTGTGGTACCAATCATGCCTTTATGCCTATTGTAGTGGAAGCTGTCTCTTTCAATGATTGTGTTTCTTGGGTGTCTAATAAATTAGACTAAAAAACAAAGGAGCGAAGCAATGAGTATGAGTTCTCAAAAGCATCCTTATCATTTAGTTGATCCAAGTCCACATCATGTTCCATAGTAGAGGCGTTCGCAAGAACGTAAGAGCAACACATGCTGAAAACCGGGCCCAGAGTCCCATATGGAAATTTATACAGAATTGAAAATTTTTGAAGTTTTAAGATACCGGGGCCATTACCCGGCTATAGCTAAGAAAAATGAGAACTACTGAAGAAGATTACTACATCAAGCTACGCGCCATCAACCCTCTTTACCTCCCTCCGGCAAGACTTACTGCAGAAGAGCCACCATCTCCGCTGCTGCTGTACCCTAATTCCATCCTACTAGCTAGCCCTCCTCACTAATAGGACGCTTGATATCCCCCCATCTACTCATCCCACTCACCTCAATTTGAGAAAATCGAGAAAATTCAAGAAATTTAAAAAGAAATGGAGAAACGAAAATCAGAGCTAAAACCACCACCAATCCAAGTCAAACCCTCACTACAGATGAGAGRCCGCCACTCAAGCCTTCAGTCCTCGTACCAGAAGTCGCCAGTTCGCACACCCCCCTTGCTAGGGTTACAAGGCCACACAAACTGCCYCAGCACCGAACTAACTATCTTCTGACGGACAGGAAGTGTCTTCCTCCCTCGACAACTTCCTTAGCTGCCAACCCCCCACCGGGTTACAGGGTCACTGCCCCAGCCTCAGCTATGTTGAAAGAGGTGGTTATGCCTTCCTCCCTCGGCATAGCTCCAATGGCCTCAAGCTCCTCTCCATGGTCACAGAGCCACTGCCCCAGCACYGGCCACTGTCGCCCCACCCCTTCCTTCTAGTAGACTTACCACCCTGAATCATTGTTCCAAAATTACTTCCAACCTTGCTTCCAATTTTCTCCCTCCATATGAAAAAACAAAAAGGAGGAAGGACAAGAATTAGAACCACTAACAGTCAAAACTCCTACCCTCACAAGTGATGAAGGATACGTCGACCAAGCTTTCAGTCCTCGTACCAGAAATCGTCAGATCTCCTACCCCCCAGCTAGGGTTACAAGGCTACACGAACTGCCCCAGTACTGATCTGACTGTTTCTGACGGACAGAGAGTGCCTTCCCCCCTCGACCCCTCTCTTAATTGTATAGCCCCTCAGAAGGTTACAGGGTCAACGCCCCGGCAACAACTATGTCCGGCGAGATGGTTATGCCTTCCACCCTCGGCATAACTTCAATGGCCTCAAGCCCCCCTTGGTCATAGAGCAAATACTCCAGCACTAGCCAATGTCGTCCCACCCCACCCTCCTGGTTAGACTTACCACTCTATATCACCGATCCTTCTGCCCCCCACTTCCCACTTACCTCTAATTCGACCCTCCCCCTTTTGATTACGAAAACATACTAGGACTAATTATTTGAGAGGAAACTATTTAAAAGGATCACTTGAAACTCATGAAGACTCGCCCCCTTACAAGAACAGTCTCCCCTTCATCCAGCATGCTGGCCTGCAGCATCACCAGGTGAAGCGTGGAGCTGGAGATGGCACCCTCTGTGCTTTCAAAAGGCAGACCACATCAAGTCACGCCACATCGTCTCTACCCTCCCGCTGTCAAGTCTCACGCCCACTGCCCCCATCCGCCCACCGCGTCGCCTAATCCGCCGTTAGCTCCTGCGCCGCGTCGTGTCCACTCCGACGACGTTTGTGCGGGGCGCAACGCTCCCGGTCGCGCTGCCATTCCTAGCATTCCCCCCCCCCCCCTCTTGGAGTATCTTTTAGTATACAATTATGTGGTCCTGCCAGCATTGATTACCCTGGGGTCCAGGGGATTGACTGCGCAGGATGTTGGAGCGGGGGGCCTCTTCACCTTGAATCTGGCGTCAAATATCCATTTACATACTGGTCCCTCACCCTTTTTTTCCAACAAGTACTGCTGATAGGGGGGCCTGTCATTCCAGCCGAATCATGGGTGGACTGACCACGTGTGAGGAGGGGATAGGGAGGTAGGTTCTGCGTCCAGGGGGCGACTGGAGCAGAGACCTAATCCTCCTATTCCCTTCCTCCCTCCTAACCGGTCTCACCATGGTTGTGCTGGATGGGCTCAACAATATCGACTGGAGGAGAGACCTAATCCTCCTATTCCCTTCCTCCCTCCTGACCGGTCTCACCATGGTTGTGCTGGACGGGCTCCATTGTATCACGACCATACCAGCTCAGCTCGACTAAGGGAATTGTTTGATGAGACGAAAAGATCAGGGAACTCTGAAACCGGGGGGAGCGGGATACTGCTGGGGATTTCAGTCCATTTATGGAAGAGCAAGCGATAATTCTTCTGCGATTTATCTAGGCGATCATTGCCATCCAAAAGCCAGCCATCCCATTGTATCCATGCAATCCGTCCCCCCTGTTCCCCCCCCAGCTTGTCCATGCAGAATTCGTTTAGTTTTTGAGTGATGTCTGCTCTTTTTGTGAGAGCTCTCATCTCTTGTACCGTCTTTTCCCAGCGAGCTCTAATTGTTGTTTCGATCATGTCTTTAATCATTTCTGATGTTTCGCCGCTTCCCACGTGTGCATTTTCAAGAACTAGAATACATCTGCGATGCCATATGGCCCATAGCACCGCTACCCTCCCTATCCTAAATAAGTTTGTTGTGAAGTTTGAGGATTGGGCAGTCCAGTGACCGGTTAGCAGGGCCCTCCATTCTCATGGCCAATCTCTGTCTGTGTCTAATTGGTTCCAGACCCGGACCCATCCCCGCCAGGTAAGAATGGAGGTAGGGCACTGCAGGAAGAGGTGCTCTATCGTTTCGTTAATCTTTCGGGAGGGGAAACCCTCCTTGCATGCCTGGCACCAGGGGAGAGCCATTCCTTTCTGTTCCAGGTGGGTATGGTCTATGAGCCATGCATTCATTGGAAGTCAGCGGTGGTTAATTTGCCATTGCACCGAAGCAGACTTGGCTCGCTTACTCTTCACCTCTCTGAACCATTTAATGGGTTTCAAGGATTCCACAGGTACATTGAGGTGTCGTGCCCAGCGATGGATGATGTGATCCCTCAATTTTATTTTAGTCCTAAGCATCCGATAGGTCGCTTTCACATCCAGTGTATGGAGGTACCGGTATTTGGGTCTTCCATTTCTTGTCAGAATCTTCCATCTCCATTCTGCTACATTTAAGGGGAGATCCTGGATTGGTACCTCTGGCCGGAAAGCCACCTAGGTTTCATTTACCTTTAAGACTCTTACTTTGTGGAGTATTCTAACATCTATCCAGAAGACCTCATCCGACACGCCCCTGATTAAGTGGTTCTGCTGTGTTCGATAAAACAGATTTACCAGCACCTCCCCCGGTCTATCTGTTATTACTTGCCCCACCCGGGTTGCATCCCCTCTTAGCACCACCCAGTCTCCCTCCACTATAGTTGGCCCACGCCGAAGATTCCGTACCCATGCGAGAGGGAGTGCAAAGAGTATCTGGTCTAGTCTTTCCCCTATCCTGTGGCAATGAGGGAGCTTCTCTCTCAGCTGCTTCACAGAGAGCCAGTCATTTTTGGATTGGTCCTATAGATGCCCAATTCTTGTGATCCCGTTTTTCACCCATCCATTCCATGGGCTGCATGAGCAGAGTAATACCCTCCCATGTCGATCCGTTATCCAGCGGTTCCCGAAAAGTGGTTGACGAGCGACTTCCTCCCATCTTTCGGGAAATGGCCTATCGGGGAGCGGGAGCCTCCTCCAGTCTTTAATTAGTTTGGCCCAGAAGTCATATTTCCGCAGGTCCCGACGAGCTGCTGCACGATCTAAATGTGGTCGAGGTCTGGATGGGGGTCTGGGGATTGTCAAGAAGACGTCATCTAGCCAGGCCATGGGATGTGTTGAGGGAGCGGTTGCTGGGGCCAACCTCGACAGTTGTTCCCAGGCGAGAGGTTCCCAAGTGAAGCCGGGGGTACATATGAGTCGTTTCAGCCATTGAAGTGCAAGCGCTGCCGTTTGGGTGGCAGGGTCAAGAATGCCCAGGCCTCCTTGTGTCCTTGGTTGCACCACTGCATCCCAGGTCACGCGACTAATGGTGTGTTGGGCTTCATGGTTCCTTCTCCACAGGAAGGCTGTCACCTATTGTTTTAGGGTCTTGGATGCCATCCCAGAAAGGGGCCAGATTGCAGACTTATACCAGATGGATGGACACCAGGACCACATTGTTTATAATTAGTGCCCTACCCATAAGAGACGTGTTCTTGCCTTTCCAGGTTCCCATCTTTTGCAGGGCCGGCTGCATTATCCAGTTATCATTGCTAGGTGGCTTGCCATGGGCCGAGAGTGGAATTCCCAGGACTCGAATGGGGGTTTCTAAGGGAAGCCATGTCACCTTGGGTTGGAACTAAGGTCTTCCTTTCAACAGTTCATGGGTGTGCCACATCCTATTCCTCCTATTGGACAGATCCTTGGGGCCCTAGAGATGTCTCATCTAGTGCCATTAGGAATCGAACTCATGTCTTCCTTTCAACAGTTCATGGGTGTGCCACATCCTATTCCTCTATTGGACAGACTAGATTCTTGGGGCCCTAGACATGTCTCTGACAATCCCCCTGCATTCACTGAAGAGGAAAATCCCCGTGTAGTTTACTATCTGCAAAAAAACTGGCAGGAAACTACAACGCCCGTGCCTCTCCTGCCATCCTCAACGTGACCCCAACATGACACCGCAACCAATCACAAAACAGTAGGCTGCTGGCTCCCCTTCCAAAAGGGCGGGTTGTGTAACCCTACCGGCCGTTTGCCAGATGATCAATGGTTCGCAGTGGTCCCACAGTCACACAGGTAGCAGAAAACTATACTACACGGCTGCATGTGGGCCGAGACCACCGACCGATGTATGGGCCAAGTACCGGTTGTCCCAGAACCTGGCCAAGTATTGGTGGTCGCAGGACCTCCTGAATGCCACTTGCGCGCCTTACCAACCGAGCTACGCCCCTTGATGAAGGGGAAACTGCAATTCAAACAACCATTTGAGGGAGAAAAAAAAAACAATTCAGACAGCATGGCTCAGCTGGTTAGGCACGCAAGTGGCATTCACGAGGTAGTGGGTTCAATTCCCATAGACCACCCCGTGCACACTTGGTGCCAGCCAGTTCTTGCTCTCCCTGGTGGATATTAGTAGGGTCTTTAGCCAACGCGGATGTTAGTGAGTGAGAGAACGGGCTCCGTGTGATGCATGGGAGAGTGTTGGCCTTATCTGTTACTTGATGGGGGTGGGGAAAGAAGAAGAGAGAGGCGCAGCTACTGGCAAAATGCTCGGTCTGTTAACCGGGCCCCGAGCAGCAGCCCCAACCCTGGCTGGCAAGGGGCAATATGCAATCACTCCATTGCGATCTAGCTATGCTTGCAGGTAACCTGTATAGCCTTAGGTAGTGAAAGGTGGAGTGAGAGAAGAATATAGGTTTTTTTTTTTTTTTTTGGGTCTGTTGTTGGTGCTGTCAGGGGTGATAAGAGCATCCCCCGGTGGTACCCCCCTGTGATAAGCCAAGCTCGGTACCTCGTGGCTTCACATATCCTTCCGGCTAGACCCTTTTTTTTTTTTTGGACATACTCACAAGACTCCCATCCTATCCCTCCTCTCTCTATATATCTCTTGGCGCAACCCCACTCCATTTTTATCTTACCTCATGCGAGGAACATCACTCTCTACTGGAGCAACCTGACCAGACAGCGGATGCGGGCACTGACGCTGAATGAGCTCCCCCATTCAGCCCCAGTTGAGGCACTAGCGTACAAGCCTCGTTATACGGGAACCCCGGGAGCTAGGCGCATAGTTCTCAACTAGTCCCGTGAGCAGTGAGGGCACTCATAGGCAGTGTCTAATGGTCAGCTAACCAAGGTCTAACCTATAGCCCCTCTAAGCACTAACCTGGCACAACTCGGATCATATATGGCTACTATTGGTTGTTGAGTATGCTGGTTGTCTTTATGTGAGCTAGTGTGATAACATTGTCTGTGTGGATGTATGTGGTTGCTTTTCTGCTACTAATGAGCCTTGCTTATGTCTGTTCCTTAGGGAGAGTCAATCAATGATAATGGTGGAGACCTCGACCGTCGTCAACAACTACCCCCAACCACCTCTGAAAACCCACCACCCCTCAGAATGGGTCTATAGACATCGAGAGTTGGACACACCTCTTGATTCGACATTGGTTTCTAACCTTCCCACCTTAGGACTGCCACGGTATCACCATGCACCCAACCAACCCCTTACTACTCACCTGCGAGAGAGTAGCATCCAACCTAGTACATCAACTTTCCTGCAGGAAAGGCACACGTCCCCACCTGACTCCGTCCAGAGGACCATCCCTAGCTGATATGATGAATGAGCATGGTATGGAGTTGAACTCGGAACGTCCAAGTTACAATATCAGAGCTCTACCCACTGAGCTATTGAGGTCGTTAGTCTGTAAGGGCGCTATGCCAGGCTGAGGATAAGTATGTGGGCTCGAGAACCTTCCTTCTTTTGTCCTCCCCGTCTACACCCCTCGTTGCCCGCATCGCACGCTGGTGCCCCGCCACCTTTAACGCTCTAAATTTGTGCAGCCCCTCCCTTTCCCTCTCTTTGAACTCAGCTACAATGTTGCACGAGCTATATGCGAAGACTGCGCCCCTAAACAGGTTCAACGGGCCCAAGGAACGGGCGGAGTGACGGTGTGGGGTGGAATTAGCGATAAACTTGGGGTAAGGCAGTCGAAGGAATTGAGCGGTGGTGGAGACGGGAGCGTAGCCAGTGGCAGGGCCTTGTGGCTATGGCTGGCTCATGTTCTGTCGGGTTTGGTGGTTGTGCACGCGGAGTGCCAGCGTTGATGTAACTTTTGAATAGCGAGGGACTTGCTTCTTCTCCATTGTTGCTTAGTGTCACGTGTGCTAAGAACTAAGTGTGGATACTCAGTCGTTTGCATGGCTTTCGCTGTGAGTGTCTATGGATGTTTTTTTTTTTTTTAAGGTCCCTGTGCAAGGCCTCTATCCTGGTGGTGGTAAGAGAACCACCGGGATTGAGGCTTTGCCTATTGGTGGGGAAAATCACCTGCTGGAAACCGGGTCCAACGTCCCTTGAGTACATCAATGTAATGCAGTACATCGTTGAAGGTGGCGCCTTTGTGCTGGAAACCGGGTCCAGCGTCCCATATCCAACCCATACTTCCAACCCTAACCTGCGGCAAGGCCGGGCAATGGGGGCGGAGAGTCACTGGGGGGCACCAGTGGAGTCTCCCTCCATCCCCCGGCCCCTATCCTCCACCAACTATCCTCAAGGCGCTTGAACAACAAAATCAGCTGTGAAGCAGTGAAACTAGAGCAGAGAATCAAATAGAAAAAGAAGCAGAAAAGGAGACAACTGCTACGAGAATAATATGCAGCAAAAATCAGCATTGAGACATCAAAAACAGAGCCGACAAAAATCTTAAGACATAAAAAACAGAGCTGACAAAACCCCTTATTTTTAATACTGAAGAAGACCTTTGCTGCCCTTTTCCTGAATGAGAGCGATACCAAAGTGCTGGAAACCGGGTCCAGCGTCCCATTTCCCCTCTACTCTTCAGCTGAGGTCTGTTGAAAAGTATAGAGGGGAACTGAAGCAAGACTGTTGAAGACTGTTGGAGATTTTGTAGGAGGAGGATGAGCATAGCACTAGAAGAATGGCGACCTGCTGGGTCCCTTGGCTTATGCATGCAGCATAATTTCTGTTAAGGAGAGTGGGTGGGGGGGGAAGGGGTCTGCGAAGTCCTGAGCTGCCCTTAATGCTTCACCCGGGCCTACATTGGTCCAATCATGGAAGACCAGCCGGTAATCCCTTTCAATCTCTAGCCCGGGTTCCTCCTGTGGCCCCTTCTCCGATAGATCACTCCTAGACCACTTTACCTCGGCCACCCATCCCTCCCTTTCCTTTCCCAACCATTTCTTGCCAAAGCCAGAAATGGCTTTATTTATGTCCCCCCAGTTGTGCATTTGGTCAAGCTTGTCTTTAACAGCCGTGTCCTGATCTGTTTCATAACTTCTCCGTCTTCCATCCGCGCTTCTTCTATCTCGAGGATACATCTCTTCCACCATAAGGTCCATAGGACGCTCCTTCTTCCCAGGTTGAACATATTCTCCTTAAAGATATTCTCCCGAATTTGCGGGTAGTACCCCAGGAGTATAGCCCTCCAATCCCATAGCCACTCCGCATCGGGAACAATATGCCGCCAGATCCTATCCCAGGTTCTCCACATAAGTACTGACGCAGGGCACTGCAGAAAGATGTGTTCAATAGTTTCAGCCCGCCTCCTCCCAGGGTAGCTCTGGAGGCATTTACGACACCATGGCAGCGCCTTCCCTTGTTGTTCTAGCCGGGTATGGTCTATCAGCCAGTCGTTAGTAGGTAAACATCTGTGTTCTATTTGCCATTGGAGGGCAGAGATTTTAGCAGGTCTGTACCTGTACTATGCGAACCACTAAATAGGCTTGAGCAGGCTGCGATCAATATTGAGATGGCGATACCATCTGTCTTCCACACGCTCTCGCAGCCCCCTCTTGGGTCTTAGCATATGGTAGACTGATTTAGATTTTAGGTTATATAATGACAATGTGACAGCCCCCCCTTTCCCAGGCCTAGTGCCTTGGGTCCATTTTCATTCATCGGGGTCCAGGGGGAGGTCCGTAGATCGAGGTCATTGGGCAATGCGCTTTTTTGTGGCCTCCTTCCTCAATGATCCTGATGCGATAGACCCCTTTTCTCTCCTTCTATACGAAGGGTTGTTTGCTCCATTGTAACCCATCATCCTTTTGAATGGAAAATATTTATATTAATGCATGAGATGGATTAGTCAGGTGCACCCGCCCCACTTCCATGTTACGGTCGGGCAGCCCCACCCAATCTCCCTCCTTTACGCAAAGGTTTTTTCTGAGGGTGGTGTACCAGTGGAGGGGAAAACTATCAATGAGTCCGTTTAGTGCCTTCTCAGTGAGATGGCTGTACCGCAGTCAGGCTCGCATCTGTCCCGTGTTCTTCCAACTCCTTGTCTCCTGGTCCCATAAGTCCCCCACTCTCCGTACACCGTGTTTCACCCAACCCTTCCAGGGTGCATACGAGCTGCACCGTACCTGCCCTTCGGGGTTTGTTATCAGTCGGTTGCCAAAGAGGGGTTGCCTGAATATTTTTTCCCACCTTTCTGGCCCTGGACGGTCGGGGGGGGGGAGTCTCCTCCAGGTACGTAAAAGGCGCACCCAGTGTTTGTCGGCAGGGTCCCCGTTTCTATACTTCCTTGGCACCCTCCAGTACCTGTCCTCTAACCATACTCGAGGGTCAATCTCCGGTGGGGTCTCCGGGGCCAGGTCTGCGAATTGGGCCAGGGCTAAGGGTACCCATGGGGATTAGGGTGAGAAAATAATATGTTGGATCCAGCGGATTGTGAGGGCGTGGAATTGCATGGCTGGGTCCACGATTCCTAGTCTTCCTCTATTCTTGGGTTGGATCACCGAGTCCCATGCAACTCGGCTTATAGCGTGGGAAGTGTTGCTGTCGCCTCTCCAAAGGAAGGCCGCCAGCTGTTGTTTAAGTGCTTTGAGACCCCCATTACTCATAGGCCATAAGATGGTCTTGTACCAGAGTGTGGCCAAAATCGCATTATTGTTGACCAATGCTCTCTCAAAAATCGATGTATGTTTATTATTCAATTTTTCAAACTTGGCTTTCGCTGGTCCAGCCAACCATTCATCATTAGTCACCGACTTTCCTCTGGTCGTCATTAGTGTCCCTCGAACTCTCAGGGGATCGTCCTGGGGGAGCTACGTGATTCGTGGGTTTTTCGGAGGTCTCCCCCCGTGATAGTGCATCCACCAACCCACTGTTTTCTGTCCCCAATTGACCGTCATGTCGGATAGTTGACAGAACTTGTTCATGAGCTGTTGGATCTTCTCCATGTTAGATCCTGTCGCTTCCACCATGATGGTTAGGTCGTCTGCGAACAGGGAACAAATAGGGATTGCTTCCTGCGGAATGTTGGATATCTTAATGCGTGTAAGGTCTTTGTTTTGTCTCAGGTTAGCTGATAATGCTTCTGAGTCCATTATTACTAAGAAGAGGTATGGGGCCATCGGGTCTTCTTGCCTCACTGATCGTTGGAGCTCAAAGGGCGGTGCCACTGACCCATTGACCTGGACACAGGTAGTAGCATTTTGGTGAAGGATCTTAACCCAGCGCTGAAACGTCGGTCCGAAGTTCATTTTCTCCAGACATTTGTCAAGGAAATCCCAATCCACACGGTCATAAGCTTTTTCGAAATCGATGAAAATGATGACCGCATTTGCCCGATTCCGTTGCGCCAGTTGGACCATGTCATTTACCAGCAAGATGTTTTCCTGTATATTCCTGCTGGACATGAATCCTGTTTGGGTCGGGTGTATGACCTCTTCCAAGACCATTGCCATCCTGTTAGCCAGTGTTTTGGAAAACATTTTGTAAACTACAGCTAGCAGAGTAATAGACCTGTAGTTTCTGAAGTTCATTTTATCTCTTTTTTTATAAGGAGAGACAACACCCCTTTTCCTACAATTTCCCCCATTTCCCCAGCCTCCCATACGTCTTGATAATACTCCCACAGGTCGATGCTCATGTCTGTCCATGTGGCTTCCCATAACTCTTTGGGAAAGCCGTCAATACTGGGGTTTTTTTCTTCCTTCATTTGGAGGAGTGTTGTCCATACCTCTTCTTTCGTGAGTGGTATCTCCAATCTGTCCCGCTGCAAAGGGGATATAAAGTCGTCCATTGGGGAGATAAATTCTTATATTTCCATGACTCTTGCCTCCCCCTGCGGGGATGGGATTTGGGAAGTATACAGTTGTTTAAAGAATTTCCTGGTAATCAACATACAGTGTGTTGTATCAGTGGCGATGGTGTTACTATCCTCCGGGTCGAAAAAAGCCTCAATAGCCGTCCGTCTATATCTAGCGGTGACCATTGAGAAAAATTGGGTGTCCATCGATGCTTCGTGTGAAAGTTTAGCCATTTTCCCTCAGATTCTAATCCCTTGCCATCTGTGGGATGCGAATTGCAAGAGCTGGTCTTTCTTGTTTTGAATAGCTGCAATAAGGTGGTTCGGCTCATGGATGGAAGAAGTAAGATGCTGCGACTCTACCTATTGTTCCAGGGCTATTAGTTCGTTGTGGGTGGTCATGTCTTGGTACTGTCGTAACACTGCCTTGGCTTTAGAAAATTCCTTACATTTTTTTGCTAGGAAAATTTGACCATTGTTGAACCATACCAGACGAGAGTCAAAGAGATATTTTTGTTGGCGCCAAAAGTCTCATTCGTGCCTGATCATTTGCGAGAAGGAAGGATCGTTAAGCAGGGAGATATTTAATTTATAGAATCCGGGTTCTTGATCGGGCCTTTTCCTCATAGTTAGTATTATGCCGCATGTATTATGGTCCAGTCCCGGATGCGGGCTTCGCGGGAGGATCAGTGCCCATCCTAAAGCCCCTTCCAGATCATTGGATAGTAGGATAAGGTCAATTGTGGATTTGGATAAACGTGCCGGGTCGCTGTCGCGTATACATGTACGGACGCGTGTTTGGGGGTGCAGGCGGCGAAAGGTATCGAAGACCGAAAGCGACCCACAGAGGTCAGCTATCATTTGTTTGTCCTCTGCCACCGCAAAGGAGGGTGATTCCCGGGGATTCCATCTGTCTAGCCCTTTGTCGGAGGTGACATTGAAATCTCCCGCTATAACTAGAGGAATGCTTTCTGGGATTTGCATGCCGATCCTCCCCAGGAATTCCCTCCTTTCCCCTACTGTATTTGGAGAGTAAATGCAGAGGACACAAAGTAATTCTAGCTCTAGCATGCTCAGGACCGAGGCCCAGCGTCCCTCTTCTTCGTCCACCACCCAGTAGACTGGTTGAAATCTAGAGTCTTGAGGGACCCAAATTGCTACCCCTGCTGAGCCAGGTCTCGGGGCATGCGCTCTTATGGCTGTGTGGGGCCAGATTTGCTTGTGCGCTCTATTATGCTCTGGGTTGTCTTGCAGATGGGTTTCTTGTATGCAAATTACATTTGGTCATCGCCTGCCTCCAATTCCTTTGAGTTGATCCCAGATGGCTTGGCGTTTTTCGGGTTTGCTTGATACCAGACCATTTACGTCGATGGAGCGCAGGTCAAGGTCAGCTGAATCGACACATTTTCGCCACGCCAGGTTCTTACAATATAGTGTTTCTAGGTCATCCATTTCTTCTTATCCTCTTTGGATCCTTAGATCATTTCCATTTGAGTGGATGCCATAGCGTAAGATCCCGTCTGTCTAGGTGCATTATAGCGGGTGCCAATGCTTGAGGTCCCATCTGTCTAGGTGCAACACTTTTTTTCGTACAATCTGACATAGTCATCGACATACATCGTCTTCGGACCAAAAGTCGTCGGCTTTGATTTTTGCGCATTGCAGATCTAGTAGGGCGTTGTGGCTAAACCAGCCAAGATTAGAAGATTTATTGGGTTCAAAGAGCAGGTACAGGTCATTCCGAGCTATTTGTTCGCAGAAGGCTTCAAATCTCAACCCTGCCCTTGCACCCGGAGCATAGTGTTTGGGGATGAAGGTCGACATTTGGTCAGTGAACACTCTGCCTCTTTCCATGCGATCCTCCTCATGGAGCGAGAACTCCCAGCCATGCAGCGTCACGCCCCCGTAATCACCAACCGGGGAGAGACCCAGCTACCATTTCCCCTCCGCTTTCCTGAGAGGGATTATCACCACCCCATTCAGTTTGGAGAGAGGTAGCTCAAAGAGGCCCCATTCTATGAGTTGTCTAACTTTGAGTCTTCGTGAGGTCATCCCCTCCTCTGTTGTTTCTCTTGCGTTATTCGGCACTGAACGTGAGGGTTCATGCCCGGGTGGGCGCAGATCAGATAGCTCCGCCGCTGGAGGCGGGTGAAATCGTCTCCGGGCGACGGCCAGTATACGTTGAAACGCTTCTGCCCATGTTAAGTGGGGAGGGGGGGCAGAGGTGAGCGCGTTCCTTAGGGATGGGCTATTATTAAGGAGCGCCACCAGCTCAACGTAAGATTTGTCCCAATATTCCTCCCCCTCGTGTGGGCAATCCGCTGTTAGAAAGTCTATGCATGTATGAGTGCTGAGGACGTTACGGTGTCCTCCTCTTGCTCCGTGCATGGGTACGCATCTGATTCATTTTTATTTTTAGAAGTTTTACAATTATTTTATGAGTAAAGATGAGTTTGATTGGTGTCCTTAAGTCGCCGGACGAAATTTTGCTGATGTCCTGGCCCTTTTCCGCCCTTTTTTTTTTTTTTTTTTTTTTTTTTTTAAGAAAAACACCCCCCGGTGATAGTGGTGCTGATAAGAGCAGCCACAACTATTAGACTGGAAGAGGCTCCATCTATTGGTGGGGAGCATCACCTGCTGGAAAGCGGGTCCAGCGTCCCATATACAAAATATGATAAGGAAAATAATGTGGAGGACCCTTGCCAGTAATGATTACCATGGAATCCAAGGGATTGACTGAGCAAGGCATTGGAAAAATTGGAAAAAAAAGAAAAGACCTGCCACTGCGCAGGTTGTATCAGAATATAACTGAGATGAAAGCTAACTTCCGAAGATCGTCTGCACAAGATGTTGAGCTGCTGGAAGTAAACCTCTTCACCCTATACCAGGCGCCAAATTTCTGTTGTTGAAGGACTAGTTTCCCCCTGAAAGTCTGATGGTCCACTTCACCCTGTAGCAGGCCGTTTTTATGCTGCTCAAGCTTCATTTTGCTTTTCCTTTTCGTGTCAGGACCGGGGTCCAGGAAGAACCATTGGGGGGCACCAGTGGTTCTTTCCGTTCCTTGCCCATCCTTCCCACATGATCCCTCCTCGGCCACTCCTCTGCCATCCCCCTTTGCTGCGTCTGATGAGGTGGGATAAGAAAAGAAAGGTGGATTAATCGGGTTTTAGTGGAAGGGTAGGAGAGGCATCGGTTACAGGTATGCTTCCAAGGACTGTGGGTGGGGGGGAAATGGGTCCGAGAATTCATCTGCAGGTCTCATAGGGATATTGGGATCTATTGACATCCAATCCTTGAATCTCAATCTGTAGTCCCTTGGCACTTCCTCTCCGTGGCTGTCCTCCCCCCCTTCCTCCTCACTCCAACCCCCAGTCCAGCATACTTCCGCCACCCACCCCTCTCGGTCTCCACCCAACCATTCCCTGGAAAATTGTAGTAGACGTACCCGGATATCTTTGGGGCGATGAAGATTATCTAATGTTTGTTTCATCGAGTTCCACCTGTGCGAGAGTTCCAGTTGGAACTGTGTCTTGAATTGTTTTATCCTTTCCTCTCCCTCTACCCTGACTTGGTCTAAAGTTAGTATGCATCTTTGCCACCATAGGACCCACAGGACCGTTCTCCGGGATAGATAGAACATGTTGGGCACAAAGGTGTCATCTTGGAAGGGAGGATAATGGCCTGTTAGGATGGCACACCAATCCCAAGGCAACAGGTGCCTCGGGACCATTTGTTGCCATACCCTGTCCCACCACCTCCAGGTTAGAATGGCTGCAGGGCACTGTAGGAGTATGTGCTCGATTGTCTCTGCCCTTTTCTTAGCCGGAAAACCCAACAGGCAACGAGAGCACCACGGTAGGGCCCGACCTTGTTGTTCTAGTTGTGTATGGCATTGATCGATCAACCAGTTGTTGGTAGGCAGACACCGATGCACGATTTGCCACTGCAGAGATGTAATTTTTGTCGGCTTACATTTGGTGTCGTTGAACCAACGTATCGGGGTAAGGAGCTGCCTATCTACGTTAAGGTGCTTTTGCCAACGATCTATCACTATGTCTTTTAAGCAGCGATTTACTCTGAGCATTCCATACGTCGCTTTGACTGATAGTCTGGATAGCATTTTGTGTTTGGTTTATCAAGAGCTGTTTCGCAGGTCGGAGTTCCATACCCATTCCAACGGGTTCATGGGGAGGACCTCTTATGCAATCTCATGATAAAAGGCCCGCCGGTTTTCTCCATCCTCCAACACCCTGATCCTGTTAAGCATGTCCTTCTGAATCCATTGGAAGGGTTCCACGTTACCTACTAAGCTCTCTCTTCTTTCCACAGTGTACCATTCAATCAGCACGGTGACCTCCTTAAGTCGGATTAGGTGAACCAGGCCCACTATGTTGACTTTTCCTTCCATAGCCACCCAATCACCCTCCTTCAGCACCTTTCCTCTGTGAAGGATGGGCCACCATTTCTACAATTTAGTGATTGCCCCCACTTGCCAGTTTTCCAGGAAAACCCTCAGATCTGAGACAAGAACCCCTGTTTTTTCCTGGCAGTTCAACCCCCACCCTAAATCCTCAGGTTCGCCCCATTTACTCTAATCGTCGTTCCCACGGGTATGGGACGTTGCGAGGGGCATGAGGTTGGTATCAGAGATGATTCGTTTCAGCTATGAGCCTACCTTTGGAAAGCCCAAACCTTGAAAGGTTGGCTCCTCGTCTCCGCCAGACCGCAAACAGTAATTGGAACCCTACTCGAGTTACACCCCGAGCTATGTTTGAGGATCAACGAGGCGAGTAGGTGGGCAACCACAATATCATCATCACGTACGGGGACAGCTCGTACGATATTCTGTACAACCATACATACGGGCCCTCAACACCCGTATGGCCCGTACGTACGGATTTCAGCCCCTCCGTATGTTGCCTTCCGAGGGCTTTTCGAGGGGGTGGATGGGCTGCGGGGGGTGCGGGTGTCGGGGGGTGCCCCCCCATAAAAATAGTAATAAAAAAGAAATGTTTTTTTCTTTGAGTCAGGGATTAAAAAAAAAAAAAA
>BFEA01000106.1:1376311-1386554 GCA_003427395.1 Chara braunii | reverse complement strand
TCTCTCTCTGTCTCTCTCTCTCTCTCTCTCTCTCTCTCTCTCTCTCTCTCTCTCTCTCTCATGCACACACACACACACACACAATTTGGGGAAAGCGTAGTTGATGGGGGGGCTCTATTCGAGACTCTCTCTCCCTCGAGCGCGCCGTGATTATATTATAGACGTATGAACGAACATCGAAGCAAAATATATCTACTATTCATTCAAATATATCCACTTATCTGCTCTGACATCAGATACGTTGACGACAATGACAATCTAGAAGCAGAGAACGGAGAGACGTAAAAAATAATATCTTCTCTAAGGGCATGCAT
Source organism: Chara braunii (assembly GCA_003427395.1). Classification (NCBI taxonomy): domain Eukaryota; kingdom Viridiplantae; phylum Streptophyta; class Charophyceae; order Charales; family Characeae; genus Chara; species Chara braunii. The sequence goes on along the minus strand of BFEA01000106.1, from coordinate 1,386,240 downwards.
GCATACTCACAATAAGACTTTCCTGGATGTATCTGATCGCATATTAGAGCACGGCCTGGATGCATTTGACCGCAATCACGTCCAGAGGTCAGTCGAAAAGTCCTTGTGTAAACATGCTCTAAGTGCGTCTTGATGATCCCGATCTAACAGCAGCAGAGAAGGAGAGAGGGGCTCAGGCGGAATGAACGGGTATTTTCTCTTGGAATGGAAAAAAAAAAACGAAGAAAAGAAAAGAAAAGAAAAAGCTATCCTGTCGATCCTCAGTGTTTCGCATCGCCAGCGACATGACTCGTCAGACAGAATTTCAATCTGTCGTTGTTTGTCATAACAACTCCCTCAGCAAATTTGACTTAACAGTAATTTAGTATTCACTTCCATCCCAAAAAAAAAAAAAAAAAGGTACTAGTGTCCATCAGGACGGTAACTACTACTTCTCCATCAGAAAAAATAAATAAGGGGTAACTTCGGCGCAGTCACGAAAACAGTTTGTAATTGCACTTCAGGCAATCCCGCGAATACAACACACCCCCACGCGACCCCACCGGACCGGAAAAGCAGGTCATATACATTCAGCATTACCGGCCCTTTTGCCTCAAGTGCAATTACAAACTCAAACCCTGACTGCGCCGTAGTTTTCTCAATAAATAAATAAACAATAATTATTATTATTATTATTATCTATTGGGACGGTAATTTGTAATAGTTTGCTAATAAATTTACTACTCAATATTAAATAGTAATTACCCATTTATCCATCCTTGACCGTGGGAAGCTCCGATCCGCCTCACTCGTGCAATTTGCATTGAATTGCAATTTGCATTAAATTGCAGTTTGCATTAAATTGCAATTTGCATTAAATACTAGTAAAATACAGTAGAAGCAAGCAAGCAATTGCAATTTGCAATTTGCATTGATTTGCAATTTGCAATTTGCATTAATTTGCAATTTGCAATTTGCATTGATTTGCAATTTGCAATTTGCATTAATTTGCAATTTGCAATTTGCATTGATTTGCAATTTGCAATTTGCAATTTGCATTGATTTGCAAGTTGCATTAATTTGCAATTTGCAATTTGCATTCATTTGCAATTTGCAATTTGCAATTTGCATTGAATTGCAATTTCCAGGAGCAAAAAAACAAAGAATCGAACACGCGCAACCTCGCGCATGCCATTGGGAGAGGTGGATGGTCAACCAAACGGCGGCAAAAAGCTGTGACCGTGCGCAGCAAGCAATGGCACGATGTCATACATGCCCCGATGGGTCGTAGTAATATGAAAAAAATGAATATAGTCACGAGTTTTTTTTTTTGCACGACAATGCCTAGTCGGTCGAAAGCGTTGCGCTTTTTTCGATCGTTCGAAGAACGTCCCCCCTTATCAGAGATGAATTTAAATCGAAATTTGTTTCTATCAAACTATTATTATTAAGTAGTGATGATCATAAGCTTATAATAATTATTCGACTCACTCATTAAGCAAATTCGACCACAGTCAGCGCCATTCTGGACCCGATCCACATCTGCCAACGAGAAAAGAATTGACTTGATAATAAGTTGATATCATCTGTGCCATGTCAGATTCGATTCTATCTGATCTGTCAATCAGATCACTAGGTTATCGGAGGGACTCCGAGGGAGGGAGGGAGGGAGGGAGGGATGATGTCCTTGAACTGACCGGCCCCGGGTATGTCAGAATCGGTTTAATAATTTCTGTTCATCTGGTTGCGCATCTGGATCTGAACTCAGGTCTGTATTTCAACAGTCAGTTCTCATGGGTGGGAGTACCGACTCAGCTCGGGCGCACGGAGGGAGGGAGGATATATAGAGAGAAGAGAAAGGGGGAAAGACATCCAACCAATGAAGGAAGAATATGTCTGTTCCGATCGGCTTTTCAGCAGTGTTTGAGAAGGGGGGGGAGAGGCGGGGGGGGGGGACACCATCCGCTTCGCCGTGAAAACTCCAATCGGGAATTATCAGACAGCAGCTGCTTGAACGACAATGTCATCGGGTCGACACAAATGCATCCAATCAGATTTGATTGGATTTGCTCCGATTCGATCGGTGACAATCAGATTCGATTTAATCTGTGCCCCAATCAGATCAGAGCTGATTGGGTGATGGGAGGGAGGGAGGGAGGATATGGCAATCAGATTTGATTGGAGTTGCTCAGATTCGAACTGTGTGCCAGTCAGATTCGATTTAATCTCTGCCGCAATCAGACGAGTGCTGATTGAGTGATGGGTGGGAGGGAGGGAGGGAGGGAGGGAGGGAGGATATGGCAATCAGATTTGATTTGCACCGATTCGATCTGTGCCGATCAGATTCGATTACATCTCTGCCAATCAGATGAGAGCTCATTGGGTGATGGGAGGGAGGGAGGGAGGGAGGGAGGGAGGGAGGGAGGATATGGCAATCAGATTTGATTTGCTGCGATTCGATCTCTGCCAATCAGATTCGATTTCATCTCTGCCAATCAGAACAGATCTGATTGGATGATGGGAGGAAGGGAGGGAGGATAGAGAAAGGGAGAGGACACTCAACCAATGAAAGAAAAACACCTGTGTTCACGTCGCCTCTTCGGCAAATTCACCTCTTCTGCACTGCTCGAGCACATTGTCAAAAAACTTATTTAAAAAAAAAACAAACCAAAGAAATCCATCAGCTTCGTGATCAACAAAATCCAATCAAGAAGGCTCGCCCACTTTGCTTTGCAGAGACAGAGTCGAACCTTGATCACCATCATGGCATCATCCGCTCAAGCACTCACTGGCCACGGCCGCCCTCTCTCGTCATCATCTCATCCTCATGCTTAATTAAGCCACAACAACCAAGGCAAATTCCCACTGCGCGCCAACACCTCCAAGCCTCTTTTTTTGCCGAGACGAGTTCCCCCCTGCGCACCAATTCCAAGGCGAATTCCCGCTGCGCGCCAATTCCGAGGGGCACTCCCGCTGCGCGCCATTATCGAGCCAGACTGCCCCTTCCCTTCCCCTGCGCGCCACAAAAAACAGAAAAATGAACGCTCACGGCGGCGCTTTTTTTTACTCTTCTTCGATGGCACACCGCCAGCAAAGCCACTTTTGTCCTGTACCACTGCTCATCCGAAGTCCTCGGAAATTCGGTCACCTTATTCGATCGATTCTCGACGTTGCCCGAGAGAGAGAGAGAGAGAGAGAGAGAGTGCTGGCTATGGCGATGGTGGTGATGGCGATGGCGATGGAGATGGAGATGGAGGTAAAGGCTCACTAAAGGGAGAAGACGGCGGGGATGGTGATGACGATTGCGACAAGTACCCCTACCCTGCAGGCAGATTGGCAGCGACTAAAGGAAAGCCATGGAAGCTAGGTAGTCTTCTTCGTCCTCGGCTGAGCAGGTCAAGGTCAAGGTCAAGGTCGAGGTCGAGGTCATGGTGGCGTTCTACTAACCATCCCCGCCGGAATGAAGAGAAGAGAAGGAGAAGGCGCGATCGGCTTTCCTTCGGTACTTACGGCATACTCACACGGGAACCTATAATCCCAAAATCCCAAAAAAAAGGGGAAAAGGCAGGTCACATGGTTCTACCAAATTCGCAAATGTACTGTTCCCGTGCCCATTTGTCAGCGGCCTGGGAAGCCGCGGGGCAAGGGATTTTTTTTTAGGTTTTTTTTTTTTTTTTTTTTTTGGGGGGGGGGGGGGGGGGGGGCAAGGGATTTGGAGGTGACCGCAAATGCCCTTTTTTTTTTTTGCGTTTTCTTCAAAAATTGGAAAAAATTCGGTCACAAAAGTTCTTGCACAATTTGTGGATGGTGCCGTGTGAGCAGCCAAAGTACCAAATCCTCATTTCTCCAGACGGCCGCGACCTTGTCCCATCTGAAAAGGTACAGCAGTGTGACGTGAACCATGCCCAAAACCTCAAATCGGCCCTAAGCTTCCCAAATTGCGGATTTGGGGTCTCCGTGTGAGTATGCCCTTAGATGGAGACGCTAGCCTATAGCGCCCGTTAGCTGCCAGGCGTTAGGCGCCGTTAGCTACCGTGAGCAGCTGTGGGCTGCGGCTGCCCGCTGCTGCCTGTGGCGATGGCTGCGTTCGTCAGGAGGCGCCGACTGATTGATTCGCACTGCTACTGGCAGGAGTTGGGGGGGCCGGTCTCGCACTGCTGCCCGCCGGTACTCCTGACAAAATGCGCGGAAAAGAAACAAACAACAAATAAGAAATGCGCGAAATGAAGAACGTATGCTCCAAAAAAAAAAACAAAAAAAAAACAAAGAACGTATGCCAAAGGCGGGGGGGGCAATTAAAAAAAACAAAAAGGCAAAAAAAGGGGTAACCTGGGCACAGTGACGAAAACAGTTTGAAAATGCAGTTCACGCAATCCCGAGAACACAACACGGCCCCCACGTAACCCCACCGGACCCGAAACCTTGGTTGTATACATTCACCATAATTTACCAGCCCTTTTGCCTCAACAAGTGCATTTTCAAACTCAAAAACTGACTGCGCCGTGGTTTCCCAAACCCACTCAAGGAGGTCCACGCCCTTCGAGTTTTTTTTTTTTTTTTTTTTCAAAGCGGCCCTTGACTTTCCTGCCGTTGCTGATGTTCAAAAAATATTGCCTTATGCCCCCCCAATCTGACAGCTGCATTACTCCATCTCTCCTCCCCTTGTCGGACTCTGGGACAGTTAGGGCCTTGTCTAAAACTGATTTTTCGACATTTTCTCCTCGCCACACAGCATGTCGAAATCCGAGACGCAAAAAAAATTCAGGAGCTGTCAGGGAAGGGTTTCGACAACTCCTGTCGAGAAGGGCTCGTTTCCTAGCCTGCAACTTGGACATTTTCAACAGTCCTCCGATGGGATGTCGAATTCTTGCCCGAATGTCTAAAAAGAGAACGCACCAACGCTTATCCTATCTTCACCCCAGTTTGTCTCTTTTGTGCGTGAGTTCTTCACTTGGATATGCGGTGTGGCGAAGAGGGGGTTTCTGTCGATAGAGGGAATGTCGAAAATCTCCTGACATATGTCGAATTTCGTGATGTTTCGACATTGGTGTGGCGAGGCCCTTACTTTCTGTATGGAAATACCATTTACAGCGCCTGCACCAGTCCGTATATGGAGTGGCAACCTCCACTCTCCACTTTTCTCCAGTCGGGGCTTCAATAATCAACATGTCTTCCACCTTGTCGCGTACCTCGGGTGACATGTCGAGTTTCATGTTCATCGGTCTTGGCCTTGAACTATCATATTCCGGTGGGTGAATCTGTAGGACGTCGTCGAAAATTCCTTGAACAGCACTTCTTAAAAAGTAATAGGTGTCTACGGAAACTCGCAAGGCCATAATCCAAAACTTCATTTCCGCTTCTTGAAGTCTGATTTCTCTGAGCTCTTGAAGAGGGAGTCACGGTTTAAAGGTCACAATGTACTCCTCCGATTCTTGAAGCTTGATCTTTAGTTCTTTCTGTTGGAGTAACCAAGTCGCAAGTTGCTCTGACCTCGCTATATATGAAACCACGTTTGCTCCTTCGAATTTCACTCTTCCTCGATCTGCATCTCGACCAAAAATCCTCCTCGCAAACCATCCGTCTTCATATGCCCTGATTAGGTCCTCCTTCACTTGTCTCAACAGATTCCTTGCTTCTCCTTGAAATGTTACTATCATCGTGTGGTCCTTCAACCATCCTTCAATCATGCTTCCTTCACTGCGTTAACTTGCCCATTCACTACGAAACGCTTGCCCTCCGAGTCTTCGACTACCTCCCCCAGTGAAGCATCGTCCGGACATACTCCTTGAGAATAGCACCTGCCAACAGATTCCCTCGACCTCTCATTGGCCCTAGCTGTCGCCGATGGAATTGGGGGGACATACCTCCCCTTCGGAACTTGATTCGCCATCACCTTCGCTTTAGGGCGACTGCTATTGGTCAGAGCCTTTTACCTTCTATGAATCGTGGGAGAGGCGGTAGCTCCTCGTAAGCCTAGTATTCTTCACCCGTTAGCGGCACCGTGACTGTACCAGTGATAGCCTTGCTCTTTGAGTGACTGCCAACGTGCTTGTCAGGTCGCTCTTCTTCGTTGAAAACCTATCTTCCTCTTGGGAGTTACCATGCATCTGGCTATACTTGCGTTTTATTTCGCGACGCAAACAATAATTATCTGAGTTAACTTTCGCAGAAAGATGTCCTCTCCTACCCTATCCTATACTATAGGACTACCTGGGCGGCCAACACTAATCGTCTCTGTTGAAGAGACAGGTATGGCCGACATCCAGTCTCCGTCATGATGGCAGAGTAGGTGGCCGGGTAGCGCCGTCTGCAACCGACGGCGACGGTCCAAGGCGTAGCGCTACGCTGCTCGCCCGCATCGGCCGCTCCCTCGTTCTTGTGACGCGCCAACTTTCAGACCTGCGCTATCTCCCCCCTCCCCCCCCCCCCCCTTTTCTCTGTCTTTTGTCGAAATTTTGGGTGACCATCCGACGAGGTCTCTTTTTGTATTTTCATGAATGTAATATGTGGGGCCCTCGGATCAATTTTGAAAATTTGTCTTTTTGCAAACTGGAAATTACCTGGGAATTACGCGCGCCTTAGCGAGCGCTGTCATGCCCCCACCGTTCCAGGGGCCTGGCTCGATGTCCTTCCCCGGGCCGAGTACAGTGGGTTGGTGGACTGGCAGGCTGTCACGCAGGATTTTGGAAAGTTTTAGTAAACATGAAAAATGTAAGCAGCCTTTGTCACACAGTCGAGTAGTCAGGGTTATCCCTCCTGCCAGCGGCGACACGGCTGAGAGTGAGGCGTTCGGTTTTATCGTCTGCACCTGACCCCGTATAAAGGTTAGACTCAAGGTCACCGGAGTCCCTATTATCCAGGAGTCCTTCAAGTAGCCTTGAGTGTAAAATCAGATGACAATGAGAGGACGAAAAAACCAGAAACCAGACTCTGCAAGAGCATGACCAGAGACACGAGACTGAAGAGTAGTACACAGAGAATACAGGAAGCAGCCATAAAGGGGGTCTGCACTCACTGATTAATCATAATAATGTCATAATACATCTCAGTGACTAGAAGATACGAGCCTCAGTCAATAACGACAAGTGGTACCCCCTCATGAGTGGGCTCGACTGTCTAAGACTCTGTATCTGGTACACGCTGGTCCTCCTCATCATTAAGAACCTGAGTGGTTATCGACTCTGGGACCGCATAGCTGATGTCAAAAGATGCCGCAGGATCGATCTTGCTGATATATGCCGTACATCTCGCCATCTCCTCGTCCGCTACACTCCGGAGGTACAGCTCCTCAGCGAGGGAAATGTTGTCAGTGGCACCAATCAAGATCTCTATTCGTCCCTTGCCGTAGATGTAATCATAAGACACCTCCAAAAAACGGTCTCCATAGAGTGGCTTCCGAAAAGCCTGTATGACGAAGTCTGCTCCCACCAAATGACTGTAGCCATCCCCAAGATATGAGACTAGTCCCTTCCCCCTTGAAGGGTCGGCTACCACCTCTCACTTGCGTCCTCTTGACATGTAATGCCTGGATTAATCACCCTCAAGCAAGTATTGCGCCAAGAGGTAAGCAACCCGTCGTAGGGCTGCCTTCCGCCTGCGTCTCACTCCGGTGACCAACGTCATAAGATGCCCTGGATCGGCTCCAACTCAAGCGTGCTCAATCTCTGTGAGTATCCCAGTCAAAATAGTCCCCCAAGTCAACGTCCCTCACGCAGCAAGGCTCTTGGTCTGACTCGTCTGTCTCTGACCTCTGTAAACAGGTAGTAATAGGTATCCCGGATCTGGCTACCTCGCTCCTTATCCTCCTGTCCTAACGCCTCTTTTCCTTGCTGCCACCTCTGCTCAGCGGTTTTGGATTACAACCATCAAAGTCAAAGGGAGCCCCACCTGGTGCAAAGGGGATATGGGGAAACACCACATGTAACCAGTGCTCCCTCCAATAACTTTCTCTGCGGAAGATATAGTCAGCAATCCTGTCATAGGTGACTCCCTTTATTCCCTGTCCAGCATCTCTCACGTGATAAGTGATCACCAACGTGTATCTCGATGTAGGAGACTCATTGGCCCTAATGACGAAGCTCTGATGTCCAATGTGTCGGTAACAAAACTTCTCGACCAGCTTACCCCATGTAGGGGGTGTCTCATGTTGAGGAGCCAGCTTGGCCAATTTGCAAAGTAAGGTAGATTGCTCCTGACAAGCGGTTAGACCAAACAACGATGTCCTGGTGATAGAGGGGAATATCAGCAGCTCAGGAAAATAGCCCAACTCGATGGGATCAGTGAGGACAACACCTCAATAGACCCTCTAGCCAAACTGGAAGTAACCAACCCAATATAGGGGCCCGCCTGAAAGGGCCCGACTGAACAGCAATAAACTCAGTATAGGAGCCTGCCTGAATGGGCCCGGCTGAACAACAACAACTCGATATAGGAGCCCGCCTAAATGGCCCCGTCTGAACAACAACAACTCGATATGGGGGCCCGCTTGAATGGGCTCAGTTGAACAGCAACAACTCGATATAGGGACCCGCCTGAATGGGCCCAGCTGAACAGCAACAACTTGATATAGGGGCCCGCCTAAATAGGCCCGGCTGAACAGCAACAACTCGATATAGGGGCCCGCCTGATTGGGTCCGACTAAACAGCAACAACTCGATATAGGGGCCCGCCTGATTGGGCCCGGTTGAACAGCAACTCAACAGCTCATCATAGCAATGTCATATGAGTATCTCTGCAACAGGTGGACTAAACTGCCAATATCGTCATTGTGGAGGACTGATCATCAAGGTGTTAGCTATACAGAGGCCAGTTGCAAAATACTCCGTATGCAAACTGGACTGCGTTGATATCATATGTGCAGGAAAATTACCGTCCGCACAGGGACTGAATGTCCATGCAGAGACTGATCGGCAAGAAATCAAATCAACGGGAGTTGGGGCTAGTCATACCATCAGAGACATCCAGTCTCATCCTCAAGACTAATCACACTAGCAAGGCGTGTGTCCCCAATCATCATACAGGCGGGACGCGCGTTCTAGAGTCATCAGAACGTCAGGGCGCATACTCACATAGCCTACCCAAGCCTGGGCGCACTCATGTAACGATACTGAACTTGGGCGCGCATGGGCGCACGATCAAAAGGCAATACTAGGCTTGGACGCGCATGGGCGTGCACTCAAATCACAATATCTAGCTTGGGCGCGCATAGGCGCGCACTCAAATAGTGAGTTTAAGCCTGGGCACGCATGGACGCACACTCACACGGCAAAGCCGAGCATGGGCGCGCATAGGCGCGCACTCAAATAGCAATACTGATCATGGGCGCACGTGAGCGCATACTCAAATGGCAATTCTGGGCATGGGCGCGCATGGGCGCGTGCTAAAATAATAATGTCGATCATGAGCGCGCATGGGCGCGCACTGAAATAACAATATCTAGCTTGGGCGCGCATGGGCGCACACTCAAAAGACAATACTAAGCTTGGGCGCGCACGGGCGCGCACTCAATTGGCTATTCCAAGCTTGGGCGTGCATGGGCGCACACTCTCTCAGCAATGCCAAGCTTGGGCGCGCATGGGCGCACACTTAAATAACACGATCAAGCTTGGGCGCGCATGGGCGCGTACTCTAACAACCAAACTGAGACTGGGCGCGCACTCAAACAGCCAAACTGAGACTGGGCGCACACTCAAATAGCCAAACTGAGACTGGGCACTCACTCAAATAGCCAAACTGAGATTGGGCGCGCACTCAAACAGCCAAACTGAGACTGAGCGCGCACTCAAACAGCCAAACTGAGACTGAGCGCGCACTCAAGCAGCCAAATTGAGATTGGGCGCGCACTCAAACAGCTTTCCCGAGCCTGGGCGCGCACTCAGACAACTTGCCCGAGCCTGGGCGCGCACTCAGACAACTTGCCCGAGCCTGGGCGTGCACTCTGACAACTCGCC
>BFEA01000106.1:1334159-1348991 GCA_003427395.1 Chara braunii | reverse complement strand
AAAAAAAAAAAAAAAAAAAAAAAAAAAAAGTCTTTGCAGACTGTGTGGGAGCACAAAGGATCCCACTTCGTTTTGAACAAATGACTGTGGCCGCGAGATCTCAAGATCTCGCGGCCCACAGTTCACACGTGGAAAGCAAGAGGGGTTGGAGGAATTGAGTGGAGAGAGAGAGAGAGAGAAATGAGAGGATGGGGAGAGGAGGAGCTGCTCCTCCCGACCTGCCAGCTGCCTCCCCGTTGTCAAGGGGGGTAAGAAGAAAAAGAAAAGAAAAGAAAAGAAGAAAAATAAAAGAAAAAGAAAACGAAAAACGGGATCTGAGTTTTTTTTTGAAAAGTGGTATTCTTCGGTTTGCGCCACTATTTTTTGGTGACGTAAAACAATTTTGTTGGCCTTGATTGTTTTTCTGTAGGTATTCAGGCACCTAGGCCATGTGCATGATTTTTTTTCGATTTTTTTATTTATCGAATATGTTTCTAAAATTCATCAAAGTCAGGGTACTTTTGCACCCCGTTCTGAGCCTGTCGGGATTTGAACTCGTGAATTTTCACGAGTTATTTCCCTACTCCTCCCAACTCTGACAACTGCCCTCCCCGTTTTCAGGGGGGGGCGGGAGTCGACGGATCGGTGAAAAGCGCGGTTCCCCAGAACTTCAAAATTTTGAATTCGAATTCTCGCGGATGCGTGCGCCGTGAAAAAGACGGCGCCTCCCTGTCGACGCGTGTGACCTGAAAAAGACGACGCCTCCCTGCCGTTCGTCGCGCGGAATCCATCTTTCGAGTGTACGCAACTTGCGAGGAGCGTGCGCATGATCGTGTGAGCCGCACGTTCGCCTCCGGCGTGCGTACCGTCCTTTAGAAGCGTGGAGCAGCGGACGCGTGTTCGTCTCCTGTGCCATTGTACAGCAACATTGGGATCTTGGACTCCGGCGTTGTTTGTCTACGACGGCAGGGTTCCGCGGCGGGCGTGTCTAAGGCGGCTGTCGAAGGCGTGACTTGGCAAACCGTGCGAGGATTGGCAAAGATGGACAGTCATGGCTGCTCAAAGGGTCTACGCGAAGAAGAGATCAACGCCGTGGCGATGGCGGTGACTGCCGTCGTCGTGAACACGATGGGCGACAAGGAGTCCTCATCTCGCGTCATGCTGATGCGGCTCCAGCAATGAAGAGCGTTGTTTCAGAGCGTTGCAGAGGCGCCAGATTGCGCGGCGACGTGTGAGGCAGTCGTCTAGTTGTGTGTCGCGCTGACGTCTGGCGTTTTCCCGCGGCAGACTCCGCGATGGTGGATTAAACGACGGACTAGCGGGACATGGGAGGACCTCCGGCTTCGGGACGACGCGACGGACGAGTACTTCCGGTAGAAGCTGCGCATGTCGACGGCCATGTTCAACCACATCGTAGCCGCGTGCGCCACGTACGTGGAAAAGAAGGTGACGCACTATCGAATGCCATTGCCAGTGGAGCAGCTGATTGCTTTCACATTATACAGGTGGGCGTCCGGAGAGACGTATGAGAGCGGCGCGTCAGCATTTGGCATCGGCAGGGCAACTGGACTGCAGGCCGTTCGCGACGTCACTTCGGCGCTGCTGCAGGCGTACCCCGACGCGATAAAGTGGCCAATGGGCAGGAGACGTGCGCAGATTCTGCGCACTTTCCGTGAGAAGGGTTTCCCAAACTACTTCGGCGCTATCGACCGTACACACATCTAGATTGACAAGCCCGTCGGCACACCTTCCGAGAACTACTACGACCGCAAACAAAAGTTCTCCGTGCAGGCGCAGGTGGTTGTGGATTTGGATTTGCGGATTCTCGACGTCCACGTGGGATACCCTGGAAGTGTGCACGACGTCCGTGTCCTGCACAATTCTTAGTTGTTTAGGCATGCAGAAAGTGGCAAGCTGTTCGACGCAACTCCGGAGAATCTGCCGCACGGTGTCGTCACGCGAGGCTACCTCCTGGGCGACAATGGTTATTCAGTTGCCTGTCCGTGGATGGTGTCGCCGTACGGAGGAATCGACCAAGGTGCTGACGAGGAGCGCTTCGACACGCGGCAAAAGGTGGCACGGGGGTGTGTGGAGAGGGCATTCGGCCGACTCAAGTGCATGTGGCGTCTGTTCTTGCGCACCCATAAGACGAACCTAGAGACCTTGCCACAGCAATTCGTGGCTGTCTGCACTCTCCACAATATCCTCCTGGACGCGGGGATCGACTTCGACGAGAACCTTCTGTGGGAGGTGGATGCGAATGGCGTTCGGCATAGAGTGGACTTGGGCATTGTGGGGAACGGCGCACGCGGGCGGGGACGGTGCACAAACGTGGAAGGTGAATTGTTGAGGGATGCACTGCGAGACCACCTAGCTTTGATGTAGGACCATGTGGTAGGGAGGTGGTGCACACGGGGTGGTTCGATCGGTAGGCGGCTGGAGTTATTACGTGGTCCATGTCCATGATCGTTGTGCGCGTGGTTGGTTGGTCGTTCGAACGGTGGCATGATTGTCGTCGACGAGTTCACATTATCGTTTTCATGCTGTTGATGGCTACCCGGTTCGCACAGTTGTGTGAAGTTTAAAGATTGGAAGAACCTTTTTTTTTGCCAGTGTGTGTCGTCGTCGTTAGGACTTTTTGTCTTTTGTATATTTTTCCTGTCTTCAAATCGGTTGTGATGAACGGCGTCGCACGATGGGAAACATGGTTGTTTTTTGTTTTTTTTTAAATAATATATATATATATATATATATTTTGCTATCCATCTGTGGAAATGTTGTTTATCTTTATCGTTTTTTTGTGCATATCTTCATTTCAGTTTCCATGACCGGTTTCGTGTGCTGTTGTGGTGGGATGACATGTGCAACATGCTTCTGTACGATCCCGTCATGCATTCTCTCAATCCGTGATCAACGCATGTCTATTGCATGTCGTGAAGCCAATACGAAGAATAAGAACAAGTGCAACGCAGACAAGGACACTGGATGACACGCACGACATTTGTGTCCCACAAAAGACATGACGACATTCACGACACCGACATATAACAGAGTCGTGAGAGTTGTCACACGCATCGCAAAAAAAAAAAAAACAATTAACCGCCATGCGCTTCAAATTGTCCGAGACAACGAGGAGCACCATGCATTGATAAAACAACCACGTGCGCTGAACGCAGAAATAAAAAGAAAATAAAAACACAAAAAAAAAAACGAAAAACAAAGGTGCAAACCTTTCATCCCGTGTTGGCGCTACTGGCCGCACACTAAACACCTACGCCACCATCGAAGATTCAGCCGAATCCCTCTGGCCAACACGCTAACCACCGAAACTACAATGACACAATCGAACTGAATCAACCTGTGCTTATGCCACGGGCGCCACAGTAAACCTGTGCACAATGATGAAGGAGGACTCTTGCGAATCCCGGCGGCCGACACGCTAATCAGGTGCGCCACGCACGATACTCCAATCACACGACAGCCCGTCACGTCTCGCCACCCGTACATGCGCCTTCGTTCTTAGAAGCGCTGTCTCCCTGCTCTCCCCCCGCATACCAGCCCGCCTTATGCGTCGTCTTTTCCTTCGCCTTTGATGTCATCATCGGCGGGGCCCGAACCCAACCAATCCAGCCTCTTCGCATCCTCCGGCCCCTTGATGGTCGCGTCGTGTGCAAATCCGATGCCGCATGGTGCCCAATCAGGGATGTAGTCGGGGTACACTCCGAGCGTGGCTTTCGCCTTCCCAAGCCTCTCCGTGACGACGTTCGCGGCGCAGACGACGGATCGTCGATGATCGAAGGACCGATGCATGGAGGCGATTAGTGTCGGCCTGGCGACGAGATCCGCGAAGTAAAATGCTTCGTAGTGACTGCGCGGATCGTCTCCCGCCGTGCGCATAATCCACATGGACGCCGCCAGCAACAGCCTGAGGCAGTCAGCCACCCGACATAGACGCTCGTAGGAGATGAAATCGCCGTCGATGTGAGAGCCCATTTGCACCGACGCGCGGAACGAATGCGCGACGCTGATGACGGTGGACTCCTGGTACGCAGCCATGTTGTCGTTCTCAGGTCTGTCCTCGATATTTGCGCCGGCGTACCACAGTGGAAGGTCCATGTTAAGATCTATCGTGTGGGCGCAGATCAGCGCACTGACGACGTTGCGCCACTCCTCGCCGTACCACATTGCACGCGCAATGTCCGTCGCTACGGACTCCAACGAGTACTGGAATGCAAGGTGGTACCCCCTTGGGCGGTTCCCGGACTTGAAAACCCAGCCGTGCAAGATGCGCAGAGCTATATTCTCCACCGCCGCCGCACGGGAGATCGCTTGCTGGAGCTGTGATTGAGAGAGAGAGAGAGAGAGAGAGAGAGAGAGAGAGAGAGAGAGAGAGAGAGAGAGAGAGAAAGAGAGAGAGAGGAGGACTCCCTGTTGAATGATCGAGCGATCTCTGTTGACGGGCGGGCCGACTGCCCATTGGCTGATCGAGCAGTTCCTGTTTATTGAATAACCAAATATACTCTCCCCCCACATCTTTTAGTTTCCTTCTTGTTGGCTGGTCAAATTGTTTCACGCGATTGGCAGATCAATCATACCATTGGCTATTGGAGGCTCGAACAATTTTTTTTTTTGTGCATAGCCAGATCTATTACTCTCCGCCTATCGGCAGATCAGGTCGCTCTGTTCACCGGCGGTTCAATTACTACCTGTGTACTGGTTGATCTAACAGCCCCTGCTCAACGGTAAATTAAAGATCATTACTGACAGATCTGGTTTTCATTCGTTCACTGTCTACCGGGGAGGACTCATACAGTGCATGCAAAGGGGTATAAAGCCCCGAGTGTTTGTGCTAGAGTTTTGTTATCATTGTCACGAAATTTGTYGGGATCGTCTGTTGACTCTCTAAGTCAAAGTCTGTCGCTGAGAGAACTTGAATTAATATCGTGTAATTTGTTTGGCTCACCAGATGACCGCTTAAGTTCGTCGCTGTGTAAACTTGACCCTTTGCCGTGCAATCAATCGAGCTCACCAGACGGGGGCCAAAGTCACAGCAGAGAGAGAGCTAGCTAGATTACAAGAAGTAACTGGGTGCGCGACAGCCAAACCCGAACTCGCTCCCTGTTGGTTGCTGATCATCAGTTGTCTGTCGAAACTCGTTGTTGTACGAACTTGTTGCCCTATCATTTGGCTGCCGAAACTGGATGTTGTTCGAACTTGCCGCTTTACAAGTTTACCCATGAAACTCTTCACTGTGCAATTTCACTGCTTTACCTGTCGATTGTTGAAACTCATCGTTGTGTGAAGTTGCTAAATCACAAAAAGAAAGAAAGGAAAAATAGGTGGCGTGGCGAGACACCCCCATCCTCGACCGCTGCTGGTCGCTGAGGACCTCGGGTGGGCGCAGCGAGTGACAGACGCCGTGGCCCCTGGCCTCAGCGGACGGTAGGCGCCCCTCCCCGGGTTCCCCCACACCGGGGTATGAACAGTGGGTATACATTGATGCACCGGGACAAAAAGAAGGAGAAGTGATTGGATGGTCATGGGAAGGACAGGGTGAGACACGACAAGGCTCCCGACCTCCTACGGCGTGGGCCCCCCCTAAATCCCTGGAATCCCACCTGGGGCAGACCCCCATAAAAGCGAGATCTCGCGAAGAATGGGTGGAGGTGGGAAAGGGGAGGAGAGTGCAGGAGCGCAGCGAGACGAAGGAAATTGAGGGGGGTGGAGGCCAAAAAGAAAACCGCTTTAGCCTTCTGGGCACCGAATCGGGCAGGCCAAACTTGGAAAAACAAGTGGTAGGTTCCAAACCTGGACAAAAGGAAGACAACAAAAAGCAGAAGGAGATCCAAGGGCAACCCAAAATCACAAAGGAAAGGTGGCACTAACGGAAGGGGGGGGGGAAGGGGAAGCAGGTGAGATAGAAGTGACCACTATCGAGAAAGCAGTGACTAATAGTGAGAAAGAGGTGGCTAATAACGACCCGCGGCCCTCGCAAACGAAAGAATATCAGCTGCAACAAACGAAGGGGCCGCATAACCAAGGATTGCGACTGAAGCAGCAGGCAAGGGCCAGACCGCCGCTATTAAAAGAACAGAGTGCACCCACCCCGAAACAACAATCCCCACAATCAACACAAGATAAGCAACAGATGGAGGGTGGAAGTATGCCTGCAATATCCCTTGATTTTTGCTCAGATGCATTTGGGGCACAACCGATGGAGGTGGACGTTACTCCCCCCCCCCCGGACATAGAGATGGAGGAGGGCCCGAAGAACCCGGCAGACCTGGATGCCCCCCCCCAGGAAATGGGCCTGGACCAAAAAATCCAAGTGGTGACGGATTGGATAATTAAACACTTGCAGGCCGAATTTCCCCACGAAGGTGAGCAATACTGGGATTGCTCCTACGTCGAACTTATCACCCTCCTCAATAACAGTCCAACACTTAGGAATGCGTTGTCCACTGACCCTCCTGCTCATTTGACATGGGCAGAAGCTTTTCAACTCATACTTGCCGTAGCAAGGGGCCGCTTCCGTCCCCCTCCCACCAAGGAATCCCCCGCTCCGCGCCAAGACCCTCTAGCACAGGAAGGGCACACCCACCCTGCCCTAACTGAGGGAAAGGAAAGCACGGGAGGCACGGAAAGCATGGAAGGACTGGACGAAGGACTGACCTCCCGAAGACTCAAGATTAAACAACTCGTAGAGCGAGGTCTATTCAAAACGCCCCTGTCCAAACAGAAGGGAGTTTTGGTGGCCCCCCTGAGAAAGACCGATAGGAAATGGGAGATAGGCCTTTCCCCGATAGGGGAACACGGGGGCTTAACATTACAAGGGTGGGAATTCTCACTGAAGGAGGGAGAGGACGGGGACAAGGTTTTTACCGACCAAATGCGCACCTTTATCCCGTCACACAACGCCCCGGGCGCAAGAGCGGGGGTGCGGTTGCTTGGAACCAGCAACTATCAAATGGCGAACAACAACCTCTTCCTGCATTTTGAAACCAACAAGACAGCCAACTTACATTGGTTTAACCACAATGCACTGCTGGATCTCCAATGTGCAAAAGTCAAAGCCAGCGAGTATTGGCTAGAAGACGATATATGTAGGTGTTTGTGTA
Source organism: Chara braunii (assembly GCA_003427395.1). Classification (NCBI taxonomy): domain Eukaryota; kingdom Viridiplantae; phylum Streptophyta; class Charophyceae; order Charales; family Characeae; genus Chara; species Chara braunii. The sequence continues at coordinate 1,341,894 of BFEA01000106.1, read as the reverse complement.
AGATGGTGAGAAAGAGAACTCTACGCCTGGACAGATGGGACAACAAGCCATGGCACGCACTGTAAATAAGGAATGCAATGGATGATTTAGAAACATTATATTGCAAGAACTCGACATGGCAGAAATGCGTTAACTCGGCTGACCTCGATTTGCGATCTATCAATGTAAATGGTCTTGCGTCGAGCGAACCTGAAAAGCGTCAGGCCATCTGGGACCAGCTTAGAGGAGTAGGAGGAAGACGATGGCCGGACGTAACCTGCGACCAGGAAACTCACCTACAAAACACCCCGGAGCATAACAGAGCACACAAGATGGTTTGGCCTCACACAGCCTTCAGGGCCCACGCACCCAGACCAGGTTCAACAGGAGTAGCAATCTGGGTCCCTACGGACTCCAGATTTCAGCCAGTTCACTGGGTCGTAGATGAGGAAGAGGGACAATGGGTATCGGTCTTCGGTATGCTGGAACTGGAGCTACTATGCATACTCTGTATCTACTCACCCAGCACCGTCGGCGAACGAAGGGAATTTCTGGGGAAGCTGGCCACACAAGTACCGGAAGGCATCCCCTTAGTCATAGCAGGGGATTTTAATGCTACCCCCAACAGGACCTTAAACACATGGAACGGCCAAGAATCTTCTTCCTTCGCCGCAATGGAAGACGAACGAATGATAGCCGAACTTTGTGAAACACTTTCCATCTTCGACTCGTTTCGCCGACTACACCCTCAGACGCGTTCGTTTACATGCGTAAGGGATAGCGACCCGGCACGCTTGTCCAAATCTAGGATTGACCTCATCCTTATCTCTAACGACCTAGAAGGAGCATTGCRYTGGTCACTGATTCTCCCGCGAAGCCCGCACCCAGGACTAGACCATAAGACATGTGGAATTATACTGACAACGAGGAAAAGGCCAGATCAGGGTCYTGRCTTTTATAAGYTAAACACCTCCCTTCTTAAAGATYCAACCTTCACACAGATGATCYGTGGCRAATGRAACTTYTGGCGTCAACAAAAGCATCTGTTCGACTCACACCTAACATGGTTTAATAATGGACTAATCTATCTAGCAAAAAAATGCAAGGATCTCTCCAAAGCCAAGACAGCCCAACGACAACAGCAAGAAATGTCTACACACAAGGAACTAATAATCCTGGAACAACAGGCAAATTCACAATCTCTCACTACCACTATCCAAGATATTAAGGACCGCCTTTTACAATACGCACTACATAAATAGCAAGGAATTAGAATTCGGGGAAAAATTATCAAATTTACTCAGGAAGCTACCATGGACACCCATTTCTTCTCCATGGCCACAACACGAGCTAGACGTACAGTCATGGAAGCCCTTTTTGACCCAAACAATGACAGAATCATAGCTACTGACACAACACACTGCACACTAATTACTAGGACCTTTTTCAAACAGCTATACACATCCCAGATCCCGCCCTCTCAAAAGGAAAAAAAAGATAGGGAACTAGAGGAGTTTTTAGCACCAATGGATCGGCACCTCTCCCCACAACAACGAGAACAGTTGGAGAAAACCCTGTCTAAAAACGAAATATGGACAACACTCCTCCAAATGAAAGAGGAAAAAAACCCCGGCATATACGGATTCCCCAAGGAATTTTGGGAAATCATGTGGCCAGAATTGAGCTCGGACCTATGGGAGTATTATCAGGAGGTGTGGAATGTCGGGGAAATGAGAGAAATCGTGGGTAAGGGGGTGTTATCGCTGTTATACAAAAAAGACGACAAAATGAACATTAGGAATTATAGATCTATCACTCTAGTCACAGTAGTCTATAAGATGGTGGCCAAAGCACTGACACATCGTATGGCATCTGTCCTAGAAGACGTCATACACCCGGCGCAGACAGGGTTCATGACTGAAAGAAATATACAAAAAAATATCTTACTAGTCAATGAGGTGGTCGAACTGGCCCAACGGAATAAAGCAAACGCGGCCATTATAGTTATTGACTTCGAAAAAGCATACGACCACGTTGACTGGGAATTTCTGGAGAAATGCTTGGAGAGAATGAACTTTGGACCAGTTTTTCGACGTTGGGTTCGGATCCTTCATCATAACGCCACCACCTGTGTGCAGGTCAACGGGTCGATAGCGCCCCCCTTCGAGCTTCAGAGGTCTGTAAGACAGGGGGATCCCATTGCACCCTATCTTTTCTTGGTAATAATGGAAGCACTCTCGACCAACCTTAGGCATAATAAGAACCTCTCTCGCATTAAGATCACGAACATCCCAGAGAAGGCAGTGCCGATCTGCTCACTTTTTGCTGATGACCTCACCATAATGGTGGAAGCGACAGATCGTAACATGGAAGAAATCCAAACTCTCATGAACCGGTTCTGTCGGCTCTCTGATATGGCAGTAAATTGGGGGCAGAAGACGGTAGGATGGTGGATGCACCAGCAAGGAGGAAGGCCTCCTGAAAACCCGCAAATCACATGGCTCCCCCTGGAAGACCCTTTGAGAGTTTTGGGAGCCCTCATTACAGCAAAAGGGAAGCCGACAACCAACGATGACTGGCTGACAGGACCAGCAAACGCTAAACTAAGACAATGGAGTAAAAAGCACACATCGTTATTTGGGCGGACCCTCGTCATTAATAATGTGGTTTTGGCCACACTTTGGTACAAATCGATTATATGGCCCATGAGCGACGGGGGGCTTAGGTCACTAAAACATCAACAAGCAGCTTTCCTTTGGAGAGGGGACAGTAATACCCCCCACACAATTAGTCGAGTTGCTTGGGACTCCGTGATCCAGCCTAAGACCAAAGGAGGACTAGGAATTGTGGACCCGACCACTCAATCCCAAGCCCTTACGCTTCGCTGGCTTCAGCACATTATCTTTTCTTCGTCCTCCCCCTGGCCCCCCCTGGCTCTGGCGCAAATCGCTGCCGTAGCACCGGAAGCCCCCCCGGAGACTGACCCCCTGGTATGGCTACAAGACAGATACTGGAGGCTTCCTAGGAAAGATAAGTTTGGGAACCCCGCGAGCACACATTGGCTGCGCTTACTTTGCACATGGAGGAAGCTCCCGCCGCCCGACCGACCCTATCCGGAGCGATGGGAAGAAGTCTTCAGACAACCGCTGTTTGGGAATCGATTGATTACGGATGCCTTGGGCCAGGTAAGATGCAGCTCAGATGCTCCCTGGAAAGGTTGGGTTAAACATGGTGCTATGGGATACAGAGGCAAGATGTTGGAAGAGTACAGAAAGGATGCGGGCATGGCTACGTTACTGCCATCTCACGGAATCGGCGCTAAACGAACTCATTGAAAGTTTCCCTCTCCAATGGTATAGCATCCTTCGAAAAGGGCCTCAATTGAGAGAAGGAGACTGGGTTTGCCTGCCCGATCATAAGGAGGAGATAGGAAAAGTACACATTGTAGACCCAACACAGACCCTAATTGAGATTTTCTCCGTCCAAAAAGATGGTACTCTACGGGGCAGCCAGGACCCTTTTATCTGGATGGACAGAACGAACATATATCGCATCAGAGTTCTGGACAATGGCAGAGGACGATGTGCCTACCGCCCAACAACCCCGATTGAGGATCTCCCCTTTGACCCCGACGASTGRCATTGGTCCCAGGGAGCCACGACTAGACAAGGGCCGACAAAACAACTAACACTTTACAATCTAARAACCAAATCAGCCTATCGTWTGCTCCGTCCCAAACGAARACTGCGGGAGACRGTTGAGGACAGGTGGCATCGTCATCTCAACGTGGACCGAGACTTGCTCAAACCGATCCGTTGGTTCACACAACTTAGGAATAAACCCGCTAAGATCTCGGCCCTTCAGTGGCAAATAGCACATCGATGCCTGYCAACAAACAACTGGTTGATAGATCACACCCGTTTGGAGCAGCAAGGTCGGGCATTACCCTGGTGCCATAGATGTCTCTTGGGTTACCCGGGGAGGAAAAGGGCCGAAACAATTGAACTCATCTTCCTCCAATGCCCGGGTTCGGTTTTGCTCTGGAGGGTTTGGGACAGGATCTGGCGACACATTGTCCCTGGTGCAGAATGGCCATGGGAGTGGAGGGCTATATTACTAGGTCATTACCCGCCGATTCGGGGAGACACATTTGAGGAGAACATGTTTCATTTGGGCAGGCGGGCGGTCCTGTGGGTCATCTAGTGGAAACGTTGCATTTTGGAAATGGAAGGGGCACGGGTTGAAGAAGGAGAAGTCACAAAACAGTTACGCCTATTAGTCCAACTGTCCAACATGAAATTGCTGCCCAGTGGAAGGCGGCCAGAGACAAACTTGACCAAATGAATTCCCGACCTGACATCATCAACAGGATCATCTCCCGATTCAGTCAGGATTGGTTGGGAGGGGAAAGAAAAGGATGGGTGGCGGAGGTAAGATGGTCTGAGAATTGCCAGCAGGGAGGAGAGCTGCAAGAAGGACACCGGACGGAGATAGCAAGAGATTATCAGCTGATCTTCCATGAGTGGACAAACCTCGATCCCGGCGAGAGGTTACGCCCGGCTCAGGAATTTGCAGACCCCTTCCCCCCCCACCCACTGGCACTGGAAGAGGTCCTCACCCCATGCTCACAGTAACCCAGTCCGGTGAAACCGGCCCGGCTCAGTTATCGTCGTTCTGATTTTTTCGGTCTACCTTCTGGCTACTTGATCCTGCCCTCCTTTTCTGTGGTCTCCTACTCCTGCTCCCTTCTGCTCTCTTCCGACCTCTGCTCTCTTCTGTTCCTTCTCTGGTTGTCTATCCCCGTTTATCCCTGTTCATCTCTGCTCACCTCTGTCTATTCTGTCCCGCCCAAYGCAAGCCCAGTCTAATGGTTAGTAGAGGGACAGCAGCAGATGGACACACTGCAGGACTGGTTGGATGAACAGCACTGATATCGGACGCAGGTCCCGGTTTCCAGCCTTGGCAATGTACTGTCTGCCTCGGCCTTTCTGATAGTTCCATAGACAGAGAGGCGCCGGATTGGTCGGATGAACAGCACAAATATGGGACGCTGGACCCGGTTTCCAGCATTGGCAATGTACTGTTTATCCCAACTTTTTCAGATAGTTTCAAAAATAAAGAGGCGCCAGAAGGAGAGCAGGTGGTTGGCAGGGGCTGGGGTTGGGGGAGGCTCCACTGGTGGCCCACAGTGGGTCCCCCCCAATATCCGAGCCTGCTGCAAAATTGGTATGGTATAGTGGACTGAATGGGAGGCTGGACCCAGTTCCAGCGCAAAGGCGCCACTCTTAAAATGTACCGCTTATAAAGATGTAATTAAGGGAAGCTGGACCCGGTTTCCAGCATTGGCAATGTACTGTTTATCCCAACTTTTTCAGATAGTTTCAAAAATAAAGAGGCGCCAGAAGGAGAGCAGGTGGTTGGCAGGGGCTGGGGTTGGGGGAGGCTCCACTGGTGGCCCACAGTGGGTCCCCCCCAATATCCGAGCCTGCTGCAAAATTGGTATGGTATAGTGGACTGAATGGGAGGCTGGACCCAGTTCCAGCGCAAAGGCGCCACTCTTAAAATGTACCGCTTATAAAGATGTAATTAAGGGAAGCTGGACCCGGTTTCCAGCAAAAAAAGGACACATAGATCAGGTATGGGATGCCGGACCCGGGTTCCAGCACTGTAGCGTCACTCTCACTGAGGAAAAAAGCTTTCGAAAAAACATTTCAGCTGACGTTTGTGCAGCACGTTTCTGTCTATTTCTGCATTGGCTGTTATCTTAGCCTTTCTCAAGCATATGCTATTACAGAGTACAAGACACACTAGGCGCCATGAGGATAGTAGGTGGATGGCAGAGGCTAGKGGAGGAAGGGAGACTCTACTGGTGCCCCCCGGGGTTTCTCCCGCCAATACCCGACCCTGCTGCAGTTTTGGTAGGGGAGAGTAGATTGGATATGGGACTCTGGACCCGGTTTCCAGCACAATGGCGTCACTTTCAATGATGTATTGTTTCGTCAAGATGTATTTAAGGGACGCTGGACCCGGTTTCCAGCAGGTATTGCTCCCCACCAATAGATGGAGCGGCCCACCAGGCAAAGCCTCAATCTCGGTGGTTCTCTTACCACCACCAGGATAGAGGCCTTGCACAAGGGCCTTTCTTTAAGGAAAAAAAAAAAAAAAGAAAAAAAAAGAAAAAAAAAGAAAAGAAAAGAAAAGAAAAGAAAAGAAAAGAAAAGAAAAGAAAAGAAGAACTCTACAGAAAGATAACAGGTCGAAAACAGGAATTCCTAACCCTAACAAATCTGAAAGTACAATGGATACCTAAATGGGCAGAGATGACAAAGTAGTCAGGACATTATCCCTACCACAACTACACAAAATCCATATAAACTTCAACCACAACACGACAAAAATTCCAAAAACAAAAACAAAAACGTATAACAGCCCATGTGTTGTTCTGTCTGGACGCCTAATTAATTCTTGAGTCTTTGTACTGCGGCTGATGAGTTGGCACCTTTCAATGGGACAGTTTGACTGATTCTCATTTGACTTCAGCATTCCTAATGCGAATACTGGGCGTCTAGCACACAAACAGCAATCTGTGTGTTCTAAGATGTGTCAATGGGACGCTGGACCCGGTTACCAGCAGGTGCCGCTCCCCACTAATAGATGAGCAGCCCGACAAATAAGCCCTCAATTCGGACGGTTCTCTTACCAGCGTCGGGATCGAGTGCTTACGCGAGGGGTATTTTCAGGAAAAAAAAAAAAAAAAAAAAAGATGGGCAGGTAGGAGAAGTGCACTTTTCAGTGACGGGGGGGTTAACCAGGGCAGAAAAGTGGGTTTGGGTCCCTGCTAACCGCTTGTAGGTTCAACTTTCTTTGCTCAGAGCATGTTGCGAGGCACATGTCATGTGGCAGCGCGGCGTCCCTGTCCTGACCCTGCCCTAAACCGCCACATCTGCTTTTTTTTCTTTTTTTTTTTGAACAAAGAGGGCCCAGTGCCCAAGGCTCATATTATAGAATCGAATACAGAAGCAACTCACGTCTCTTCCTATCAGGGCTGGAAGAGCCTCGGCCACTGCTCCCATGGAGACAGCTTCCCTATGCTACTCGAAAAACTCTCGAGGACGAGGCATTGATTACTCCCCCAATCGGGAAGGATTGACCCCACGCTCCTCAGCGATCTTTATTTGCTGACAGTGCAAAATGTAATCGCAGATAAAGATTCTGGCTCTGTTGTTTGGAGGGAGGTGGTTCTCACTTGTTGGTGCCCGTTGGATAGATACTTTATTATTATTTTTTTTTTTCCAGATACATGATTCTGAAGTTTGGTAGGCCGTATTATTGCAAATAACGACCATCGGGGCCGGGGACCCCACAATTCAACCTGGAAATACTGAGAGCATTACTCAGCTTAGCTTAGCAGACCAGCCATCTGCATAGAAAACTTCGATGTATCTGAAGGAATCTGGGAGGCTTTTTTTCCCTTATACTACTAAAGGAAACAGCGGTCCTCGCGTGGGTCCCAACAAAAACTGGGCGGTGCAGCGCGGGACTGGTGACGGGCAGCGGGTAAGGGGGAACCGGTGGAACCCGGGGCGAGGGGCGGAAAAATCCCAGTGCGAGTGGGCAGAAGAGGAGTCGGTCTGGCCGCGGACAAACCGGGCCGTCTTCTGCTCGCATGGAGCGGGATTTGTCGGTATGACGGGCAGGGCGAAGCGGGAAGTGGCATGGCATGAATTGACTACCGGCAAGGCGACGGGCGGGGAGG
>BFEA01000106.1:1200674-1213821 GCA_003427395.1 Chara braunii | reverse complement strand
CACCGCCCAACTGTCGCCCCGTAGCGGCCCGTCCGTCGGCTTTCACCCCGCTGGCTGTGCTCGGCCAGCCTCCCCGCTATCTCCTTCGTCCACACTCGGCGCGGTTCATCGGCCGGGGTCATCCTCCCCGCCCACCTGTTGACGTCACCTGGCCTTTCCGCGGCTGCGCAGTCCGACGGCTACTGACTGCCGAGCAACAACCGTGCGGCCGTCGGACCCCGTCTGTTTATACGTGCCGTCCTTGTGCAGGGACCGTGCCAATCTCCCCTGTATCGTTCCAATTTTTACGGATGTCCCGAAGGACAGTGCCCACGGCGGTATCAAGGCCCCACGCCCCTTTTGCCTTTCACCCCCGCCCAGCCTAATTCACGTCCGGGTTCACTCCCGGACGCTCCTGCATCATCTTTGCGTAGGGGCCAAGCTAATCTCCTCTGGATCGCTCCAGTTTTAACAATGTCCCGAGGGACCTCCCGCCAGCCGGCGCCTGTTCGTTGCCGCAACAGGCAGCCGCCGGGCGGATCCCACCATGGGGCCACCCATCCCACCTTCAAATGTACCTAGGCGCGAACTCGTGCCTGATTCACTATTTCCTTTCCCTTCCACACCCCCGGTGCTTCTCCTCTCCGTGCGGGTACCCGGCCCGAATCCGTACCGGGTCCGCCCCTATACCTTGGCCCCTACGGTTAGGCTGCACAACCGTGTTATGGCCACCCCTGTCGTAATACCGCCGGCTGCCAAACACTGCCCAGCTGGACCTACGCTCGTCGTTCACCATTAAAGGCATGAGCACGAGCGTGGCAGCCGCGCGGTCCCCCGTAATACCATAAGGGGGTAACTCTGTGGCAGTCATGAGGGCAACCTGTGACCCCCCAACGGGCAATCCCGCGAATACAACACACCCCACGTGATCCCACCACCGTCTCGCGTCCCCGAGCGGGATGCAGTAGATAAAAACAGAAAAAAGCAGGAGTAAAACAAGAATAAAATAAACATAGGGACCGCAGGGCTGCTGGCACCTCGTTAGTCCCGCGGATCGGGACCCGCCGCCGCGCCCGTAAACAAAACCGAGGGGGATAGCCCTGGTGGCCCTCAACCCCATCAGTCCCCTCAGCGGCGCTCCGCTGCAGTTGCTGCACCGACACCTGCTGGCCTCGACCCCCGAACCTCCGCCGTATCAGCCCAACGCCGCAACCTATAAGGCTATGCTCAAGCCTAAGACCATCATCTGCAGAGTACCATATCGGCAGTGCGGCGCGGCACTATGGGCCAACAGCCGGCAGCGCGGCTCCCAGTTTTTGCGCCGGCTTGCTTATATCGTGCCGTAATTGCCCCTCGCGCCATCCTACTACACCCCGCTCCCCGCACGAAGTCTCGCCGTCGTTGCCGATGCCGTCGTCGGGGCCGTTCTCCGCACACGTGCTCGATTTGGTCAAGCGTAACCGTCGAGCGAACATATCCCCTAGATTCTAGTTTAATCATGAGTAACAAAAATTAAAAACTTAAAGATAAAAAATAAAAAAAATTAAACAGACCAGCGTCCGCGCCGACTCCGTAATCAACATAAAAAAGAATCACGCGCGCCTTAAACCTGCGCGCCCATGCACCCTTCACTCTAGTCGAACATCCTGTCAACGTAGTCACAGACATAGTCGCGCCTAGCGCGGTATACTTAAACTCTAAACCAAACTATTTTTTGTCACTTGCAAAAAACAGGGCGGATACCCTTGTAAGGGTATTCGCGTCGACAGCTTACCGGACCATATTACTCGACGTCCCCGTCGCTTCGCCAGAACAGAAAGCTATAAATCCATCCACACTCCAAATGCTGACGAAAGGAAGGACCAATCGGATTAGCCGACAGACTCAGGTTCGAGGCCTCCAACAATCTGCCCCCACACAACTATATGCTGCCAGGGTTTTAACCTGGGTCTCCATCGCCTTGACACTAGGACGCCGGTGTATTACGCGTCAATACTACAGCATAAGTTCCAAAGGCCACCTCAAACCGCCCTCTCCCCTTTGTCCTAGATAAACGCCGGCTTCTCGTTGAGTGTCCCGGTTAGACTCTATCTCGTAAGCAGAGCCTTCCCCAAGGACGCGGGCCTTAGATGAGACCGCAGACGGCACTCTCGCCTCCCTCCCGAAAATCCTCGCAATCAAACGTATATATATATGTATGTATTTAAATCTCCTCTCAGCTTTTTCTGCAGTCTCGTACAGAAACGCTAGGTCTTTATCCTGGTCCACCATAGTCTGGTTGATCGAGCCAGATCTACGGCCTACCGTATTGTTATCTTAACGGCGGTTCCTTCGTTGGTTATGCAACGATAGTTTTTCTCCTGATAAGCAGTCAATCAGGACTACCCAAAATCTCGACTCATATCTCCCGCCATCCCACCGGAGTAATTTCCCTGGGGCGTGCATAACCCCTTAAACTCTTACCCCGTTGGCAGACGTGGGTCCGCAACCAGTTTGCACTGGCTTGCAGTCATCCAATAGGGGTTGCGCCCTAGAGGTGCTAACCTTTACCGTTTAACTTGGTATTCCTCAATATGCCTTGGGATTAGCACAGGTGTCTAGACGGTGTGTCGCAAAACAGACCACAGGCCCACTGTGGGACTACGCAGGGGTCTGTCTCACTTTAAAGGCGTTTACCAGCTCCCTATGGGACAACATAGAAAGCACGGCCCCTTTTCACGATCACAACCAAATTCATCGCTAGGCTCACACAAGGTCGTGACCTACTGACTTGATCAGAGACAGCAGACCACACATCCCACGACATCTTAATGCACTGACTTGCAACCTTTTCGGCTCCACCAATAATCCAATCCGTAATTTTGGTTCCTTTCTTTAGACTTTATCAACTCAACTTTGCTTACCATGTCCTTAGATCCATTAGCCACTTTTCGCACGAAGGAGGTCTCTCCCAATAGGTCTCCCAGCCATCCCTCTCTTTTCTAGGATGAGCTATCATGAATCCCTTTTCTAAAACAACTTCCTTAACCTGAAGGGGCCCCAACCATAAGACAACTCAAACTGAGAGGCCTACTTGTGGGTTCTCTCCACAACTCAACCACGAAACAACTCAACTGGGGGGCCTGCCTATGGGCCCTCTTCGCAACTCAACCGTAAAACACTCGGCATGGTAAGTATTCGAGTCTCAGAGACTCGCAAAATCCCTTAGGACTCTCATGCTTTCACAATAACAGACTGCACTTCCTCTCCTTATACTCGACCCTGTCCTTCTCATAGGCAGGCCGCACGAGTATACCGAAGAGTAGACAGTTCACATCCATTCATTCTCATAAAACCCCCACAATTCATGAGATGTTTCCCATACATCCCTCACACGAAACCACCATGCATCAGGATAAAACCACACATGTGAGAGTGATAGTGATCGTCACATATAAGGAATAGTCTTACCGAAAACCTCTCAACCCAATATATGTACAGGGGCATAATACCCCAACTCAAACGTGAACCAAATGGCCCCGAATTACATATGCACGCCCAGAGCTGAACAATCTCAACCCAACCTGACACCAACATCACACAACGAAAGTCACTCCTTCCCTAACAAGGACCAACGCTGACACAGTCCTAGTCAGAATGTAATCATACCCCTCGAATCAGAGGGATCCAAGTAACTCAAAACACATCCAAATCTTGACCAAAGTAAGACTAAGCCCTCCCCCGTGTCTCACTCGCTCGAGAGTAGTATTTGGTCTAGAATCAAAACGTTGTATATATTGCCTTTGCTTACTTAAAACTTAGGTCCAAGTCTACCAAGATTCCACGCACATTCTATACACAAATGCACAGATGCATATACCCTTATAGCTCAGGGTGATATGGCTATGAAGAAATTCAACCATCAAGGCATAGTCCTTTCCTGTCCCGGATCCTAGGGCAATGTTTCTAAAACATCGGTCTAGAAGGAGTCATCAATCATAATCAAAGTCAAGTCAGTCCTTTTGATAAGGTCGCATCCTCACATGATCTCCTAATGCACACAAGCGGGCACTCTAAGCCGTACCCTCATCCACATTTGCCTTCAGCAATCCATACATGCGTGAGGCTCGTTTCCATGCTTGGGCCATGCTCTTGCTACCCTACCTTCAATTAGTCGCAGGAGCTTTAGAAAGGTGTTTGCCCAACCCCACCCTGGAGTCTCCTATGATCCATCATATATACACAAGTCTTACGCAGTGCACCTCTAGGCTAGGGAGTCTACCCTCTCCCACATGAAGGCTTCCCCTCAAGCCCCTCAGATCTCTTTCATATATACAACCATCCGGACCTAAAACAGGGCATAGGCCTCGTTTCTTCTTTTCCCAACCAATAGGACTAGGGAGATAGACCCTTATTTACAACTCATCTCCCCGCCCTAGTCACTAGAGGCGCATCAATAACACAATCCGAGGCAGACCTAACATACCCCCCCAATATACAACTATTCATCGGGGTCCCTTTTTCCTACAATTCGGGTCGTCTTACCGGACCATTATTATGAAAACCCCCTTCCCTCGGCGTGTCGCATCTATTCAAACGGGGTTTTCTTGCTTATTTCTGTAGTCTCCTCAAACTTCCAGGCCCTTCTCACCCAAACCCGTATTTTTCACAACTCATCCCTGCAACCCATCTTGGTACATCTTGTCGACTAACACATAGGGGTTAAGTCCGTACAACTGGTTGGCCTGCCACCATAGTCCTCATCTTCGCCGAGAGACACACCCTAGCAGGATGCATGGGCACTCCCTATCGGCCAGCTACGGCACGAACCTCTTCCCAGTCTACAGCTCCTTCATTTGGGTCGTGCGAACTTGCATAAGCATCCACTACATTGGCCAGGCTCCCAAGTTCTTGGCTATGGGGCAAAAACCTTCGGTCCAGGTACAATCCATTTATCAACTCGCACGTGTATCTTGCATATCCCCATTCTCGCACCTTTACAGCAGCCTCTGTCGCGACTTCCACCCTCGCCTACCCTCCAAAACATGCCTCTACCAAGGACTCTGGCAGGACAACTCGCAGTGGGGCTGAGGGAAGTACAAACTCTTCAACATGCTTGACCTCTACACGGGCCTCCACCTGCTCCTCTCCTTCCTGGACCTTGTCATTCGTCCACTTTGTTGCAACTTGCTCAGCTACCCTCAAAGGTCCTGCCAACAGGCTCTCATGCCCAAGCGCCAACTCAATTCCATGTAGGGCCCAAAACGAAGAGGACGCATATAAAGTCACCCTTACGATCGCACAGCCCTGCTCATTATCAAAGCCGGACTCGATCCAGGCAAAAATACCCTTGCCTATCGGTGCGCCCCACCAGGAAGAGATGTACTCTCCCTCCCTGACTCGCCTCGGCAAAGAAATCTCAAGCCTATCTTCCCCTTTGACAGGCAGGGTCATACTGGGATCTTCTTTCGCATAAGGCATCCTGAGTTGCCTTTGTTCCGGTTTGGGTTCTGCCCATCACAGAAAAATGTCCAGCATGCGCCTTTCGTTACTCTACTGGCAATCACACTCCACCGTCTCATCTTTAAATCTCATTCTCAGATCATCTTTCCCTAGAACCATTCACTTCCAGCACTTGCGACCGCCCAACCTAGGAAAATATCGATGGTAATATACCATGGTAATAATCCTTTCACAAACCCCGACTTCCTAATGGTGACTATTCATACAATATGGTACATTACTCAAGTAATGGATGCCAATGATGCCCTGCTACGATCATTCCGATACTTATTACATACGCACGTAGAAAGTCAATTCCAACAATCGGCTATACCGAAAAGAGCCCTTCGCACAAATATCCGCCGACAATAGAACACCAAAAACCCGTCGATAAAACCCTCGAATCATAACTCAGACATTAGTCAAACATCACTTCTACCACCTAGGAACAACACAATATGCATGTCATATAAACAGGTACTCCAACCATGAGCTCAAATGCAGTACAACCCTCTGTAACTAGGATATACTCGTAGTCACGATCGCGCAACTTAATTGCAGGGGTTGTAACTGAAGCGCACGATATGCTTTATACATGACAACATGAAACCAACCCAACTGTCAGCCATATAACAAGATAGCTCTCAAAACGTATCTTAGTTTATACAAGACAAAATAAGACTGGCAATGAGTAATTAGCATGATACAATTGTTACCCCCCTTCATTTCTCAAGCGAAGCATATAATACAGAGGGGCGGTGTGATCCTCTTGAGATAACATCTTGACGCCCGAGCCCCGCTCTAAAGATCAAGCCTCACCGCAACCCTCTCTGATTTCAGCGTTTGCACCTCACTAAACCTAATCATGGTCAGATGGTCAACCCCATTCATACCTGTCAGGGCAACGGATAGCGAGTCCACACCCTTACAAATATGATGGCCCTGCTTAATGCGAGACGAACCCAGATCGCTACTCCAAAACAGCTCTTAGTAAGCAGTAGCTGTTCCACATGGCCATCACAGCCTTAGCGGGGTAGCAAGCCCCTTCCTCCTCTCTCAACAGATAATGTAGTTACCCTCGTATCATGGATAGGTAACAACACCCCACTAATGGACCAGAAACATAATTCCGGCGTGGGTCTCACTATCATCCTTGATACTGATAATCTGCTTCCTTAAGCCCCAACAAGGGAGTAACAACTCAAGAACACACTTCCATTAAGGACACATTATACAGGCTGACTGACTCCCTTCAGGAAGAACCACCTTCCTCAGAAATGAGCCACCCCATTCACCTCTAGTCTCGTGCCAGACGTGGGTTCATGCAAAGTTTGTGTCCTCTTTGGAAGACAAGTCCGTATATATGTCATTAATCAACCACCAGAGCAACATAGCATGAAAGCACACATACCCAGCCAACCCAAATACGCCATCACAAAACAATTATACATATATCAAAAATACTTAAACATAGGTCTCTCTTCGGATCGGTCACATCACTAACCAAATAACCCCTACCTCTCAAACTCTACCGATAACCATGCCTAGACAATCCCCCAGATGACTCACCTTACCGCCAACCGATACCATTGGGGGTCTAGGCCCGATACTCACCGCAGTACCCCTCATACCACAATTTAACCTGTTCCCTATGGGACGACTTCGGCAATTAAATCCCTCTAATTCGGCTCTCACCAGTCATCCCCTCATTCGCGTCGCTTACATCCCAAAAGTTTCTTCCAAAGCGAGGCTCTATCGACCAGGGGAGGACGCCTTAACTTCACACCTCTACTTCCCAAAGCAGGCTTAGTTCAATATTCGCCTAATAAGTCAACTAGCCTCGTAGCTTCGGCGGTCATTAATAAAGTTTGCCTCAATAACAGATATAGCCAGCAATATTGTTGTTGCCTCAACTCAACCTAGGCCGCATCATACGTGCCACGTATCGCCCAATCACTTAAAAAAATACTAAAATGTTCCCTGAAACAGCTGCTACACGCGTCCAAATACATAGACGTACAACTCAGCACTTCCTTCCTTAAGCAAAGCGCACATACGCTTACAGTCAGCTTCCAACACTTAGACCACAACCCTAAAACATTCCCAACGATGGCCAGACTATCAAGCAATCGACCATGTACGTCCAAAGGAGACCTTCCCTTTTTGCCTACTTCTCTCAATCGCATACCCGCATGTCGTTCCACTAGGGACAACGGTAGGCAGCCGTCATCCCCGGCAACGGCGCCACCTGTCGAGCGCATTGGTCACGCACTACACGCGGTGGCGCGGGACCCTCTCAGCCGGGTCACGCAGGAGTTGAACCAACCTCGACACGAACACGCATATGGAGCTTCCTTAGGCCGCTCCGGCCGAGTGCATCAGCCATACCTCTCGCGAGCCCCTACGACAGGATAGGGCCTACGTGAGGCACAGCTTACCTCCACCTTACGGGAGCTGTCACCTCCCTTCGGTGAGCGTATCCCCCCCGAGTTACTAGTCCACAGTACGAAACCTACTCAGCTGCAATCGCAGAGGTGGACCAGCCGAGGGCGTTTCTCGTTCGTTGTAGCATAGGGGGTACGTGCGGTCATACGCCTATCGAACCCGCACGCGAACCGACATCTTGGGGGGCTAAGGTCCCAAGCGCGGCCCGTCGTCGGCTGACTAGGACGCATCCCATACACCACGCGTACACCACTTTACGAACACAAAAATAAAATACACACACACACGCACGTCGAACAACGCGACAACACTCCTAGTCCCTTCAGTAGCCGTCTTATAACTTCCCAACGCGGAAATCGGATAGGCGTCGCGCGCGAGACTTATTATAAAACCGCGCGAATGCAGGACTAACTCATGTCGACTCGCAATGCAAGCGTACACAAGCGGTCGCAATGATGGCGTACTATGTAGTATCCATACTCACGTGGTCCTCGTTAATCTCGAGGGTCGAATTCGACACCCAAGTGTCGACTGACACGCGCCTTGAGGGTTAATCTCTCGACGCTGGACAACCGCCATGCGCGGTTGAAGACCACACACCCTCTTCTGCACTCTGTGCACAGTGGGTGGTACACAGGTCCATACGTGTGGTGGCAGTCGCCTCTTACTGCCCTGGAGATGGGTCCCACTCCGGGCCTGGGCGAAAGTCAAGGGATTTAACTTTGACGGCTGCCATGGAATACAACGTCCAACCATACAAACTCTAAAAAGCAAGGGTGAAAAGGGGAATTCCCCTTCTCTCTCAAGACAGAATCTGGTTAACCCTTATGCTCGATCACAGTAGGCCTCTCAAATACTCAGGGCACTTATAAGTATATAAGGGTTAATTATATAGGACGATCACTTCTCACAGTCACAGTGAAGCTCCTCTTAACCATATATGCATGTAATCGCAGACAGTCACATCCAAAGTCCGAACCACAAATGCACCTGCAATCACATCAAAGATTCAACAAAAGTCAATGCACTACACCGGGTCAACTTCAACCATTTATTGCACTCATACCCCTTGCTTTAGCCATACAAGCCTCACTCGTGCAACTCTTAAATAAATACTCAATACTTTTGTTGGATGGTCATTCAATAAAGTCCGGGTGAAAACACAACGAAACAGTTCAATCACGAGGCTAAAGCCTTTAGGTTGAGTAGCAGGAGTGGATTGGAGTTGAATCGCAAACCGACGAATCAGCAACCGACCTGTTATCAGTGATAACAGAAGATGATCCTCAAGGGATCAAGTTGAATCTAGTCCTGAACTTGAATCGAAGTCCAATGAAAACCTGTACCATAAGACAGGTCAATCCCCAAGCTAAAATCATAAGTGTATGGAGAATACAACTCCATTACACATTCTCACCCAAAATCTTTCAAATCAACTGCCTGAATCTACCTTTAAGAAGTGTCCAAAGAAAGGGTAGACCCTGGCGTTATCTCCTCCATACAGAGTGGATTGTCAGAATCGTCACCTATCAAAATATAATCTCTCTCCTCTAAACTTAGAAAATTTCGGCAGCGCTTCCCGTAGGAAAAGTGCCTTTTCAAATTTTATATCAGCCAAAATATGAAAACTAAAACTAAAATAGTATCTAACTCAAGGAAGTCAAGTTTTGTTTAACTCCCTGAATTAGTATAAATTTGGGCAGCACTCCCCTTAGAAGGGGAGACTGTCCAGATTTATACTAACTCATATTTGAACTCAGAATAACTCGAGTTTCTGTCAAGACAAAATTTAACTAACTCCTTAATTTTCACAGAAATTTTGGCAGCACTCCCTCTAGAGAAGTGTTATTCCAAAATTTATGCAAGGCTAAGTCCAGAATTTGAAGGTAACTTTGACTTCTCAAAGCCCAATTTTGTCTAACTCCCTGAATTAGCAAAAATTTGGGCAGCACTCCCTTTAGAAAATGAGACTTCCCAGATTTTTACTGAGTCAGATATAAGAAAAGACAAGTTAGGCTTTCGACAAGTCAGAATTTGACTAATTCCTTGGATTTGTAGAAATTTTCGCAGCGCTTCCCGTAGAGAAAGTAGCTTACCAAGATCTATACAAAGCGAAGTATAACAAAAGATCCCAGAAAATGCGAGAATTGATCTAAGTAAAAAAACTCAGCTCAGAAAATGCAGGAATTAAAACTAACTCCTATGGCTCTAGCACGTGGCGAGCGACTAAAGCAACTACCTATCAAGCTGAAACTCACCACCAAGTAGTAGCCTCACTTAGTCACATGCAGGCCAAACCACAAAGGTAAGTACTCTCGTCATCCCCTGGTCAATCTGAACAAACAATAATTCATGATCTCTCAATGATTTAGTCATTTATACCCAACTTACATAAGGCATAGGCCAGGCCACCTGAACTTACAGAGCGCGCCCAACTTAGCCAAGCCTAAAGCTAGGATACCTAAACTTATAGAGCGTCCTGACTTGGCCAAGTATACACAAACAAAGGGCACTACTACTTTTCTCTTCCTTGGGCATATGACTAGACCACTCTAGCCGCCCTAAACTGTTTAATTAGCCAAGATATATATACCTTTATGCACTTAGTCTTCCAAATGGACATAGGGCAGAGCCGCTCATCTTAGAACGTTGCTCATCCTGCCCAGGTTTACCTTCAGTTATATCTCTTAATTATACTCTCTTCGAATTACGATAAGCTATAGTGAGGTTGTCCAATCTTATGGAACCCGCGCCTCACTAGCCTGTTCGTAGATAAAATAATAGTACAGTATAGCCCAATTATATCATTGGGTTCCAGCATATGTGAGGCACTGAGTCAGACTACCTAAACTTATAGAGCGGTCTGATCATCTGTCAGGTTCGTTTCTCTCTAATCCCATCTGTGCGAGGCAGTGGGACAGGCTACCTAAACTTATAGAGCGGTCTGCCCCTTGCCAGAGTTATCCCCTCAGAATAAAACAGGAGAAGGGTTGAACCACCTAAACTTATAGAGTGGTTCAGACCTCCTCGTTCAGAACCAAAGAAACTAAGAGAATCCCAAGTAAAACGATGCAACCCAAGGTACCTAAACTTATACAGCGCCTTGGGTCCCTAAAAGCCACTCACAGTCAAACCCTCACAAGTCAAAGCAACCAGGACACCTAAACTTATAGAGCGTCCTAACCGTCCATGCAATTCACAGCACCAGGTCTCCCCAAACTTATGGGGACATCCCAGCCTCTAGAGCTTCAGGCTACCTAAGCTTATAGAGCGGCATGAGGTTCCATGCAAATCAAAATTAAACAAAGCGTTGGGCTTCCCCAAACTTATGGGGACCTCCCAGCCTTAACGACTCGATCAGACTACATGCAATACGGCCTTCCTCCCAACCTTCCCCCCAGATGCAATCCCTTTTGTTCACAATCTACTTTCAGGCAATCAAACAAAGTCTGAAGCTGCACATTGCACACTCATTCCTTTATTTCAGTCTGACTTATGTCCTGAAAGTCAAACCAAAATCAGGGTACAGGACTCACGCAATACACTCAGTCAAACCATAAAAGGACGTACAGATAGGGGTTATACTGAGTTTATAAAAGGAGTCAGGGAGTTACCACAAAGTTCCCTGCCTCCAGGACTCTTCCTGAGTCCCGGCAGAGCTCCCGCAATCGGTGGGGCGAACCTCCCACAGAGGCCTTGGCGCGGATTACAGGTTGCAATCCCACCTGCCGCCTTCCTCTTAGAACCAACAGACTAGTCTTTGAGTAAGAAAGGCAGGACATGGAAAGTTTTTAGTCTCTCAGATCCAAGGAGGGTGCTCACAGATTCGCATGAGAGGGCCTTGGTATCTAGCCTCGCCTGAGGGCCCCGCAATAGTGGCCAACTTCCAACAACCTGGTCAATTCCTGGCGTCAAACGTCGCACTCAACCTTCTGACGTCTTTCCACACCGCCGCAACCACGCGACTCTATCCTAAGGTACTCTACACAGCGCGGCAGTCCATAACAGATTCAGCAACTCCCGCTGCAGCATCGCGGTTGAGGCCGACTGGTAGGGCCTGCAGTAAGAAAAACAGGGAGGAGTATTGCAGTCCTTAAACAATGCCAATAACAACCTGTTCCGTGTGTCGGCAACGAGACCAGTGGTCTGCTCTTCAACACGGTAACAATCGTGGCCTTCCTATCAGTTGGTCTTGCAGCAGCTGCAACCGCACGGATCCAGGCGGCGAGCAAATGATCGAACGAGCGGCAGCCCAATGGTATCACATGCAGCCGGCATGGGCAGCAGCACGGCCCAGCTACAAAGTACACAGTGGGGTATGGTACGGACAACCGTAACAGCCCCCAAATAGTCGAAGCTCACCACCGACTTGCCCAAGTCGCAACTTCAGTGGTCCGGGGGCCGACGATCTGCAACTATTCTCATACCAACTCGAACTGTAGTAGCACTACAGCCTCATAGCAGCGATACTATAGGCGAATACACAGGCCAAACTTGTCATCCACACACTAGGTCTGACGCTTCCCGGCTAGCCTGACGCTGTGCAAGCTGGAGAGATGGGCGTCACACTAGTCAGGGCAGGTGGATCTGCAGCCGTCCTACCGGCAGCCCCGTCCGCCAACATTATGCCAGCGAACCGCCTGCTTCAACCCGAACACCTGTACGCTACTACTTCCCACTACTTTGCCAAGCCAAGAAACCACTCCGACCAATTCCCACGGCTACCTACAGACGACACAGGCACCCCACACCGAGCAGCTCATACCTCTACGGCCACCGATACGATGAACAAGGCCGCAATGAATCCCATGCCAAAACAAAGACAAATGCGGGCTGACGAAGGTAAGTCTCCATTAATCCCCCGTACGATGCACCGATCACAGCGCAGTGGTCATAGGAATGTCCGCAGTTGCACGCTGGCTTTTCTGCCAGCTTATCCGATGAGTGGAGCGACATCAGAATGAGCCGACCTATCTGTCGCCCTTCAGTAGGGGCTATTCCCGTCAATACGACGGTCATAAACCCGAATGAACCTCCCACTAAAGCTCGGGCAGGTTCATCCCCTTTCTTATGGCCATAACTTTGCGCAGCTGCTTTCCCAACTGGCTCCTCCTCTACCCCCTCTTTGTCATCCTTGTCTTCGGGGTGGGGGTCGCCCACCTTCAAGCCCCATGCCTGCCATCTTAAATTCGACCGATTTTGCCCAACTTCACTCCCGCCTGTCTCCTTTCCCGATACTCCG
>BFEA01000106.1:1073664-1087128 GCA_003427395.1 Chara braunii | reverse complement strand
GAAAAAAAAATCCTCGCGTCCTGCATGCACTCCCAAGAGCATGGCTGTCAGCCCGCAAACGTGGGGCAGGCAGGGGGAAGGGGTACTGCATCGGAAGAAGCAGCACAGCAAAAAAGGAACTGGTATATTTATATACAAGATATCAAAACAAAGCACGACTGTTAACACCTGCTCTGAACAACTGCAGAGGTTCCGCAGCCGAACCATCCACTGCCAAAGCCATAGCAGTGATATGAAATGCAGTGTTTGCCGGCACAAAGAAAACACTGCCCTTAGATATCACAGAAGTTCCTCCCTTGCCATGCTGCGCTGTGTCGCAAGCACTACTTACACACAGTAAAGAGCCCCTACCTAAGAAGGTCAGAAAGATGGAAGGCCCAGGCAAAGCTGGGACTGTGTACCCTGTCCCTGGTTCAATGCTGATCCGATCCACTTCAAATTCATCGAGTGGTGGAGAATACCTCCGTGTCTTCTTGTCAATCTGAGTCCCACGGAGTACGCATGGCATTCCCTGTTTGTATGTCAGCATGGAACACAGTGTATCAACATCTCTGAACTTCGGTGTGAGTCCAGCACGGACAACATTATCTGATGTGGCCATGCATTCCACACAATCGCCTGAGAGATAAGCATGTGGCTCATTCGCCGCAAGGTAAACACCTTCTCCAGGCTTGAGCCTGATATAATTAAGGAAGTAGGCAGCCAAAACCCCAACATCACCCGGATACTGCTGGTTCAGGCGGAGAATCAGATCCTCCTTTGGCGAGAGGATGATACCCTCCAGTTTCTTCTTATTTAGCGAAGCCACATGCCTTGCAACAGCACCTGAGATTACCTCTTTGTCACTTGTCATGAGCGTCTTGAACGCCTTGCACAAAAGGGAAGCTCTGAATGTCTTATCACCACCCACAGGGCCTTCCGTTCCCTGTGGATTTCCACCCCTATTCTCAATTGCTCCAGCGCCAAATAATGTGCGGTCACCGCTCCCATTTTCAGCTTGCCGAGCCATGCAATCCTCCTTAACACCATGGGCAGTGAATTCTTTATGACTGCCCATGTTTTCTGCCATGCCGTACACCTCATCAACAGGCAAATTCCCACCTGTCTGAACGTGCCAGGCTTCCCTATTCCCGTTTTCAGCAGATGGAACATACCCTTGCTCCACAACCCCATTTTCAGCCCCATTGTCCACTGATTTTGGCTTGCTGCTAGCATGTCCATTCCCAGCTTCAGCTCGACCCATCTGCAGCATAGCACGGGTCACGTCCTGCCCAAGTATGGCGGTTAAGTCTGTTGCGGTCTCTAAAACCTTTGCAAGCTCAGACATTGTCACAAACCCACAGAGCGCTTCGAATGGTGTCACAGCAATTGCCATCTCTGGCTTGTGATTGTCATCCTTGTATATCTTCGGATATTGCGCATGCAACTTCTCTGCAAGCTCCTTGTCAGGATGAGCCTGAATCGACAGTGCCGTCGACACAGATAGGACTTTGAAAAGGAATGGCAGATCCACTGTCTTCCACCTGTCCAATACTTTATCGCCCAGAGCATGGGGATGATCCTCCAGCCACTCCTTCAACCCAAACTCAACACCGCTATGGCTGTCATCATCCAAACAAATCATCGAAGGCCCACTAGGATGTGTACCGCACCATAGCTCAGCGTAAGGGCAAGTCGGTGTCACTGCCTTACCTGTCCCTGCGGAGTGGAGTCGAGCAACAGCTGACTCAAGCCCTAGCCTGCCCCAACCGTAGTGCTGAACAGCGCACTTCAAGGGAATTATGGTTGTAGGCGGCTTTGGGCTGGAGTACAACCAACCAACTAGACTGTCCTTAAGAAAACTTGCCCCCATGGAACCACTTTTCCCTTTCGCATGGCAAACGGCTTCATCGCCACCGCAGATCTGCCATGAGGAAAGACAAGCAAAATGTCAGATTTGCAAGGAAGATGCCAGTCCAACAACCATCCTCAAGCCTTTCCTCTGTGCCATATGCTCTTGCAAGGCGGTTCGCTGAGTTAAACTGTTAAACCCAAACCGACGACAATTGCATTTTTCTTTTTTCTTTTTCTCGCAGTTGCATTTTTCAAACATGTAAGTTATGAACATATATGACACATACCTCGAGTACTTCAGCACCGCTATCATTTCCAAACTGATTCTGTACTTACAGAACTGCTATCACTTTCAAACTGATTCTGTACTTCAGAACTGCAATCATTTCCAAACTGATTCTACGACAACATCACTGTCGTCTTTCAGGCTGTCACCGTTCCCATGAACATCTGGCAGGCCCATGGACACCGGAGCAGGCCCAAGACTAACCTCAACCAGCCATGGTCGACTTCCACTAATGCACCAAACCGTAGTCATTTTGGGCTATTGGGAGCATGAACAGGACCGAAAATGTTCTCAACTTCCCTGGTCTTGTTTCTCCACCTGCATTGCATTTGGCATTCCATTCGACGCGTAAAGAAACACCAAAACCGGCATGAGGTTTCCATTCGCATTCCTGCGTTCGGCATTGCATTCTTTGTTCTTCTGGTACCCTTCCAAAACCACTCACTGCTCATCATCCTGTCGAGGGCTGTGCCTTAAGGAGGACAAGCTAACAATTTACCACTAATTGGGGGTGACCGATATAGCCAGACAGCTGCGAGAGCGGTCATAGCCAAGGCTCACCCCGACCGGTGCGTTGCTGAATTTCTTTTGATGACGGATGACAGTGACAGCTGGCATGCTATTGCTATCCATCTCTCTCCTCCTTTTCTCCTGCTCCTAGCAGTGCAAGCAGGCAGTGTGCGCAAGTGAGAAGACTCGTGTCGTCCTTTTCACATTCAGACCACTTCAGCACAGCTACAATCCGGATAAGGTGCAGGCGTCTTGCCCAGATAAAATGCAAACTTTTGGATGGCGTCCAGACCCAGGTTCTGGTCCGGTCCGGATGACGTCCAGGGTTGTGCTCGATGAAACAATGGGCTGACAACAGCGCACCCTGGCTTGGGCAAGAGACATTCGAGGATACTTGAAAAGAGAGGGGGGAGATCAAAAAGTTGAGGGACCTTACGTCTTTGTCGTTCTCTCCTTCTTCGCCACTTCACTGTTCCTCACATCCATTCATCGATGCACATTGGCCGACAGCTTGCACCTCAGATTCTGCCATTTCAGTTATGTTTCATACGTATTCGTCTGCCTTCCCGCGCGCATGTTGATATGTGTTGGCGCCATAATTTCATGGTTTGAGACCTCCACCAGTCCCCCCAGCGCTAAAAAATTGGACTTCAAGTATGGGCCAGCAACTGGGAAATTGTTGGGCCTACCGGTAGCAACGGGGAGCAAAAAATGCAAACTTCTCCCATCAGTTTCTTTGTTTTGGCCATACGATTGTTTCCTGTTCTTTTTTTTTTTCTACATTTCTCATGTTTTTCAGAATTTCCATGCCCAAATCTGAGTGCAACATATCGTCAAAGTCGGTGCACTCAATGTTTTGCACACCACTGTGGGCCCCCCATTGGCCAGGCCCTTCTAGCCCAGTGCAATGTGGGCTGCACAGCTACTCTAGAAGCTTTGGAGATGCTTAATACCTTGGCTATGTGGCGAGACGATCCTTGCCTTACCAAATCGGATAGAAGACATGAAGCACTGGTGGTACGGAATCACAAAGCGCCTTGAACAAGACCGCAGGTGGGAGCACCATACAGCAAGGATTGGAAAGGAGGCAACGGAGGTCATAGCACCGATGCTGAACCATTTTTTATTTGTCTGACCCCAACATACTTCATTCGGCTCATCTGAAACCAAACATTTTCCCTTCATCTGATTCCATCAGGGTCTGAGCTAATGATATGTGTACTGACAGCCACATGCGTGTACCATTCAGCCACACAGCGCCTCTCTCCACTACTCACCAAATGTGCAAAATAAGAATGAATCTTCCGAACGAACGAACATGGAAAGATACACTGCCATATTTTGTCTTTTGTGCATGTGCTGAGTCGTGGAGCCAGGCCCATAAGCAGACTCCAAGTTGTTAGAAGTCTGTAACCTATGGCAGTAGTCCTACGCATGAGTTGCCACTGGCAGGAGCTCTGTGTAGCCTCAAGACAGTTGTCAGTTGTGGTCCTCTCGACACGGGGACCCCCACTTTTCGGCCCTGGGTAACCATGAATGATCCTGAAATTAGGGTTTCGGCGTCAAATTTTGTGTTTTTTTGGATTTTTGTTTTTTGCCTGTTTTTGGTTTTGGACAAGCTTGCTGTGTGTCAAATTTGGTGTCATTTGGAGTATTAGAATTTGTGCTGTTAAGAGTGGTGAAAATCCTGAAAATCTGATGAATTTTTTTTTGCCAAAATTGCCTGAAAATGCACTTTCTTTTTTTTTTTTTTTNTTTTTTTTTTTTTTTTTTTTTTTTTTTTTTTGCAAGAAAATGCACTTTTGGCTTGCTGTTTTATCTGTTCTTCATTTTTTTTTTTTAGTTTTTTTTTATAATATGTTAGTAAGAAGTGCACTCTATACATCGGTATGAAGTTTGCTTGAAATGGCCTTATGGTTTTCTTATAAATTGAGGTGAAAAATGGGGGGTCGGTTAACCATCTCTCGCTTTCGACCTTTACGGACCACCACAAAAGAAGTGCTGCCTGCCTCCAGGAACCTACCACACTATCAAATCCAGCAGTGGTGCCTTTTTGCTCAAACTTATACAGTAGTTCACAAGTGGTGTTCAAAGTTCCTTCTCCAGCCTCCCTCCCGATCCGAGTCCGCACCTTTTCCTTCTTTCACACACCACTGCCCCAAAATTTTACCAGCCCGACTGCCAGCCCTCTCTTCAATGGTGTGCAAAGTTCGTTGCTGAAGGGGTTGACATTGGAGTGGTGGTCACAGGAGCCACTCAACTGCCAGCCCTCTCTTCAAGTTGCACAAGATACAGCAGCCCAAGGACCGATCGTCCATGCCATTTGCACCCATACCTCTAAGCCCCATCCACAAAAGCTCTCTACCTCCTGAGAGGGAAGTCAAAAGGGAGGCAGAGTGGCAGTACATATCTCATGCCTTCACTAGAACCACCTACCTATAACGGCCGTAATTCAAAATATTTTTTCATCTTGGAGTAAGGGACACAAATCGGCCGTGTATGTTTAAAGGGCAAACTAGCCCGGTCAGGATGTACCTGGATGTGAACATCCAGGCCTAGGTCATACGCTTACGCATCTGCAGGACACTAGTTCTGACATTCCAAAACTGAGCAGACTGCTTGCTTACATGGCCCATAAATATCGCTGATTTTCTCTCTTCATTTACCTGATTCCGACAGGATTTGAACCCATGTTGCATCTACTAACACATTGACAGTCGATGTGTGTACCATTCAACACATAATTTCTGACTGGCTACCATCATATATGTCTTTGGGCCTCGCCACACCTATCCCGAAAACGGGAAAATGTTTGAGAGCGCTCTCGAACTCGGGAAATCGTGAAAAACGGTTGGAGAGGCCTCGTCGCCGCACTGCGCTCTCGAAGAGGGCGCTGTCCACTGTGTCAGAAAAGAACGGCGTTTTTCGAGAGTGCAGTGTGGCGGTGCAAGGGCCTTGCTCCACTACTCACCAAATGTGCAAAATGAGAATGAATCTTCCACTAGACCATGGAAAGATACACCGCCATATTTTTTGTCTTTTGTGCATGTGGTGAGTGGACCGAGGCCTCGGTTCGAGAGTTCTCTCAAACCAAACATCACAAAGCGCTTGTCCGTCGCGGCACACTCTCGAAATTCGGGCTGAAATCGGGTGCGCCTCGGACCGCTCTCCAAAACGGCCTCTTTGCAGGCGGGCACTCCCGAAAAGTTCAGGAGCGCTCTCTCCAACCGCGTTCTGACCGCTCTCCAACTTTTTCAAGATAATGGGTTTGGAGAGTAGGTGTGGCGATGCTTCCCCTCCTCAAAACCCCGTTTTCGGGGTGTGGCAAGGCCCTCTGCTGAGGTTGAGGATTCACTTCCCAGCTGAGCTACCAGCGGAGCCGCCCAACGGGCCTGTTTCTGCCCAGCAGGGGCCCAAGTAGCCAAAGATTGACCTCTAGGTAAAGAGCCACATGCGGCAATACAATAGGGGACCTTCCGTCCCTCTGTTTTTCTTTATATTCATCTCCGGTGAATCACCGGTGATCAACGGTGATTCACCGGCCAATACCGCACGCGGCAGTGCGGCAGTTTGAAGCCTGGCTGGGCATTCAAATGTGATGTCAGGTCAACCTTGGCGGGGACCGTGGTATTCAACATTCACAACTGTCACACACACGTCGCCACATGTCGCCCAACACCACGAACGCCGCTCGGCCTGGAGGGCCAAGCCAGGCGACTCCCGTAGCCAGGCTTCCCTTTTAAAAAAAAATAAAAAAAATGGACCATTAGGCTAGGAAGATTTTCATGCTCGACCGGGCACCCGGGCGTGCAAAAAAATAAAAATAAAACTAAAAATGAATAAATAAAAAATGCCTTTCTGCGCTCCCCCACAGGACCCCAAATCCGGGCTCTTTTCATTTTTTGAGAGTTGGCTGTCAAGGGGGGGGAAGGGGGGTATAAATTTGTTTTAGAGGGGCTAAGGGGGTTTAAAGGGGGGTGCCTTAGTGTGATTTCTTTTGTATCTCTGATTCGGTGAGGAATTCTGATGCGATCCTCAGCCAAAAGTTGTTTGTATTGCAATTCTACACAACATATTTTTTGTCTGAAATTTTTTGACTTTCGTTTTTTTTTTGTTTTTTTTTTTTTGCTTTTGCGCTGGGGCTGCCCGGAACCGTGCCCGGGGGTCATGCCCGGCTGGGCACCCAGGCGTGTATCCGGGCATAAGTTGGGTGCCCGGGCGCCCGGAAAAACAGCCTAGCCATTAGGCCCATTACTCAATTTATCCGGGTCATCTTTGAACACAGGGCCCATGTAATCTTCTCTGTATCATTCCAATTTTAACGGATGTCCCGAAGGACACCTAGCCTCCCTATTTGATTCAGATCAAACTGAATAAGCAATAGAGTACTCAACACCAAGCATAAGTGGACTTCGACAGCAAGCATACATCCTTGTCGTTTCAAGAGAAACTACTCGCTCTCGGACACAATGACCCCGTGATTCCGAGATTGCCACCAATTACCAATGGACAATGTGCCACTAGAATAATACCGTCCACTGTAAACACACCACAACCACTAATTCCAGGATCGGTATTACGGTTTTAGGGACACTATCAGAATGAAGTTCCAACCAAACTACAACCTTAACATTCCATAATGCCGTGTTCCTTATACCATCAGCAGTTCCTATCAGACCGGAATGTTAAAGGAACACGTAATTATGGAACTCGGGACACAATTCAGCAGTTCCTACCAGACTGGGAAATGGCCATCATACACTTCAGTCTGAAAAGTCCCCAGTTTTTAACTTTTTACTGTGTTTAATCTGCACCGTCCGAAATCTTACCATCTCTCTGAGATTCTGCTGGAGTCTGGTGTGTTTGTTCAGTTTGCAAAATCCAAATTTTGGTATGTTTGTTCAGTCTGTAAAGTCCACCGTTTGGTGCACTGCTTAGTCTGCAAAGTCCGAGTTCTTACTGTGTCTACCACCTTCCACCGGAAAAGAACATGCAGAGGTTATAGCTGTATTTGGGGCAACTTTCAGTCTGGATACAGCAATCACGACCGTACTTCCATTTGGAGGGAAAGTAACAAAAGTCCAAAATTTGGTGCATTTAGTTTGCAGAATCCAAGTTTTGGTGCTTTAGTCTATAAACTAATAATCTGAGAACAGTGAGTTTTTTCTGTGATTTCTGCATTTTTATGAGATTTGTTCGCGCTGTATATTCCAACAGGCTTAGCGCGTTGCCGCACAGCACACGAAACGAAAAACGAAACGAATGTATCTTCCAGCAGAAAATGGCCAGGTTCATTGGTTTGCTATAAATAGTAACGAGTGTATTTTGCTACCTTTGGTGGGCAGATGCAATCGTTTCGTTTTCGTTTCGTGTGCCGTGCGGCGAGACCCTTAGAGACCGTTGAGTATGTTCGCCACCAAGGGTGGATTGCCGATGCACCTGAAAGCCATCACTTTACTGCCAAAGGGCTGCACAACAGAGCCTGCAGGCAACAGGATATCGCTCCTCTGACAATGATATACAAAGGTTTCCAGCTTGTTTTAGAGGTTGGATTCTAGACATATGACAGCCACCTTTCAGTAGTCAGCCGTCTGGATTGTTTTTGGTCCATCTTATAAGACCTCCTCCCTCCCTTCCCTCGCGACCGTTCTCTCCAGCACACCCCGCTACTCCCCAGTCGTGCCTCTATACAACGGCTTTTTCTTTTTCTTTTGCTTTTCAAGCAAGGCTTCCAGTCTATTGGTGCGGAGCTGCACCTCTGGAAACCTGGAGCGGCCTAAGAAATACAATCATCAACCTTTAACGCACATTCGGAAAACGGGTCTCTAGCAGGACGCTTTCTTTCTCATTCACTGTGGCAACCGCTACACGACTCTTCTAAAGGCACTAGACTGGCTACTCAGCTACTACAAAGAGAAAGGGAAGAAGAGACTGGCAGTTAAACGTAGAGGTAAAGGGATTTCTTTTTCTCTGAAAAAGGATCCTGAAAGCTGGATAACCATAGACTTGGAGGATATACATCACCATGTCAGTTACGAACTCAAGAATACTTATGTCATGGCAGCGGAACGACTCATCAAGCAAGAGACTGGTATCCCTATGGGAAAGAGCACCAGTCCCCCTCTGGCTTGCATCCTCTGTACCTATAATGAGTTTAGTTTTCTCGCAAGTCTAGGCTCAGATAAGAAGATGATTAAGGGCATACGCCTCATGGATGACGTCTCACTTTTTGTCTGGAGCAAGGGTAAGGATAGGGATGCCAGAGCAAAAACTATCATTACAGGTTTTGAATCTGCATACGACCCAGCCCTTACACTGGAAAGAACAGATGATGGTACAGGAGAGTGGGAATTCATGGGGACAAAAATTACAGCGGAAATAGGAGGGAAAGTGACGACCCAGCTTGTACTGAAGAACTACAAAGAGATTTGGAAGGACGGAGCGCTCACCTTCAGAACCATCCAAGACTTTGCATCGTACTCTGCGATTCCCCAGAAAAAAGCTGTAATCACTAGCTGCCTGCACAGAATTTACCAAATGACTTCTGAGGTGGAACTGACGGGCGTGAGTTTACTTACCCTGAAACGATTACTTCAACTGCAAGGCTACCCAGGTAAGTACTTCAATGAATGCCTGAGAAAATTCATACGTACTAAAGCCCCGTCATGGGACAAATGGGGAAAAAAGCTCTGTGGCTGGTAATTTCTAGTACCCTCATCTGCGGGCTGTTCTGATCTGCTGAGCCCCAACCAGATTTCCAGCCACGATTGCTTTTGGATCTACTCGACTCAAAGAGGAGACTTTCCCGGTTTTTTCTTCAGGGGAAGACTCTTGAGTGTAAAGCGGTTTTTAAACTTCGGCCATTCTTACTGGAATAGAGTTACCGCATTTTTTCTTGTTTGTCTTTTTGCTAGATCTTTAGTTAAAAAGTTTTCGATTTACAGGCTACAAACAACACCAAGGCGGAAGCTGAGATACTGCGTTTGTCCTTTGTTAGATCTTTAGATATAGGGTTTTGATCTACCGACTACGAATAACTACAGGCCTTACTCGTTTTTGCTGAGTCCTTCCTGGAAACTGACCTATAGATGGCGGGAATACAGAGCCTAGCCCGATTTCTTTTTCCTGAACGTGCGGACTACGATCTGAACGTGGGATTTCTGTTTTATTTCTGTTTTATCTCCGCAGCTTAGGATTTTCACGTAATCCCGCGGATAATTCCGACGCCAAGAACAGTGATACTCCTGCCCTGGACCAGTTTACAAAGTTACCGCGCCTTGAGTACAGGATACGAAAGACACGACAGCGTAACTCGTTTTTTGGGAGTACTGCCTGTAGACTGACCTCAGCTTTCCGTATTTTTTCGCGCCAAGAAGGAGAACTTACCTCAGTGGTTTACTAGCTACGTGATGCCTAGATAGAAGTTACATTTGTTACTATTTAAGAGAGAGGGCTTTTCCTTTCTCCTACCTCGGATACTTACCCCTCCTGATGAGGCTAGAACTGGCTCTAGCCGAAACCGGTCGAGGGAAGCCAGACAGCCATCACCAGGGTTAGCCTGGCTATGGCTTCCTCTTGAGCTTTGTTGCAGATCTTTCGAAGAGATACTCTTGGTGTTGCAGAAGAGTAGTAATTTCCGAGTTTTCACATATTCTGGCGGGTTGTATTTTTCAGCAACTTGCTTATGTGTCGCGTGCCGCTGATCGAACAACGCAAGAGAGTTTAACTACAGCTGGTTCAAGCGAGCCCTCTTAACCAACAAGCCTTTTGCCCGTCCATTCACTGAATCTAACACCACGGCAACATCAGATGCATACTTGTTTGTACCAGTGCCACGATAACTGGAATGTCTTCTCTCAATGTAGGTGCAACGCACCAGCTCAGTAAGATCCGCAATTGTCTATAGAAACAGATGGTCGCAATGGAAAAGAGGGCAAGCAGGGAACGACAAGACTGTCGTCACTACCAGGATAAAGAATGCGATAAATGGCAATATTACCATGTACCCTTGCCACTGCATGTACCCATGCTGATTATGCACCTGACATATGCAGAGCCCAAGTGCATTCTGACATATGTGCCTGTGTTGATAAGGTACCTGGACATATGTAGAGCCCAAGTGCATTCTGGCATGGATACGCAAAATTTGAAGCAATCTTGGCCTTTCCCCGAGAAGAAAAGGAAAGCCGGATTCAGGGCAATCTTGGCCTTTACACGCATACAAAGGGAGAAATGACAAATAGAATTCTGACAAGCAAGGAGTGGTGGAAGGATAGGTATACATAGCCGTTCATGGACTTGGACGGATTAGATCAACTAGATTCAAAAAAATAGATCGAATGGACCCGGTTCCCAGCACGTGCTGCTCCCCACGAATAGATTGGAGCCTAGTTCCCAAAAAAAAAAAAAAAAAAAAAAAAAAAAAAAGTGAAAAAAAATATGAATAGATTGGAGCCTTGTTCCCAAAAAAAAAAAAAAAAAAAAAAAAAAAACAACTACAAAATGCTTAGTTGGGTTGCATCACAGTGCACAGGTCGAATTAGACTGGATTGAGACTGGAGTAGAAAGGAATCGGATGGGTTAGGTAACGTTAGGCCGCATTAGACTAAGTGTTAAAGGCACTAAGATTAATTTTATCCTTACCAACACTGAATGGGTTTCATACATGGCGCGTAATTCTCAATAGATTGGACTACGAACTATCCTCTTCCTCCGAATAGAACATTCGGTCATTATATGCATTTGGCCCAACTTTCAGTACAGATGCAGCGAAAATGACAGTACGTTCTGTTCGGGTGAAGACGGTAGTTGGGTTGCATGACAGTGCAGCAATTGAATATACTAGACTGGGATGAGACTGGATTAGAAAGGATTTGAGTGGTTAGATTGGACTCAAATGAAGATTCGATGAGATTATGCCGCTAGCATTAAACCTATCCTGGTCAGTATTGAGAGAAGAGAGGTTCATATACGGTGCGGTGCGTAATCAAATAGACTGCACTACGAATTGGTTGGGTTGCATTACAGATCACCGATTGCATTAGACTCGATCAGACTGGGTTCATACTGGATTAGAAGGATTTGAGTGGTTAGATTGGCTTGAGATTTTTATTTTTATTTTTTTTAACAGGTCCTTATGGTCCTGGCTCCGTATCCATTCTGGGGAGCGTCAGTCCGGTTCCTTTCCACCGGTAAGTCAAAAATTGGATTACATGGTGAACACCCTCACGCTTCCTTCCGTTTGGCCGAAGGAACCCTGACCAGCATTGAAGGCAATGGCTCATAGCGCACACCTCACTGCCAACCAACCAATGGCTCCACAGAAGGAGAAAACACACAGACCCCAACAGCACTGACCTATGCAAACTCTGCACAGACGACGTCCCAGAAGACATACCCCACTGCCTCCTGTACTGCACGGAAGCAGCATGGATATGGAACAAGGTGCGCAACCTGTGGTCCACTCTCTTCTCATCACCCCCCCCGCTCGCAACTCCCCTGAACATCCTGCTCCTATCTAACAACACTAACAATCTCAAAGGCGGCAAGGAAGTATGGTTCCAGCTACTCAGGAAGCTGGCCCTATGGGTTATCTGAAGAGGAGATGCACCAAGACGATTGAAGGAACTGAGGTGCCAAGAGAAGAAATGTGGGCTCTACTACTGAGAATGGCTGAGACTGAGATTAGATTCAGATAGAGGGAAGTAACATCGACGACGAAAGCCAGACCAGAAACGATAGCCACAAAGAGAAGGGTGTTCAAAAGAGACTGGCTTCTACAGGGAAGGATCGCCACTGTGGTGGAAAACAGATTGATTTGGAAAAAGTGGCACAATACAAGGATAGGACCACAATGATAAGCAAACTGAGATTAAAATCGCAACAGTATAGACATCTCTCCCCTTTTCTTGCTTCATATGTATTATCTGACAGAGTCACAGCAGACTCTGAGAGGAAAAGTGCTAGGGCAAGCTGATTGCCTTGAGATTTCGATTTAGATCAGAAACAGTTTTCTCAAGACTGGCTGGGAGGTGACCAAGGGGGGTGGATAGCGGAGATGGTCTGGGATAGGGGGACGGAAGACGGCCCCTCACGGCAACTACGGGAATACAAGCTGTTTTTTCACAATTGGTCTAGGACGGACGATTCTATCCCTCTGCATGCCCCCTATGAATTTCCAGAGCTGTTGCCCCCCCATTGCTCTTTCCATGGTAGAAGCACGGTAATATGGGGGAAAGTAGTGTTGTTGTTTTTTTTGGATGCTACACAGCTGTTCGTAATATGGGTTTCTAGGCGGTCATATTTTTTCTGCCACCCATTGACAAGGTTGAAGAGGCATACCTTGCATCACCACCTACCGGACCACAGTGAATCCCCCGGATTACCCGGGGCAATCGATGCTGACGGGGACAGAAGATTTATCGGACTGACTGTAATCGCTGTCCAAAAGGGACGCTGGACCCGTTTTCCACCAGGTGCAGCTCCCCACCAATAGACACAGCAACCGGGGGCACCTACTACGAGGAGGAGGGGTAGGGGAGCCTGCGCTCATCACTCCCTCTAGTAGTGGCTAGCGGTTTTCTGCAAAAAAAAAAAAAAAAAGGATTAGAGGGTTTGAGTGGTTCGATTGGATTTAGATTTAGATTTAGATTTAGATTATAGACACGAATAGGCGGATTAACCTTTACTAGATGACCTACCTGTTGCGGCTCGCAAAACCAAATACGACGGGTGATTCATTCATTGTGGAGGAAACTAATCGTTGCAAACTCTCTCTCTCTCTCTCTCTCTCTCTCTCTCTCTCTCTCTCTCTCTCTCTCTCTCTCTCTCTCTCT
>BFEA01000106.1:1024448-1055502 GCA_003427395.1 Chara braunii | reverse complement strand
GTGTGTGTGTGTGTGTGTGTGTGTGTGTGTGTGTGTGTGTGTGTGTGTGTGTGTGTGTGTGTACGTGTGAATCGCCCACCGAATCTCACACTGCACCCATCGTTAGGAGGAGCAAAGGCGAATGAATCCGCCGCTACAATGGGGAGATACACTACTGCACGAAAATGGGTGTGTGTGCTGACGCATGTGGGGGTGTGTGTGAGTATAAGTGCGTGTTAGCCGAACGACCGACTATATAGAATTTTCTTCGGTAAATGGATCTACCACTGAAAATGTGGGGGGGTGCACTGCTATATGAGAAAGAAAGGGAGCAAACATGTATGTTTCCAAACGCGCGACTAACCTCACGATGCTCCTGATGATAGGATAAACAAAAACAGATGAAACTGCCGACAAAACATGGAAGTGTACTACACGTGAGTTGTGTATGTGAATATTTTTGTGTACGTGTGTATAAGCGTGTGTGTGTGTGTAGAAGGAAGAGAGAGAGATCGACTCAAGAAGAGGAAGAAAAGGAAGGAGAAGAAGAGAAGAAGGCAAAACGAGGGGAGAAGGAGGGAATGGTGGAGTAGAGGGAGGAGTTGAGCACTGCCAGATCTGCGGTGTGGGGTGCTCGTCATCAACTTTGAGTGCTATACGCGTCATTTCTTGACTGTATCAGATCAGGAGGGTAGGTAGCATACGTATCATTATCTCTGTTGCTGCTGTTTATTGGTTATTTCACTATCATTTTTTTTAATCTTTATTGAATTATTATTTTATTATTATTATTATTGTTATTATTATTATTATTGTTATATTATTATTATTATTATTATTATTATCGAAGCAATGACGTTATGAGGATGCGTCCGTCGTCAACACCTGACTTAGTGCTTGTGCCTGACGTATCCCCCCATACTGAGGGCTCGATATGCGGCACGATCGTGACGGATCGTGTCATACCGAAAGGAACGTCGCCAACATCGAGCCTTTATGGGCGGGTGAGACGACGACGACGAGAAGGAGAGAACAAATAAGGCTCCTATCTCCCGACTGACCTCACACTACTTTCTCCGATAGGCTGAGCAAAATCAAATGAATCTACCCCTACAGCTTGAAAATGTACACTACCACGCTCACGTGTGCACGTAAGTGTGCGCTCGTGTGTGAGCGTATGAGTTGTATGTTGCCATATTCACTATACATTTAGGATAAGAAGGACTGTGTCGGACTCTCTCAATGGGTTTTTCACTGAATCATTCGGGGATTGAACCCGATAAACAGTCTGCCCAAGAATCATTTGACTAATGGATAAGGGCTCACCACCTCGCCCAAGGGTGTGTGCATGTGTATGTGTGTGCGAAAGAGAGTAAGAGAGTAAGAGAGTAAGAGAGTAAGAGAGTAAGAGAGTAAGAGAGTAAGAGAGTAAGAGACTAAGAAACGAGAACAGATAGACATAACAAACCGACAGACAACAATAGATAAACAAACAGAAATAAACAGACTGACAGACAAGCAGAAACCGACAATCAGACATACACAAACAGACAGACGCAAGTAGAGAGAAAGGGAGAGAAAGAGACTAAGTTTGTGAGAGATAAAAACCACCTACCTTTCAAGAGGGTGTTGGTATTGGGTCGCTGAATTCCGCGTTGATTGAACGTTTGGTGACTGGATCGCCGAAACTGGCGAATGCAAAGTGTTGAAGGGACTCCTAAGCTACACATATCTGGACTCTGCATCTCTGGTCTCCAGTGTGGACTTAGTCTGATCCCTCAGTCCATGACTATGTGCGTGTGTGTGCAAAAGCAGGAGAGAGAGAAAGAGAAACAAAGATGAGGGTGAGAATGTCACGATGAAATACCCGATCTTGGCAATGGTCTACGAGGGTCAACATCTCCATGAGCCTCAGATTTGTTGCTGACGTCAACAATTGCATTGTCGATTCGTAGGCTGGTAGTGGCCGTGTGACAATAGACTGGCACAGAGCACCAAGTAGAAAGAAGGACTCTGGATTCGTATGCCAGTAGAGACGAGAGTATGCTCTCTCTGGCATTCGGATGCAGTACTCTGGTCCTCAGTTGATGTAGTATTAATGCAGTTCCGCTTTCCAGATGGTATCAAATTTTTCGATTTTCAATGTGATTTTGCGGCCTCAAGTCAATTTTATTATTATTATTATTATTATTATTATTATTATTATTATTATTATTATTATTATTATTATTATTATTATTATTATTACATTATATTATTATTATTTTACTATTATTATTATAGTTATTTATATTATTATTTTTGTTATTATTGAATAGTACCGCTGGTACCGCAGCGAGCCTTGTGCCCGCCCTAAATAAAGGCAGGCTTGAATATCCACGAGAGGTCCTTGCCTCAACATTTCCAAAGAGGGACTCAGATAGTGTTGCACGCCGGTTGGTTGAAGAGCAACCGTGGTTTCACTCCGGGGTTTTTTCTGGAAGAGGCAGCTTCGTAGATGGTGGCGGCCTGGGCGCATGCAGCATGAGGCCAACATAGTAAGATGGGGCGAGGGCCTGAGGACGCAGCTTTGGCACTGCATCCGCGCGAAGACACTAAGGGGCATGGGTTGCAGTCAGACAGTGGGACACTAGCGGGCTATGGCTGGGCACGCAGAACAATATGCATGCACCCGTACGGTCTTGCAGGCAGGCAGGGTAGCAAGCAGGCACACATCGTCCTAGAGGACAAGCTTGCGGGACACCAAACGGGTTGTTGTGCCCAGGGCGGTATGGAAAAAGTAAAAGGGTGTATCTGGACTAAAACGAAGGGGATGCCAGGGAAGAAAGAAGGAGGAGGAAGAGTAGAGAAAGGTGAAGAAAAGAAAACGGGAAGGAAAAAAATAAATAAATTGGTAGGATATAACCCCATTTACTATTATTACTTTTGTTGTTATCATTTATTCTTACTATTACTATTTTTATTATTTCTTTATTATTATTATTATCAGGGTTACCTGACCGAACGTTCGAGGGCCCCCGGGTTGGCCCTCGAACGTTCGGGCGTTCGGGATCCCATTCGGGGGCCGAACACCTCCAAGTTTGGCCCCCGCCAAAACATATTTTGGGGCCTAAAAATATTTTTTTTTTTCTGAATTATTTTTTATGAGTTCTCTATGATGTAACCTACACGCCTATAAATTTTGAATCCATTCTAATAATCCCAAAAAACATTAAAAATCGTCAAAGATGGGGGTGTCAAAACGTGCTCGCCCACTCACTATTTTTTTTTTTTTCACTTTTAACTTTTTGTTTTCACTTTATTTCGGGGCCTAAAAAATTTTAATGAAATATTGATTATGTAAAATACATATCTATAAATTTTCAGGGCATTTTTCAATTCCAAAAAATAATTAAAAATCGATAAAGATGGCGGTGTCGAAAAGGTGCTGGCACACTCACTCATTTTAATTCTCTTTTTATTTTTTCTTATTTTTATCATAGTGTTTATTTTCTGTATTTTTAATTCAAATTTGGTAAATAATTTGGATGTAAAGCCAAGGCAAATATTGTTTAGTTTGTTTTTCTCCATGACATATGTTTTTTTTCAGAATTTTAAAAAAATATTTATTTTTTTATTTTTATTTTTTTGTCCGCGTTCGGCCGGAACGGCCAAACGCCTTCCGAAGAGGTCCTGTACATTCGGGCGTTCGGGTTCGGGCGCTCGGTCCGTATCGAACGCCGGCAACCATGATTATTATTATTATTATTATTATTATTATTATTACTTATTATTGTTATTGCTATATTTCGTCATCACAAGCTAGAGATGAAGAGAATGTGGGCCATTGGACATGAGTAAGACATTGTCACTGTGTGATAATGCTTACCTCCTTTATTCTTCTTCGTTCTTTATTTTGTGTTTGATAATGATTTTTACTCAGATAATATCTATTTTGCCAACTTTAGGGTCTAGACAATCAAATACAATGACTAGACATGATCAATAAACAGGGCGATTGCGAGAGCTCTGCCTGAGTTCAGGAGGATTTCTAGAGGCAGGGAACCATGAGGTACGCGCCACCTATTCCTTTTCTGTATACCCGTACAAGCTATAACCTTTTATTGGACTGCCTGTAAGGTTGTGTGATATACTATTCATGCTTTCTTCGTGATTAAGTTTATCAAAGGTAAAAAGAAGATACGACTGAAATAAGAATCATGCCTGATAGAAGGAAAAAAAACTAAGTTGATCGAAAAGGAACCTATAATGTTTAGACTGAGAGAACAAAGGCTCATGTGTGAGTTGTCGTGTACTTGTGTATGTACTGACTCAACTAAAAGACTCACAATGAGGTACTCATGTGTGAGTTGCCTTACTACCTGTCGGATCGACTGTCGTCGTGAAGGAGAGGAATATTTAACATTTAGAAATGATAAAGGGAAACTTTTATGCAGCTCACTAGTTAACTTACCGTATCAGTCTCTGAAGGCGGTAGAAAACCCATGTATGGGTCACACATTTGCCCTATGAGACCGGGACGATTGACATAATATGAAGGTGGCGGTACTTTTGTGCGTGTTACCTCACCACCTTGTTTAACTAGAGATTTGCTTGATGTCGCAACCGCATGGACTAACAGGCTGGTGGCGCTGGAGCAGAGGCTCAAGGCAAGAGGGATGAAAACTCTTGTGAGAGTCATCACGATGCTTGAATAAAACAAATCGATAAGAGGTTGCTTCACTGATCGCCTATGAATCGAATAAGTAATAGGAAGCTCATGTGTGAGTCTTCCTAGTACTTGTTTGATACCCGACTAACTAACTTAGAGAAAAGGATGAAGAGCGGGAGATTGAACAATAGTAGGGTACTCATGTATGAGTGACCCTGATACTTACCTAAGTATAACTAATGATTTGATTTTATTACTAACAAACTGGTCATCCCATATTAAACCAAGGGGATGAGAGATTTAGGAACTAACTTTCTTTCTTATTAAACGGTTCATAAAGGTTCGGTCTTTGAACTTATTCAAGGTGTAGTAAAGGGCTCCAGTGAGGGTCATCCTATTCACACACTTGAGTCTAAGACTGACTAACGATCTGCGAGAAGTAAGAAATTGCATTGCTTCTCTTTCTTTACCGGCTTACTTACTCTCAGGTATTTCGTTCACCAAACGGGTAGTAGGGATGCTTCTGTATGAGTCATCCTATTACTTGTTTTCGATATGGACTACACATTACCCACGGAAGTAGTAGGGGACCTTTGTTATGGTCAACCTATTACTTTGCTTGGTTCTGTACTAACTTACAATGAGAGATACTCTTATAGGAGTATCATACACACTCGTCTTCTGTCCAAATTAACCAGGTCTCAACTCGGTCGGCTTAGGAGGACAATAGGATGCCCTTGTGAGGATCGTCCTATTGCACTCATGAAGTAAACTGTGCATATTGTCACGTGATAGTAGGAGTCTCTTGTGCGGGTCGCCTATTATTCACTTAGACCGTTAGAAACCTCTGGGAGGGAGTTAGAAATCCAGGTCTTTCCAAAACGAAAACTGAAACAAGTTGTGGGGTGCCCTAGTAAGAGTCTCTCGACTATTTATTTTAAGTCAGTAGAATGATACTCCTGTACGAGTTATCTGACTACTCGGAACAGATCTTGTGTGATTTTTCTTACTAACCGTTTGCGTTTGCATTGAATGGACTGGAGAGGAAGTCAAGTACTCATGTGTGATTT
The DNA here is from genome assembly GCA_003427395.1 of Chara braunii. Classification (NCBI taxonomy): domain Eukaryota; kingdom Viridiplantae; phylum Streptophyta; class Charophyceae; order Charales; family Characeae; genus Chara; species Chara braunii. The sequence goes on along the minus strand of BFEA01000106.1, from coordinate 1,049,802 downwards.
ACTCGATTGCCTGTTTGATTAACAGATTGGTTGGCATTGACCAAGTAGCGAGAGATTCATGTCTGAATCAACTTGCTGCTTGAGTATGTCAGGACAATAGAAAAGAGAGAAAAGAACAATGCTCCTGTTGGAGCAAGGTCTTGCAAACCTGGAAAATATGAGTTAGGAGCGTGAGAAAAATAATACTAGCAGAAAAAGAACTACTGTGAGGTCAATGTCCGTTTATGGCTTTCGAGTGAAAGGTCACAACAACAAATGAGTTAAAACTCTACTACATAAGCACCAAGGTGTGTGCTTATTTCCAAAGAGAGAGAATGCAAGGAATGAGAGTAGGGAAAATATGAGTTTCCCTTAGACAATTTAGGACGCAGACATGGAACTCCTTGAATGAGAGGAGAAGGGGACAAACGACTTAGGGTAGAATTGTGAGAGTGGAAGCTAGGGATTAGACTTTGGGATGTCGAACTCAAGACTCACAGTCCATATCTAAGGGGATTGACCCTTAGATATCAATATGTGGGAAATCAAGTGGGAGTGCTGAATCTTTGTTGACCTGTGTGTGTGCAAGTCTTTGTTTTGGTCTACTGCAATTGAAGGAGTGGTTCTACGAAAAAAACCCAATTTTTTGTTATCTCTCGATAACAAGTCGATTGTTACCGATTCAACTTTTCCTCCTTGACTTGATACCCACATCTAAAGTAAAATTGTCACTTGTGGTCACTGCCTGAATAGTCATAGTCACTCTCAAGAGTTTTTTGAAGAAATGTGAGGGGATTGGGCTTACGCCTCAGGAAAGATAAGAGCTGTCATACATGGTTTGGAGAGTGAGGGACAAGGTCAATGGTTGATGGTTGACGTCGTCAGTGCATGGCATGTAAACTGTCTTCGCATTATTCTGTGCAGGTCTGTTTTGTGCGTGATTTTGGATTGAACTGGACCTGACCTGTTGAAGAGTCTTGGACACACATCACTTGTGAAAGTGAGAAGGGATCTCTATGGTTATACTACAATATTCATTATTTGTCTTATATTGGTCAAATTAGGAAAGAAAGAAAGCCCTTGGTATAAAGAAGTTTTGATTGACATTTTTTTCGGAGAAATAATACATTTTAGATTCAGAAGCGGATATAGACAGTCTTATAAAAAGTTCGACTTGAATATCTAAAAGTCTAGGACAAGGAAATCACATCCTTAACCTAACTTGACTAACGGGTCAGTCTTTGGCATCTTACCGCTCGTACCTCATTCCTATGCTGCGACGATCGAGAAAACGCCCTAGGCTGACCTACCTCTACAAAGGCAAGTAAAAGTCTTTGCATGTCGGTCGGTAGCTCAGTTGGGATACGTCTACCTAAGGGTGGTGACAGCCCCTTGGGTACAGGTAAGTTATACCTCGCGGCATCTTGACTTGTCGAGGGGTGTCATGAGAGGTATAGCACGCACGCATGGTCGGAGTGGTGACTGGTTCTATTCAACAACTCTGAAGAAACATCCTGCATGACACGATCCTGCGATTCTGCGCTCCCAGCAGGGTGCGGGACTGCTGCGCGCGACACCGCTCTGGATACTTTTTCGTTTTATGTAGGCGGTTGGCTATAGAGAATGATGAGATGGGTAATGATTATATTATGTTGTCATCACTTTCGATGAGTTACAATTTTGAAACTTTGACTTTTGTCACATCAAGTCGTTAAGACTTTTGTAGTTGCAACAAACTGAAAGTATGTTAATTTTGTCCAACGTTGTAACTCGATGGGTGGACTACCATTACAGCATGCGCATTGTGGTGTAAGGTCGTGGGTTCGAATTTTTGAATCCTCAACTTTGCCAACTTGTGCGGTGACGTTGACCAAGGCATGCCGAATTGTAGTCTTATGCTAAGTGGCGGAGCACCGGAGCCGTTACGAGTAAGTCAGATATGAAAAAAAAACGGAGTATTGGATTCAGTTACTATAGCGGCCACGTCGAATCTGTTTCTGTGCACACGCTCTCAAGCCGAAGGGCGTCGACTTAGGTGGCCACTTGTTCATGTTCATAGGGGGATGAGGTAGGGAAGGGGTGGACTCAGTTGGAGCACAAGGCAAGGGAACCACGGCTCGGTACTCTATGAGCAGGCCTACGACACCTCACTTGGTGACAAACGATAGTAATATATAATGACCTCCCATCAAATGAATTTGGGGGGGTCCGAAACTTAGGTCGAGATAAAGCACACTCAGTTGCTGACGATCGAAAAATGCAAGTCTCTGTCGATGATACCTGCTCCGAGTAAGTTGTGGTGTGGTCGTGGTTGTCCTGTACTTGAGTGTCCCCTGTGTGTGGGTGGGTCCACTGTGCGGAGATGACGATATCGGAGCAAATACCCTTACAGGGGTATTTGGGGTATTTGCTCATGTGTTTTACAATGGACAAAGTGTCGTGATGACTGCTATGACGGAGTCGGTTTAAACTGAAAGGCGGCAAGAGTGTCCTAATACGACGCCTCAACAGACTCCTCAACCAATAATCCCGAGGCGTATGGGCAAAATGTTTTAATAAATGATCGCGCATGCTGCAACGACACACGCGGAAGAAAAAAAAAAAAAAAAAGGTTAGTAATCGCAACCTCCTACCATAAAAGAGATGGAGGGTTACTCGAATGGTGGAAGTCGTACGTACGACGTCAATAATTTAGGATTAATCGGAATTCCGGCTATGTGACTGGATAAGTTAGTCGGTTCGAGTCCACGGATAACAAGCTCATCAGTATATGAAAAATCGGTCGTCCACTCCGCCGTATGATCGAATCTTGGTTAAATTTTTGCGTAGATCCTGGCCATGCGGCCAGGGTAACAAAAAAGGGTTTGTTTGCTTATAGTAGCGGTGCCACGACAGACAAACGTGGCTCGATTCGACTTTCAAACGAGATTTAGGCTCGACGCGCTAACTAGAGTGAACCCTATATTCTACGTAAGATTCGATTGTTCCTCTTCTACCTGAACTAGGAGTTGGCCCAGTAGGTTTAGATACGGATTGATAGGCCGGAGGTTAGAAATTCGAGTCCATCCTACCGTTGGTCGAGCTCTTTAGTAGGAGGGCTCACTACAGAAACAATTGTTTCACCCCGCTGTCCATCTGCACGGACTCAAAACCACGACCATTGGAACGAGAGTTAGTATGCTAGGAACGAATTTGGGCTCCTCCCATGACAGGAGCCCGACAATTGGCGACACGGGGGGCGTTAGAGTAGTTACAGTAAGATTTTTTTTATTTTTCTTTTTATTATGTTTTGTTACTTTATGTTTTTGTTTTTATTATTTTTTTTGTTATTTTAAATTTTGATTGTTTTGGTTGTCGTGTGGGCTTTTAAACTGTCACTTTGAATACTTCCTAAACTATCCAGAAGAATCATTGAGAAGGCATAAAGGAGACAACCAGCCACCATGAACTATGGAAGCAAGAAGCACGAAAGGTATCGCTCCCTAACCAGTCAAATGCACAAGGTAGGAATTAACATTCCGCTAGAACATGGAAATATACATCAACATATGGTTTTAAATAAGAGGCACTGACCATAAAATTTAATAATTTTTTATTATTATTATTATACAACTGGAGCAACAGGAATGAATTTGCCCGAATTGAGGAACATATTCTTTGAATAGAGGAAATAACAGAGTAAGACAGTCGAGGTCGGGGCGTACGTGAGCAGCAAACACGAACACAAGTGTGAGAACAAGAGTGGGAAAAAGTGAGGACTAGGGCGTAATCTTGGACAAAATAGTGAAGCACGAGAGCAAACAAGAGTGTTACAACAACAAAGTAAGAGTGAGAGTAAGCGATAGCAAACCAGTAAGCGGGCATGAAGAGGGTGATAGTGTGAGGAGATGCGGTCTAGCAGGCGAGGAAACAATCGAGGGCTAAACGGGTCTGAACAGTCGAGAGCAAGTGCGAGGGCAAGCAAAGGAAAAACAGCATACCCTCGTGAGTACGAGTGGAGGAACGACCATTATCACAATCGAAAATTTAACCACTGGCGGGATCACATGAGTGAATAGCGGAATAGCAGCTATAAAGGGAGGAAGAGGTGGAGAATAAGAAAGCAAAAGAGAAAAAAGTTAAGATGAAAGGTGAATGGTAGCAGGATAAAAAAGGTAGAGAAATTAGTAATTAAATTAGAGGAAAAAACGAGCATTTCCCTCGAAATACGATGCGACCTCATCTTGCTTGCACCTTGTTGAGGTGCATGGAAAGATAAAATTGTTTTCAATCAAACCACCACATGTAGAAGTGAAGTGGAAGGGATCGAAAAGGGAAAGAACAAGAGGGTTGACTAGGATCACGGAGTAAGATTGTGAAGGAAGGAATCAAGAGGGAGGGAGAAAGGGAAGATGAAAAAACGAAAGGAGACAAGATCATTACTAGGGAGAACCGGGAGAAAGGGAAGAAATAAGGGGAAAAGAGACTCACCTATATCATAATTACCCTGAAGTTGGCGTTTTCGACATGAGTTTTGGAATCTTGTATACGAGTTATGTGAATTTTTTCCGTAATTGAGTCGTGATCACCACGTGGTGTTGAGTACGAGCTATGAACGATTCTTTGAAAAAGAAAGTCTAAGGTAAGTTACCTTGTACTTCATTTTTTCTTCTTATCTATTTTTTTATTATTACTCATTTTATTAATATTATTTTTTTTATATATTATGATTGGGATTAAGAATGGACCAGTTACATATCAACACAAGTGCGATAGCTAAAGTATAAGTGTGGATGTGGATTGAAGTCGTGAGAGCAAGTCCGACTATGAGATCATGCGTGCGAAAACAAACGTACTAATATCAGACGCAAGGGAAAGCAAAAACAAGTGTGAGCAGTGAAAAATGAATGGGATAAGGTGGAGAATGGAAGAGGAATGAGGAAGGGAAGTCACGTGGGAGGCAGCAGATGGAAGGGTGAAGTCGAGAGTTCATACGAAAGCAAATGTGAGATTGCAAGTGCTATCGCGAACGAAGTGACGAACAGGATTTGAGATGCATGACGACTGCTGAAGAGGGGAGCCAGTTGTGAAAAGGAAGAGCGGGGAATGATAGAAGAGATGGTAGGAGTGGAGAAACGAGGAAGAAAAGAAGGGGGGAGTAGGAACGGGGAGTGGGGAAGGAGAAAAAAAACGACTTGGCATAGAGGCTCTTCGCTCCTTCACCACCGATTGGAGACATTACGTGGTAGCGAAAATGGCCTCGACCCTACCTCAGCTGCTTACCATCGGAAAAAAAAATAAGAAAAATTGAGGCTCGTGGGATGAGCGAAGCATCAACGACTTACCCCGTGAGGTTGGGCTCGTCATCCGCCCGACTTGTTAAAATATGCGTTTATCTCTGTCATGCGTCCATGACTTCATACCGGTATCTTGTACACTACGACGAATCGTGTTGCATTAAGGTTTCATCCCGCTTGATTGGGGGTTATGCAAACTATCTCCCTCTTCTTCTTTTAGGCTCTTCTGCGTCTCGATTTGTTGGTGTGGCCAACTACAACAGACTCATGTGGATCTAGAGGGTAAAGGATGATACTCTTGCGAGCACGTTTATAGGCAGAGAATTTGATCGTTTGAGGCATGTTGAGTGCATAGTGGAGTCGTTTCTCTCGTGCCACGTATCTTCCCATGACAGAGATGAGGCGGTACACTCCTTCTTTGATATGTAGGTGGTTGGTTACATCCGACTATGAGCACAAGGATTGGTGGCTCTTTCGTGTGAGATGTTTGTTAAGGAAGAGTGGTGATCCCACGATCTCAGAGTCAACTGAGTTAGCGGGTGCAATCTGCAGCTAGTCGAGTGGGCGGGTGCTATCTGCAGTTAGTCGGGTGAGTAGGTGTTGTCCACAGATAGTCGATTGAACGAGTGCTGTCTGCAGACAGTTGGATGAGTGGGTGTTGTGTTCGCAGCCAATCCAATGAGCAGATGTGGCGGGTTGTGTTGGATTGTGTGATATGCTCTCACCTTGCTGTTGGCACTAGTCTCCGGAGGGAGAGTTCACATGCAATCCAAGAAGCCAGATTTGCGACGTCCTGGTAGCTCGTCTCTCATCCCATGATTGTTCGACGTTCTTTTGGTAGGCTGGTCGGCGTGATATTGCCTACGTGCCCTTCCCCCATCGATCCTTGCGACTGCTTGTTACACCCGTTACCTGGTTGATATTGCCAATAGTCATATGCCTATCTCAAGACTAAGTCATTGCACATCTGAGTGCAAACACTTGGGTGTTGTAAACTGCGAATGACGCTTTATATGTGATTGACTTTGTTAGTACTCTTGTGATATCTACCCTTAAGAAATAATGTTTTATTATTCGTATTATTATTATTATTATTATTATTATTTTATTACTAGTTACTGTTATAATTATTATTACTTACATACGTGACCATACAACTATTAGACTAACCTACCCGATAAAATGTCCGAAGGAAAGAGGCATGCTCTATCTAAAGAATTATTTATTCTTATAAACATCAAACTTCCGATTCAGAACTGGTGTGGACAGGAAAAACCTGATTGTTTAATTAAAACAAAGCATTGCAATAGTATCAACAAAGGTTGTCACAATGTGATTTTACTCAGTGCTCTGAATGTCAAAGTGAAGAGATTTAACCAAACACAAGTAAATAGCGAGAGTAGCTATGACACTTTTGAGGTAGCCAACTGCCACACCATCTAATTTGTGATGTGCATAAATGAATTAACAAGATTCATGCTACTCCTGTATACCATTCTGCAAAGTCATAGCAAATGAATGGGCTTAGAAGGATTGGCAGAGAAAAGGAAGATTGTGTTGAGCTTGACTCTAGTTCAACTCTGTGAAATGATTCAAGAAGTGTGGAATAAGTGAAAAAAAAATGTCTAATGATATGAGTCTAAGGCCTATACGGACAAGGCTAGAGTTTGCAATAAAATGTTTTCCCTCAGGCACGAAGTGTCTGAATTACCTTAATACACAGGCAACAACAATACTCTGGCACCTTGCAATTGAACAAGTAATGAATTGATGCATTAAAGTAGCCAAATATAAGATTTGGCTTTACTTTACTTGGGTCTGTCGGACTGGATTGGATTCTTCTTATCAAAATGGCACGCTGACCGCACCAACTTATGACACTTCTGTCCTTAACCTTATGGCCTACCCTACCAGGACAACGTAGGACTGAGACTCGTCAATATTCTGTGGTCGGGTTTAATCTGATTCAGACACAAGAAAAATACATAACAAGAAAAAATATATATAGACAATAAGAAAAAATAGTGAGTCGAAAAAGTTACCCTTTTGATCCTATGTTACCTACGCCACCCGTATAACACTATCCATATCAAAGTCTAAAAGATAGTTTGTATACTATTTACTTATATTTTTATTCTTGCTATTGAACGACATTAACCATAGGAAGGATGAGGAAGAGATACATAAATTATAATTGAAAACATGCATCTCCATTTTATTTTTATTTCTTACTCATAATAGATACAACCATGGTATTGTTAAGACATTATTATTATTATTAGTGGTAGTAGTTGTAGTATTATTATCGTTATAAGTATTATTAATATTGTTATTATATTGTATTAATAAATTATTATTATTACTATTACTATTATGATCAGGGTAACTGACGTTCAGGACGGGCTGAATGCCCGAACCCGAACGCCCGAACGTATGGGACCCCTTGGGAATGCGTTTGGCCGTTCGAGCCGAACGCGGACAAAAAAAAAAAAAAAAAAAAAAAAAAAAAAAAAAAAAAAAAAAGTTCATCAAGAAAATATGAAAAAAAGATATGTTATGGAGAAAAATAAATTAAACAAGATTTGCCTGAGCATTAAATCTAAATTCCTTACCAAATGTGAAACAAAAATAAAATACGGAAAATAAATACTAATAATGAAAATAAATAAAAATAAAAAGAGAATGAAATTTAGTGAGTGCGCGAGCATGTTTTTGACACCACCATCTTTGGCGATTTTTCATTTTTTTTGGCATAGCTAAATGCCCTGAAAATTTACAGATATGTACTTCACATATTACAAAACCCACTGAAAAAGTTTCAAAAAATAATAAAATTGTTTAGACCCCGAACTAAAGTAAAAACAAAAAATAAAAAGTGGAAAAATACGTGGGCGAGCACGTTTTGACACCACCATCTTTGGGGATTTTTAATTCTTATGTGGCTTAGGAAAATGACTTGAAAATTTACAGGTATGTACCTCACGTCATAGAGAACTCACAAAACAAAATTCAGAAAAACATAATTATTTTTAGGCCCCGAAATAATATTTGGTGGGGGCCGAACGCCGTCGGGTTCTGACCCCGTACGGGACCCCGAACGCCCGTACGTACGGAGGTCTGCCCGGGGACCTCCGTACGTACGGGATGATGACCCTGATTATGATTGCTAATTAGTTGATAATCATACGCTGAAAGGAGGGTCAGGAATGTAAAGAAGTGAGAAATTGGAGAGGAGAGAGTCGTCATCAGTTGTGATGGTGCCTACCTCCTTAATCCTTTGTCATTTACCCATTGTCTAATCCTTATATATATCAATCTTTAACCATGATTGCAAGACTATACCCTTGTTTTTATTCCTTGAGAAGACTTTGACTTTTGTCAAACTTTGAACTTTCATACAAAGATTTAGACACATCTAGGTGGCATAAAACTTTGTCGGAGTTCAGGCGGAACTCTGGATGCAGGGAATAGAAAGGTACACGTGTTGTAAATATAAACCGTAAACTCTTAAAAACTATGACTTTTATATGTTTGCCTATGTTTGTATCGGTAGAAAATATTATTGTTTTCATTGGATTTCTTTAAGAATAAGGCTTAAGTTAAAGCAAGTGGGATTACATGTATGAAGAGCTAATAAATTTTCATATGAAAGACAATGACTATATGAAAAACGATTCGGTTATGGATTGAGTATGTATAACTGATTATGAAAAACATAATGAGAACGAAAAACTCCTATGTGAGTTGTCTTATTAGTGCATGTTTATTTTGGATGGATAATGGTAGGAAGGATGTGGACTCCGTGAGGTCTTGCTGTGCTTGATATATCCTTTTTAAATTATTAAAGATTGAATCACAGTGAATTCAGTTTGACACTATGAAAATTATTAGATTATGTATGACTATGATTGTTGAGATTCTTTAATATTTGACCAAAGTGTTATGAATGGAAAATACTTGACTAACATTTTTTTTGTCAAACATTCGATTAATAGTCACATCATTTTAAAATAAATTAACAGGGGTCAAATGAGAGTCGGACAATATTTGAAAGTGCACATTAAAAGGAAATTCTCAAATGAACTACCTTATTGTGAGTTGCCTCAGTCATTGGATGCGGACATATGTGACCTACCCTACTGACTTAAATTTTTTTGAATGATCTAAGATTTAACATGCTCTTAGTTCAAAGATGAGAGAGTTTAAGAAAGGTGACGGTGTTCTTCATAAAAAAATTGCTCCGAAGATAGGAGGAGTGAGACCCCATGAGGTTTGCCTTATTACGTATTTGCTTTGTGGAAGGGATGTGGTAGAAGCGAGGTCCTGTGAGGTCTACCTTATTACCAATTAGCCTAAGACAACTAAAAGTTTGTGAATATAAGGAGTGAGGTCATGTGAGGTCTTTTCTGTTACCAACCGACACCAAGTAACGGTGATAAGAGGGGTGCGACCCCGTGAGTTTTGCGCTATCGCTGACCGGCTTGAGCGAAAGTAAGAAGAGTATACCCCAAAAGATTTACCCTACTATCGGAATACCTTCTTCAGTGATCGAGGGGAAAAAAAAGTATCGCAAAAGAATAATCAATTTATAACAATCACTATCGGATTCTATCTAAGTGGGGATGGTAGGTCTATCTTGGAACCTCTTGATTTATTTCTATCTTATAATTTTGTTCTATATGAGATTGATAATGTTTTATTTTGCATGTTTAAAAGAAGAAACATATGCGAAATAATGGATCAATTATAAGAAATAAGGAAGGAAACAACAGTGGACAGAAATTCAAAAGAAAAAATGTTAGGTTGGTGGTCATAAAGGTTAGAAAGGGTTAAGTGAGCATTACCCAAGATTATTGAGTCAGGCGGAGAGAGAATAAATTGTTGTCTGTTATACTTGACATTGCACAAACCGTGAGGCAACGACTTTGCAACTAGGTAGAGTTAATCGTAGTACAAAAGTTACTTATAGCATTCACACGGATCGGTGGTTGCGACCCTCTGAGTCGTATTATGTAGAAAAAATCATCTAGATAATGGTACGGAAAAAAGGTGTTAAGATTGTATTGGAGTGTGTTGAGTTTATAGGTCTTGGTCATTATTGGAGAGAAAGTTTACGAAAAAATCCATACGAAACTCCAATTATGTTATCATTCGATAACAGGTCAGTAGGACTTTCAACTCAACTTTCGTATGACATTGCTGAGCGCACCGACTCCTGCCTTTTTCGTAAAAAATGAAAACTATCTTGGTCACGTCACACAACAGTTAAAGAAAACAAAATAATAAGATAACTTGGGGACAACGCTCTTATAATCATGCGAACCACCGAGACAGACTTGGCTCGAGACGCACGTGGTTGTGTTGCTACCTCACTGCTCTAGCCGAGTGCATCAATCGTACTTCCCACGGTCCCCTACGAAAGGATAGGTTCCCACGGGCACAACTTATCTTCCCTATGGGGTTGTCACCACCCTTAGGGGCATATCCCTACCAAGTTGCTGACTCACTTACGAAAGTTTGTACATGCAGTCGCAGAGGTAGGTCAACCGATGACGTTTGCTTGATTTACTGCAGTATAGGAAACGCTTGGTTAAACACTAAGTGCATCCGAACGTCGTTCGTCCCTTAGGGCGATGATCTCCTAAGTACGAAACAGACGCAAGTCGACTAGGACGACCCCAACCAGGAGTGAAAACCGCAAAATAATCTTAATTCTTTAAATACTAGTCGACGAAAGTGATAATAACGACACTTAATTACATCAACGAATTTATCATAGCCGATAAGCATGTATATACGATTCAACATAAGTTGAAACCATAACTAAAAGAGTTCGAACACCATATGTTAGAACCAATAACACAAGTTCGAAATGAAACCTGACGACCTCGGGTCGAACTCGATAAACAAAAACATTATATTGAGCCGCCAGTAGGGAGTTCGCTTCGACAATAACCTCGATGCAACCGACAAGGTAGTCAGTCTGCCTCAGTTTTGACTTAATAAGACGCGCTGCCAAAATCCATTCACTCCACCCTACTGCCAACCTAAGATTAGCTATACACTTCTGTCATCACTCGTGTCCATCCGTTTGATTTTTCTCTTGGTGTCAGTCAACTTTGTGGGTGATTCTTGATTATGTGCATTACTCGAAGTGGTGCATATCCCACCCTCTACGAAGTGTCAGTCTTATAGTATTATTATAAAATTAGATCAATAATAATTTAATTGTCTGAGTTCCCTACCAAATTTGTATCTCATTAAAAATAATAATCTTTATGGTTAAAAAATTGTGAGGATTTATTTTATGGTTAAAAATTTGTAAGGATTTATTTAAATGTATAAAAACTTTACGTTAGTTTTTAATGTTGTCTATGAAATAAACTTAAGATGGGATAATTTTTTTATGCGAGTCAAAGAGTTACATTTTTGACTACATTGATTTATCATTAAAAAACATAATAAAATTTTATTGGCATTATGGTTAATATCTTCTTGCTTCGGATATTGACTTTGTTCATGGTGGTTTATTTGCATAATTGGTGATATGTATTAATAATAAATACTCTCATTTGTAAGTAAGCAATATTGCAGATACTATGGTAAATGATAATGAATTTGATCAAAGTTTCTGAATTAAACAAGAAGCCCATTAGATATAGTCGATTTTCTTTCCCATTGTCAGTGGTTGTTGCTACCGTTCTCAACTACCTCCTTCTGTTGGCAGCAGGAAGAACAATTTGCAAGAGTTCCTTAGTAGGTCTTAGCCCACTCATCTACAAAACGGTTCAACATTGTTATTGCATACGAGGAGATTCTCCGCCTTCGATGTGAAGAAGTGCATGGCACAACTTCTCTTGCCATCATGGTGGCGGAGGTGGCGATCGAGCAGCACTGTGTTGATGCCCACGGTGGCGGAGGTGCCGAGCTAAAGGCATGGGCCATAATTATTATGGTGAGCCTGGTTGGCCTAATGACTTACTTACTGACCAATCCTCCCGCGTGTCAGACAGATTCCTCAGTCGAGATGACAAAAGATTGGGTCGGGCTACTTAGGGCCTCGTTCCACTACTCGCCATCCGCCACAAACAGTTGCGAGACTTGGCGAGGCCGAAAACTGCATTTTTCTGGCGGAAAAAGGGTCTTGGTTCCATTACATCGCCGCCGCCACGTGCGCTGTGGTTGCTATCCCGGCCTGCTCCCCGGACTGTGGAACGGTGGCCGCCTTCTCTTCACCATGTACTCGTACTGGAAATCACCCCAGGTGCAGCTAAAACTTGCCAACACTAGGGGACAACGCAGGTGGACTGTCAGGATGGCTGTGTCAGGGGCAATGGCCACACGAAGCATTTCGCGGAGGGGTGAGGAGTAGAGCCTCCACGAAGGGCCGTTGCAGGCAGGGGAAATGGAAAGCCTTGGCGGCACATAGCCAAGTGATTTCACACCCAAATTCTGACAGCCTCSATTTCGTGGCTATTGGCTATGCAGTGGAACCAAGTCGCGTCCGCCATGCGTGGCGGATGGCGAGTAGTGGAACGAGGCCCTTAGCCTTGGAAAACGGAGAAAGACATCACATTTCATTCATCATCTGGTGGAGCTGGGTTCGAACTCAGATTTGCATTTCAACAGTTCACGTGTGTATCAAGGGAGCGAGGGCCAACAGTGGCGTTCCTGTGCAAGCCCCATTTCCCAAAAGCAAGCGCCAAAAGTTTTCACAGGTTCCATTGGGAGGAGGGAAGGCCAGACCGTGGGCCAACAGTGGCGTTCCTGTGCAAGCCCCATTTCCCAAAAGCAAGCGCCAAAAGTTTTCACAGGTTCCATTGGGAGGAGGGAAGGCCAGACCGTGGGCCTCCATGCGCTGGTCACCAAATCCGAAAAACGGTGGGTGTATGTGCCGGCAGAAAGCGGAAATATACGTTCGCCACTTTTTTTGCGTTCCTCAGATTGGGTTTTGGTGAAGCGCGGAGGAACACGTTTCGTGGTCCCCACGGGGCAGAGGAACACGTTTCGTGGTCCTCAGGTGGCCCCGCAGCGCGAATCGGAGGTTCCGGGGAATGTCCCCTTCCCCTTCCCCTTCCCCTTCTCCTGCCGCTGTCGTCTCCCCCCCGAAAAAGGCCACGTGTGGTTGTGTGTGTGTGTGAGTGTGTGTGTGTGAGAGAGAGAGAGAGAGAGAGGCGTGGTGCTGCGCGGTGCTGTCAGTGCTCAGTCGTGGTTAGGAAGGAGAGATGGTGCCGGCGATGTGATGGGGGCATGGCGTCTTCCTTAGCTAGACCTCATATGACAAGCGGTCTCCTCTCCAGCTCGTCGTTAGCTTCTTCATCATAGGGCCTCGCCAAGGCATCTGGTCTTACCTTGAAGGTTTAATGGCTGATCACTTCGCCATAGCCAACGTGAGACCACCATCGTCATCGTGCCAACGTGGGGCTTTGTCATCTTCACTAGGTAGCAGAAAACTCCGTCGTCAATATGGTACTTCCGCCATAGCCAAATCTTACCATCGGACCTTCATCTTCATCGTGCCAACGTGGTTACTTCGGCCATAGCCTCAATCAATGAGACCAGTGGATCTTCGGTGCCTTCATCGTCGTGCCAACGCCTTGCTTCCGCCATAGCCACATGTTACCATTGGACCTTCCTTGTCATCATCGTGCCAACGTGGCACTTCCGCCATAGCCACATGTGACCATCGCATCGCATCTTCATTGATCAGTGGATCTTCGTTGCCTTCATCGTCGTGCCAGCGCCTTGCTTCCGCCATAGCCACATGGTACCATTGGACCTTCCTGGTCGTCATCGTGCCAACGTGACACTTCCGCCATAGCCACATGTGACCATCGCATCGCATCTTCGTTGTCTTTCTGCCAACGTTGTTTCGTCTTCTTCATTGCTAGAATCATAGCGAGGAGCCATAGCCACATGAACGTTGGAGCCTAGCGCTTGTCCGCCATAGCCACATGAACGTTGGAGCTTAGCGCTTGTCTGCCATAGCCACATGAACGTTGAAGCTTCGCGCTTGTCTGCCAACTACCGTCGTAGTTCTTCATTAGTCGCCACGTAGATCAGCCATGTCCATGTCAGACAATCTTGGAGTGTACGGCTCGTTATCTGGGACGGTCCCGGTAAGTGACCAATCAAGCTTTACCGCCATTTTTTTTTTGGTAGTTTACTCTTTTCTTTTTCTGACGTTCTGTCATTTTTTCCCCTCTTTTCCTGAAATTTTGTGTTCCTTTTTTTTGTTTTTTTTTGTTTTTTTTTGTTTTTTTTTGTTTTTTTTTGTTTTTTTTTGTTTGCTTTCCCCCCTCCTCGCCTCCGCCGCCCCTCCGCTCCCTCTCCTCTCGGTCACCCCTCCCCTGACATTATACGTCTTATGTACTCTTGAAGTTTCATTCCTTCCGCCGCTTCCCCCCACTGTCCCACTGTCCCACTGTCCCACGTTCAACTGCGTGGGACAGCGTCCCACTGCCCCACTGTTCCACGGTCCCACTGCCCCACTGTCCCACTGTCCCACTTTCCCACTGCCCCACTGTCCCACTTTCCCACTGCCCCACTGTTCCACTGTCCCAATGGCTGATATAAGTGGGCCATTGCTCGTCGAGGGTACATGTGGGTGCTGCGAAAATCAAATCGAAGCAGCGTCTGTAATTTAGTAATATCTATCACCCAGCATTCCATGGTTGTTTCTACTGCCAGGGGTTATTACTTCAACTGGGCTGATAACCATTGCTGTTTTAACAATCCCACCAATGGCTGGTCAGTGCGGAGAAAAACGAAGCAACTTATACCGCAGTTAAACGTGGGACAATGGGACTGTGGGGACAGCGGGACGCTGTCCCACTTGTATCAGCCATTTTCCTCTCGAGTGTACGTCCAGGTTCTCTGCGAAAACAGACTTAAATAATCTGAAAAATCTATCACTCAGGATTCGATGGCTGGTTCACTTTTCGCCACGTGTCGCATATCTATCACCCCCCACCATCCTATTGGTTACGCGTTGCCGAAAATGAAAATCCAATCAGCCTATCTATCGAATCTGATCTAATCTCTACTATCTTCTACTCCCCACCAACCTTTCATTCTGTCTTTCGTATCAGTTTTGCTCTGCAAGGTGGAAGATAATAAAAGAGTGGCAAGCAGTCGCTGAGTTTTTTTGCTATTGTATTGGCTTAAAAGCACTTGAAAGCATTTTTGTCAATAGCAAAAAATGGCTGAGTTCTTTCGTATTAGTTTTGCGACTTTTGCTATGGAAATTTGGAATCACGTCAGAGAGTGGCAAGCAATGACCGAGTTGCTTTCGGAAGATGGTGGTTCATCATTGATGAACAATACAGCAGCGTGGCCATTGCTAAGAGCGTCCATTTTTTTTTTCTTCTTCTTCACATTTTAGTATGAACAGCAAAAGGATCTCGTGGCTGGATTGATTGATATGGTGCAATGGCTGGATTGATTGGTATGGTGCGGTGGGTGGATTGATACGGTGCAATCTTTTATCGGTTTTGCTCGTACAGAAGAGGGGAAAGGCTCTGACCAATCAAGCACCAACCGAAACAGAATGTGATTGATTGACAGATCCACCTGTCGATAAGAGGGACGTAGAGTTATATAGATAAATAGATAGGTTGTGTAGAAAGATTGGTAAATAGATGGATTGTTGGTTCGATAAATATGTCTGTGTGTACGCGCGCGCGCGAGAGAGAGAGAGAGATTGGGATGGGGTTAGGGTATATAGGGTATAGAGGGTATAAATGATGGAAAAGGACGGTATGGCCGGATTTTTATTACAGTATTATTATTATTTTTTTGGAGAAGAGGCAGGAGTTTTGTATAATTATTTTATTATTTTTATTATAGGGTCTACGTACAGCAATAAATGAAAACGTCAGAAAAAAGAGGGCTGTCTACGATCGACGGCTTTGTTTAAGGGCCGTCGACGATCGGAGGCTTTGTTTAATTAAGTGAACAAAGCCTTCGATCCATTCGTGGACGGTCAGGCTCCGATCGATATGGGAAGGGTCAGATCGATTAAGGGTGAGATGGTCTGATCGATTAATGGTGAGGTTGTCTGATCGATTAATGGTGAGGCTGTCTGATCGATTAATGGTGAGGGGGTCTGATCGATTCATGGTGAGGGGGTCTGATCGATTCATGGTGAGGGGGTCTGATCGATTACTGTTGCGGGGGTCCGATCGATTAATGTCGAGGGTCCGAAAGCTCCCACCTTCCCCCTTCCCCCCGCCCTGTATGATTGTTGCCTGTGTTCAGGTGATACTCCCCACGAATGGATGGGTCCGATCGATTAATGGTGAGGGGGTCCGATCGATTAATGGTGAGGGGGTCCGATCGATTAATGGTGAGGGAGTCCGATAGATTAATGGTGAGGGGGTCCGATCGATTAATGGTGAGGGGGTCCGATCGATTAAGGAAAAGGAAGAAGAAAACGGAAAAGGAAGAAGAAAAAAGGAAAAAGAAAAGGGAAAAAGAAAGAAGGAAAAAGGAATTTTAAAACAGATAAAAGACTCTGGGCAAACGAATATCTTGACCCTCGCAACGATGAAGAGCGCAGCGAAATGCGAAATGCGGTACTCAATGTGACTTGCAGACATCCGTGACGGCGCCATGGATAGGAAAATGGGAAAAGCAGCTAAAAGGAAAAAAGAATGAAAAATAAAAAATGAAAAATGAAGAAAGGAAGAAAGAAAGAATGATCTATGCGCATGTTTAGCTCCTAAATTCATCATACCACCAGTGTACGAGCCGCCGTTGTCCGAAACTTGCGCGTTCGCATAGAAGAAGGGGGAGGTGGGCGCGCGAAGGGGCGCGCGAAGAAGGGGGAGGTGGGCAATTTTTTATTTAATTATTTATTTGTGTGGCAAAATATAGGGTCGGCCATACTGGTAAAAGGGAAAAAAAAAGAAAAAAAGGAGACGGGTCCGCTGTCAAGTATCTGACCTCGCCTCTCTTTTCTATGCGACAGCGGACCCTTTTGTTTTTTTTGCCTAAGCTAAGAAAAAAGGTGGATTAGGGACCCGGAATATTTTTTTTTGTGGAGTCTTTTCCTCCTCCCCTGCCCAACCCCCCTGTTATTCTTCGTGATCCAAAGGTAGTGCCATAACCGTTCTTTTTTTTTTCTTTTTTTTTTTTCTTTCTTTTTTTTGGGTATGAATGCATGCTCATGGTGTTTGAGATTCATGTGGCAATCCATCTTCTATTCTATCTGATTCCCCCATCTTCTCCATATCTGATCGATCTCCTCAGTCTATTATTATGTATTTACTATTTACCGGTCAGTGCTGTTTGACGATATATATATATTTTATACCGGTCCTTCGGGTTCTTTTTGGTATCGTAGTTGGTCGCTTCCCGTTGTTCGGCCTATCAATGGGGGCGGTGCTTTTTTATGTGGGAATCATCATCGAGGATTGATTTTTATGATGTCGCGGTACGAATTGATTACGATGACGCCGAATAGGAATGTCGAACAAGGCCATCTGCTGTGTATAGATATGTATCTGGGACTTCTTTTGATTTCTTTGCAGACAAGAATGTTTTGACATCCTGGTTGGTCTTGTCCCGTCGTTAGTCCTGTGTAGGACTGGGGCGGTGCTTGCATGTGGGACTTGTCATCTGGGATCTGCTTTGTTGCCCCCTGTTCTGTTTTATTTGGCTGTTCCCTTCCTCTTTTCTTTGCCTCTTTGCCTTTTGGCTGTGTGCAAGTGGGTCGATATGACACACGGGGGTGGGGGYAGCCGCCGCTCAWCCTACATCCACGTGGGCGGCCTTGTACGCAAGAGGTTCTGAACAGGGGGAGTTGTAAGGAAGAAGATTAAAAACGAATTCAGTTTTTCTTGTTTTTCTTGTTTTCTTTCTTTTTTTCGCTTTGGCGCTCTGATATCATGTGACAAATCTGTTTGATTATATATATATATTTTCCATCTGGTGTGGGTGAGTGATAGTCTGCTTTTATTTTCGTCACAGGTACCTTGAGGGCAGTGGTTGGTGGTCCCCACCACCTCAGAGGGGTATCAGTTGTCGGGCAATCGTTGATGCTTAACCACAACAACGAGGGTTAAGGTGGATTATCACTTACACTGTAATCAGCCAGTTAGGGGATTCTGCAGACTGTTTTTGAGGGTTCAGCCTCTACTGATTAGTCAGTCGGTGAAGCTCCGACGAAACAGCCTCTACTGTCACAGCCCCCCCCTCGTTTGTCGTCCTCTTCTCCCTCTCTGCCTACGGTTTACCATCTGGCCATTCTGTTCGACGAGGTGTGAACCTGCTGTGTGTGTGTAGAGCTTTCCATCTGGTGCGGGTGAGTGATAGTCTGCTTTGATTTTCATCATGGGTACCTTGAGGGCAGTCGTTGGTGCCCGCCTCAAGGTATCTATCAGTTGTTGGGCAGTCGTTGATGCTCAACCACAACCGAGGTTAAGGTGGATTATCACTTACAGTGACAGAACCGCCCGGTAAACTATAGGCAGAGAGGGAGGGAGGGAGAAGAGGACAACAACCGAGGGGCTGTGACAGACGGACTGTTTTTCGTCGGAGTTGTCCCGACTCATCAATCAGTAGTGGCTGAACTCTCTACAGTCTGCAGAGGTATTGAACAGGGGGAGTTGTAAGGAAGAAGATAAAAAACGAATTGAATTTTTTCTTGTTTTCCTTGTGTCTTTTTCGATGCACTCTTATATTTCTGTGACGATATATGTGGACAACATGTCCTCTGGCAGGACTGTTGTGATGGGATGGTTCGTGCTAGCCGTCCTGCTGAATGCTGTGCTGGCGCAGCCCTCCTTGGGTATCCTTGTGAACATCCACATCATCCTCACCGTAGCTGTCCTATCTGCCGAGGTGGGGACAGTTAAAGAAAAAAAAAAAAAAAAGGGAAAAAAGAAAAAAAAAGGAAAAGGAAAAAAAAAAGAAAAAAGAAAACAAGAGAAAAAGAAAAAAAAAGAAAAAAAGAAAAAAAGAAGATAAGAAAATATCAAAAAGAAAAAATATGTTGATCTATGGGATGTGGTATTTGCTTTGTGACAATTGGATTATCTTTCTTTCCCTGTCAGGTTTGGTTTCCTCCTCCTTTTCTTTACCTCTTTTTTGCCTTTTGGCTGCGTGCAAGCGGGTCCTTGTGACACACGGGGATGGGGGCAGCCGGCGCTCAACCTGTTATCCACGTGGCTGGCCTTGTACGTAAGAGGTGATGAACAGTTGGGGCTCTCCTTCCTTTCTTCTTTTCCTTTCGCCTTCGCGTTCTGATTGACAGTGTGACAATATATCTATCTATGTATGTCTATATATGTATATTTATCCTCCTTACGAGTGGGTATGTCTATATATGTATATGTATCCTCCTTACGAGTGGGTGAATCTCCGACATGAAACAGTCTGTCACAACCCCCCCCTCGTTTGTTGTCCTCTTCCTCTTCTCCCTCTCCCCTCTCTCTGCCTACTGTTAATCGGCCAGCTCTGTTTGACGATCTACGACCAGGTGCAAAGCGAACATAACTCTCTTTTTGTCAAACAAAGCCCATACATACACTAGTGGCACTCTTATGCATCTCTACAAGTATATATAAAATGTTTCTGTATAATTCAATGGCATGGTGTTAGTGATAGTCTGCTTTGATTGTCGCATATAATGACCGGGCGTTCTATTCGGGTGAAGACGGTAGCTTGTAAGACAGCGGCATTTTAATCGACTGACATTGACTATGGTTGGTGGCGGGGTTAAGGGGTGGATTATTGTCACTTAACACCTAATAGGCTAATACTATCATCGATTGGTGATCTATCTCTATTAGGGGGGAGAGGGACTCTGCAGAGTGTAAAGGGTAGGTGGTGAAAAAAAAAAAAAAAACTGGGACGGAAAAACAGTCGGTCTGTCACAGCCCCTCGTTTGTTGTCCTCTTCTTCTTCTCTGGGGGGCGAGGTCCCACTACGGTAGCGAAGGGGATTGGATTGAACGCCGGAATCTGGACGTGGTTGTGGAAAGGTGCAGAAAATCGGGATGAAACTGCGTTTCTGCATCTCTGCTTAAAACACGTCCAGATTCAGGAGCTATATCCAAGCCTCTTTGCTACTGTAGTGGGGGACCTCGCCCCTGACTGCGATTCACTGGCCAGTTCTCCAGGACGATCTGTATCGGCTCTCATCTATTATATTTATTATCATATATAATATATAATATATAATATATAAAATATAAAATATAAAATATAATATTAATATATAATATAATATATATACCTATCGTTTTGAAAAGTATAGAAAAGAGGAAAAAGGAAAAAGAAAAGAGGGTAGAAAAGAGAGAAAATTACTAGACGGTCTCAAAATAATAAATTTATTTTTCGTTTTTCAACTCACTCAGGACATGCGCTCGACCTCAAGCTGTCTGAGAACATAGAATAGCAAATATATATTATATTTAATATATTATATATGTGCCCGAGGGGCCCGGGACCACTTGCACGGCCGGGGCCAAGAGTGAATTACAAAATGAAAAATAAATAAATTATTTTTTATTTCTAATTTGGCAAAGAGGCAAAAGTTGTTTTCAGTTAATTCGTTTTTTTTTATTTCCAACTTTGGCAAAGGAAAAAATTGTTCACTTAATTTCATTTTTTATTTCTAATTTGGGAAAGAGGCGAAAGTCACCGTGCAATTTTTTCATCGAATGCGTAGTTGTTCTCTTTTTTTCTTTTTGTTTTTTAAATACCAAACAGACGCCGTGTTTTTTTTTAATCAAATGCATAGTGGTGCTTCTCTCTCTCTCTCTCTCTCTCTCTCTTTTTCTTTTTTTTTTATTTATAAATCGTACGGATGCGATCAATGGACATTGGATTTTCTTCGCCGTTTGTTAGCCAAACGAACATGGAGGTTTTTTATTTTTTTTGTTTTGTTTTGTAAACAGACAATGTTTTGTAAACCCTGACGTTTCGGTTCAAGTAACGCCGAAATTGCGGCCAGGAACGTCAAAGTTAAATGCCCAAAGAGGTATGCATGTATCTGGTCTGTATTTGTTGTATATATTCATGTCCATTTCGTGAATCTGGGTTGCAGAAGAGGTTGAAAGAGGAAAAGACAAAATCAATGTGTAAAAATTGTAAATTACTTCTTGTTTCGATTCTGTCTGTGCCCAGTAAATCCGTTAATCTCCCCCCCCCCCCCCCCCCCTGCTGCTTTTATTAATTAAGCTTTTTGCGCCTTGCCGTGCCGGATTTGGTCTCGTTCTCTATTTCCCTTTGCCTCTCCTTTTTCTTAACTACCTCTCTCTCCTTTTTCTTAACTACTCCTCTCCTTTTCTGAATTGCCCTTCTCTCTCTCTCTCTCTCTCTCTCTCTCTCTCTCTCTCTCACACACACACACACACACACACACACACCTCTATTTTTTTCTTTTCTTCGTCCATGCTCTCTGCCTCCCTTCCTCGACCCACACTTTCCGTCCCTCCCTCGCCGTCTCTCTCCTTCTCCGTTGCTCGCTTTTTGTATATCTGTGTATCTGGATCGATTTATGGCATGCATCTTTGTATTTGGATGGATTTATGGCAGGTTGCGGCCGGGCCAGAGGTGGTGCTCCCGTTCCAAGGTACGGACGGCTAAGATGATAAGATCTGATCTTGCCTGTCAAGGCGATGGCGATGTGACCTGCGTAACTCCATCAGCCCCCCATAATAGACGTCGTGTGGCGTTATTATTATGTTATTATGTGAAAATACTTATTCAAAATTAAAAACACTTATTCAAAATAAAAAACACTTAAAAAAAGGAGATAGAAGACTGTGTGATCGCGGCTGGACTAGATTGGTCACCACTCGTCTTGGTTTCTATCAGTCTCAGCTCTTCTCCCAGCCCGCGATCTGATCCAGCCGCCTTTCATCCCACTCTTCCGTTTGGCCATCCATCCAGTCATCCATATTCATATCCATATCCATATCCATCCATCCATACATCCCCATGCATATTTATCCATATCCATTCATCCATCCATCCATACATCCACATGCATATTTATCCATATCCATTCATCCATCCATCCATCCATCCACATGCATATTTATCCATATCCATTCATCCATCCATCCATCCACATCCCATCCATCCATGGATATCATATCCATATCCATATCCATATCCATATCCATTCATCCATCCATCTGATATCCATGTATCTATCCATCCATATCCATATCCATCCATCCATCCATCCATCCTCTCATCCATCCATATCCATATCCATACCCATCCATATCTATCCATATCAATATCCATATCCAATCCATTCATCCATCCATCCATCCGTATCCATCCATATCCATCCATATCCATCCATATCCATCCATATCCATTCATATCCATCCATTCATACCCATTCATATCCATCCATCCATCCATCCATCCATATCCATCTATCTATCCATCCATATCCATATCCATCCATCAATCCATCCATCCATCCATCCACTCATCCATCCATATCCATATCCATATCCATACCCATACCCATCCATATCCATATCCATACCTATCCATATCTATCCATATCCATATCCATATCCATATCCAATCCATCCATCCATCCATATCCATCCATATCGATCCATATACATTCATATCCATTCATATCCATCCCTCCATATCCATTCATATCCATCCATCCATCCGGATATATCCGTCCATCCAGCCATATCCAACCAGATCTCATATTGATCCATACCGATATTCCTGCATATCTCATATCCATCCATCCATCCATCCATCCAGCAATGTAAAAAGTAGAAATTTGAAAATTTCTGGTGTGACAGTTGGAGTAAGAAGGTGGTGTAGTCTTTTCGTTTCTACACTTCCCCCCCCYCCCCCCCCCCCCCCCCCCCCCCCCCCCCGTTTTTTCGGTTTTGGCAATTAAATTTTTTTGGTTAAAAACAATAAAACATAGTGATGATGTACTTTTTTTTTTTTTTTTTTTTTTTTTTTAACAAAACGGATCATTTATTGGAAGACCAAAGAATGAGGCTGGGAATCTCCCCACAAACAGCCCGGAGAAAATACTGAGACCATTACCCAGCTTAGGTGCAAGCATTGGGGGAATTCTGTCCAGGAACCGATTTGGCCAAAACGGGATGGCTGTCCCAATTTCCACAACCCTGGCAACAAAAACGTTGCACAAGGCCACAAAGCCACAAGGCCAAACAATCCAAAGCCACAAGGCCAAACAAAGCCACCGGACGGCTTCTTCGTGGTCCTGCTTAAATTTTTCAACAGCATACAAGTTCGTTTTTTTAAGAGCAAATTAAATATCTTGAAAATTCTCAATGATAATAAAGTAATCGGTCCATGTTGGATGCATCAATGAGGGGGAGAGAGAGTCGGATGGATGAATTGCAATTGCGGGAAAAAGAAAAGAAATGGGGACCATCTTTTTCTAAATTTGGTGCAGAATTTCGATGTGACCCTGAGGCAAAAGTTGTTCAGTTAATTTTTCTGCATAACATAGGTTTTTTTTTTTTTTTTTTTTTTGCTGGGACCTTCCCTGGTCCTTGCACGGGCTGGCCACCCAGGACCCGGGCGGCCCGGCTGGTAGCCTAGCGCCTAATTGATTTTATTTTTATTTTTAATAAATTTAAAAGGAGTGCACGGAAAAACAAGACTAGTAGTAGATATAATATAATACAATATAACCGAACGATAACAGCTGCCACCTATCATACGGCTCTCCAACTCAACTTACTTTAGATTTGAATAGATTGAAATCTATTATATATCGTCATATATACGGGGATGGGGGCAGCCAGTGATCAACCTGTCATCCACGTGGCTGGCCTTGTACGTAAGAGATGATGAACAGGTGGGGCTTTCCTTCCTTACTTCTGTTCCTTTCCTTGTTTTGCTTTCTTTTGCCTTTGCGCTCTGATTCACAATGTGACAATATATATATAGATAGATAGATGTACTATATAATCAAAGTATATATATAGGGTTCAGCCTCCTGATGAGTCGGTGAAACTCCGACGAAACAGTTTGTCATAGCCCCTCGTTTGTTGTCCTCTTCTCCCTCTCTGCCTACGGTTTACAACGGCAGCTCTGTTTGACTATCAACGTGGCGAGCCTTGTACGTTAGAGGCACAGTGGAGGAGGCGTTAAGAAGACTGAGAAACTGAATGATTTCAATGTGTCTTTGTTTCTGATTTTTATCCTTTGATTCAGTGTAAATATTTTTTGTTAAACACTGAAAGAAATAATAATACTGTGAAACAAAGTGTCATTCTGGTTTGTCTGTCTCTTTGCCTGTCTGTCCTTTCATTTTTCTTTTCTTTGCTCATCTTATTTCTTCTTCTGCTTCACGTGCTCATGCTCTTAGTCAATAGTTCTGTGACATAGTGTATGTATATCTAGGCTACCAGCCGGGCCACCCGGGTCACCTTGTTTGCCCGGGTGGCCCGGCCGTGCAAGGGCCAAAGAAGGTCTCAGCAAAAAGAAAAACAAAAACAAGAAAAACTATGCCATGCAGAAAAAGAACTGAACAACTTTTGCCATGGGGTCACATTGAAATTCCTTACCAAATTTAAAATAAATAAACTTAAAAATATATATTATACGCGCCGACCCCGCCAGATCACAGCTGGCTTTCCAGTGGTGACCGATTCGGATCTGCGGGCAGACCTACCAAATTCTTGTGGTTCGACAGCCACAAATGTCTGCCTACAGGCTTATCAGCGTCAATGTTATACTGCGTCACAGTTTGTTACGATTGCTTATCAGCTTAACGCTGCTGAAAATCAGTTGTTGTATGCTCATAATAGTCCACCTCCTGAGGGCAGGGAGTAACGACACTACCTCAGGAGGCTTTACTGTAAATGTCTTACAGTTAGCGTTTCACGGCCGCCACCTTCTTATGCATCATGCGACGCCAGGCAATGACCTCAATGACCATCCTCATATTTCTGCCTGTATTTTACACAGACACGGGCATTATATGGCACTCATTCGTGCAGCTGCCCAGTGGAAACTGTGGGATGGTGGGATGATGATTCAGGCTATTTCCAACGTAAACGAGTTTTTGGGTGCATTGCCGAATCATACTTTATTCTGGATTATTGACCGACTCTC